>CAJQZP010000023.1:1200000-1515000 GCA_907164705.1 Parnassius apollo
CGTCATACACTCCCGGTACTGCAACTTGGGATGTTTGGGTGTACACTGGGCTGGAATAGACTTGAGGTACGGATGCGGTGTATGTTGTTGGGTACGAGACGTAGCTCACAGGCTGCGATTGATATGTTTTGTAGAGCACAGGAGTTGATACTGCACGGTACACGGGCGACACTTCTTGTGTCTGAAAATAGAAAACAATACGATAACATTGTAAGAACTTGTCGCATCAGTTTTGTTCAAATTCAACGAATGAAGTCCAGTGTTAACTCTATACTTTAAACGAGATATTCTTGTGTAAATATATAATTATACAACATGTAACTGCTTTATAAGAAATGGCTCTTACGATTTAGATGAAGTTTGAGAATTAATTTCTTACAAACTTATTAGCCTAATATCGGTCAATCCCTCATACCTTCTCTATAGGAATTAGCTCTCTATATTCACATCCGCAACATGGACGTAATGTGCTTATGACTGTTATCGGCTTTGTAACCAATTTTAATACGTCTGGTTAACCTTTTTAATTATATTCTTTTTTTTTTTAACACAAGCATTTAAGCTTACCTGGAGTAGTTTACATGAATATTAGTAATGTTTGAAGGCGGACATGGCACCTGCAATTCCCCTAATGTTGCAGTTGTTTATGGGCGACGGTCGACACTTACCATCGTGTGAGCCGCACGCTCGTTTGTCCCCTCTTTTATAAAAAATATGTTGATAGCATTGCTAGGAATTAAAAACCATATTGTACCACATATTGTTGATTTGTTGTGTAGACAGCGGGGGAGTAAAGGCCGAAGCTCCTCTTGTCGCGACCTACCACAGAGGCGCTGGAGACAGCGAGCACCGCGAAAATAACCTGCAAAAGAAATACAATCACTTAACAAATTTTAATGATATTTACTTGTTGCAGCAACGTTGTCCAACGCAGCCAGTCTCGACGGAGACCAGCTATCTGCGCGGAACAGGATTATAGTGCCCAATTGTATGCGCCCAACCCGACTCGGGATTCGAATCCAGAATCTCATAATAAGCAACAGCAACAACATTTACGAGTACAAGACCGACAAGACAGTCAACACACGTGTTGAATGAGTCAGAAGACACATTAAGATGTTATTTATTAAAAATATTAAAAGTGTATGCAGGCTGTTCAACTGGTTCTGCACTGTGCACTAGAGCCGTCAAAATGTATGGAATATTATTGAGATTTCTGTAATATAAATCGTTAAAGTCGTTTCAGAGAAACCAATTTAATGTAAACATTTCCACAAAAATTGCATATAATCGCACCAGCGGCTATAGGGGAGAATCACTCCATACTCCTATCTCACTTGCATGCAGTGCCAGCTAACTCATGGATTGGGATCTAATGGCTGACTTATTGCGGAAAACTATCGAAAAATGCTAAACCTAAATTCTACAGTGGATTTGTAACGGATTACAGATCAATAAGTCGAAATGGCAATGGGCGGCAAATGCAAATGCAAATAGGCAAATATAATATAAATAAGGCAAATGGCAAAATATAAAAAAATATAATATAAATAAGGCAAATGGCATATAGCCCGAAGAACCGACGACCGATGGCGCTTTCTTTGCCATTGGTTCTCCTCAAATGGCAACCTCGTGCCGGTTAGCGAAGAACAAAGCGTTCGCCCACTAGATGGAGTGAGAACCTGGTGTATATAGGAAGTCAATGCTTGCGGATAGCTAGCAACTTTTAACCGTACCCTGAACTCTACGAATAAAAAACATACAGTGCAGATTTTCCCCAAAGAAAAAAACTAAAACTATAGGAATAAAAACTTTTTTTTTAAATATAATATGAGTAACAAACCAGCACACTGCCCACCTGATGACAAATGACGTTGTGGCCCATAGACAACCAGACGAAACACAGCAGTATTGAGCTGCTATTTTACGCTGGTCTTATGTGAGAGCGTGGTCCTACCCAGGTTGAGCCGACTCATTCATGACACAACCATAATATAGCTGGAGCGTCGCTCTCCCACGCATATAAATCATACACGTGTAACTTACACACGTGTATGACTACATCAACTACATTATCCTGACCTTGATATACTTAATAAAATAGCAACTCACCAGACACTTCATCTTGCTACAACTGTGGGAGGCGCGTACTGATTGAATATCGGAACTAATTTGATACAAGTAAAACAATTTTGTTGCCTTATATAAGAAAATGAAGTAGAAATAATAATAGCATATAAAGATCTATACCAGCGCTTTGACATATCCTTAAACAGGAGCCAATATATTGGAGCAAAGATAAAATTTGAAATGTTATGTGATTATGTTTAGCGTTTAGGGTTCTGCGTTCGTATACAGTTCATTAATTAAAGCATGTATTTAAAAATAAATACTTAAACTTTAATTAAATGTACTGTATTACCAAAACTAATAACACATTTAAGAACATTCTATTTTATTTTTAAAAATAAGCGGCTGCTCTGGACTTTTCAAACGATCTAGTTAGGTCTAGGTTTTCTAAATATTTTTTTAATAATATTATATTCGTTATAATAATAATAATAACACATTTATACTAAAAATAATGATTATTATTATTTATAGCCCGAAATTGTGCTAATGGACCGGGCACTGTCAATATCATCAGATATTTTTGTCTACATCACCATTCCGTATGACGAGAACCTCGTGAAAGCCGAAACAAACGGATAAGGAAACAAAATATCTGGGCCTGTATTTAATCGAACCAAACAAACTCACTCTTAGATGAAATAACAGCAGACAAGTAAAAACAAAGAAGCTTAGAAAGAACGAAAATGGAAATTTCATTTCAATATAATTTCCTTTATGGGTCTACTGGAAGATATTTCAGCAAATTATGGAATAAGTAGAACCTTTGTACGAACTTACTATAAGACTGCTTCTGTATCATGATATGTGTACATAAATAAATTTAAAAAAAGGAAAAGGGAAAACAGGTCTTTTTAACCGTTTTCAAAATAATTTGATGCTCTCCATTCAATTGTACGTTCATTTTTTGTATGTATGTACGTGATATCTCCGTCAATTGTCAACCGGTTTTAATTATACTTTTTCTATAAAATGAGAGTGACTCACGAGCACACAGTCCACCTGATGGTAAGTGGATGCTGTGGCCCATAGACGTCTACATCTATCCTCTATTAGAGAATAAAATTCAAATACTTGTCACCCCAGAGAACTAAGTTGGATTTCCCCGTTTCCAGTAAAAAGTGTATCCGGTTCTCTACACTTACCATACGAAATGCAACAGTATTCTGTGGGAGGATGATTCTTTCCCCGTTGAACCGACCGACCCATTCGTTCTACAATCACAATATAGCTGCAGCGTAGCTCTACCACATATAAAAGGCTACGGAACCTGTTACAATTTTACGTATACTTTTAGCCACGTCCTTGAGAAGTTACCGAGCTTAAAAGGTCTGCGTGTACGATGTCCGGTTAGATAAAAAAGAACTTGATTTAGTGTTATTAATTTTATGCTTAATCATATGTATCAAAGTTATATTCTAATTTTATGAGATTTATATGTGAAAGCTCGTCATTTTTTAAACATGCTTAAAGGTTGAAACAGTAATTTAAAAAAACTGATTTTGTATAAAAGATTCATCATCATCATCATCATTACAGTCCTTCGCAAGTCCGCTGCTGAACATAGGCCTCCCCCAAGTAATGCCACAAAGTACGGTCCTGAGCCACCTGCATCCATCGACTTCCTGCATATCTACCATGTCGTCACTCCATCTAGTGGGGGGTCGCCCTACACTACGCCTACTAGTACGGGCCTGCCACTCGAGAACCTTTCTTCCTCATCGGTTATCGGTTCTTCGAGCTATATGGCCGGCCCATTGCCACTTCAGCTTACTAATCCGTTGGGCTATGTCGGTCACACTGGTTTTACTGCGGATATCCTCATTTCTGAGTCTATCACGCAGAGAAACTCCGAGCATAGCCCTCTCCATAGCTCGCTGAGCGACCTTGAGTGTCCTCATACGGCCAGCAGTGAAGGACCACGTCTCAGATCCGTAAGTCATCACTGGCAAGACGTACTGGTTGTACAATCTAGTTTTCAGAGATTAAGGTATACCTGACGAGAAGATGTGTCGTAATTTCCCGAACGCTACCCAGCCGAGTTGAATCCGTCGATTGACCTCTCGGTCGAAGTTGGACTTACCTAGTTGGACTATTTGTCCCAGGTAAACGTACTCGTCAACAACTTCGAGCATAGTGCTCCCGACAACTACCGGCATAGGTGTGACATGGACATTAAACATGATCTTTGTTTTGTCCATGGTCATCTTAAGACCTATCTGTTGGGAGGCGCTATCCAGGTCATTGAGCAGAGTGCTTAGGTCCTCCAGCAATTCTGCATTAAGTACTATATCGTCGGCAAACCGAAGGCGAATGATGACTCGCCATTGATGTTAATACCGTATCCTTTCCAGTCCATTAGCTTGAAAACGTCTTCCAATGCAGCGGTGAAGAGTTTCGGGGAAATAACGTAACCCTGTCTTACACCTCTCTGCAGTTATAGCCATCGTAGCCCTGCTGTACAAACACTTCAGCACTTCGATATACCGACAGTCAACTTGGCACCGCTGAAGAGACTGTAGCACCGCCCAAATTTCGATGGAATCAAAGGCTTTCTCATAGTCCACATACGTCAGGCAAAGTGGCAAATTTAATAAAAGATTACAAGAAAGTTAATAAAGAAGTCAAACAAGATTAAAATAGTAAACTTTTATACTCTATGTCACTTCCATAACTTAGGCGAATGTAACGATACCCCATACCTTTGTGTTAAAATTCGTCAAGCTGTCTAGACCACAGAGCCTGCTAAAATAATAGACATACAAACATAGTCAGTTATTAATTCTTGGGGACAATGTATACCCTTTTACAGCAAAATCCCAGAAAATATACAAATCTTGACCCGCTCATAGCTTAAACTTTAACTAAGTTTGTTTAAAAGGATATTATAATAATAAAGATTTTATGGATGGTAATAACCCCCGGGAATGAGGTGATCACTATATATTTTCTGATTTGTTTTATCTTGATTAATTTTATAACAAACATGATTGTAAGCTGTTACTGGTGATTATGATAAACCCTTGGTAATTTAACAAAAGTGTGACTTTCAATAAGTATTATTTATAATCTATATTGAATAAAATAGTTTCTATTACTGTATCAGTTTTACACTATACTACTATACTCTGTACTGGACTACTCGTTGGTCAAGTGGTTGTGGTAGTGCGACTGCAGACGATGAGGTCTCATGCTCGAATCCCGGGTCGGACCAAAAAAAAATAGTTTATTGAGTTTTTTTGTCAAAAAATTCTCAGTAGCTGCCCGGCCGGCCAGAAAGTTGGCGGTGCTTCAACCCCGTGCCTTGGAAAACACATAAAGCCATTGGTCCTGCGCCTGATCTATCTCCGGTCGTGTCGGACTACGTCTTTTGTTTGTCTTTACCGTCCCGTCGGACTACGAGAGTGAGAGAATAGAGAGTGCACCGGTACTTGCGCATACTGAGCACTATAATCCTGTCCTGCACCGATGTAAAGTTTCTGGGATAAAATTTAGCGTAGATCACTCTTAGTTTATTATATTGCTTTGTAAGTTTGATGAGCTTGAACAGATAGACAGACATACCCTAAAAGCATGCAAGTAACCTCAGAGCTCAACAAAGGGCAGTTATTTCTATATTACAGACAGACGCTTCACTCTCTCTTCTTCTTCTGATCTCTTAAAATATTAACATTACTCTGTATTTATATACTAGAATCGTGATAAAGTTAATCCAACTTTTTGATATAAGAGTATAACCACTTAACCTTCGTCCTAGAAAACAAAAAATCCAGACAAATGTATGTAAAACTGCCCTTATAAAAAAAAACTGTTGTTGAAATGGCCCCCAAATTATATAAATAAATTATATAATTATATATATATATATATATATATATATATATATATATATATATATTATATAATGACATAAAATGTTATAATGTGGAAAAATTTAAATCTATTCTAAATAAATTTCTTATAGATAAATTTTATTATAAAGTCAATGGATTTCTATTTACTAATAATTTAGATATGTAGTTTAATAATTTTATTTTGACTTTACTTAATTTAATTGTAATTTTAATTTGTTTTTCATATATATATATTTAATTTTGTGAGATACGGATACATAAATTCGTATGCTGTTAAAGCATTTCACAGAGGTACTATAAAATTATTACATTGTCAACCTTGTTACGTGTGAAAACGAATAAAATGATTGATTGATTGACTCTTATACAAAAAATAAGTACTTTATGCTCCAAATTTGTTGCCAGAGCTTGACACACTCCCTAACATTATGTCGGATAAAAACGCTCTCCATGCTAGTTAATATTTTCACATGCGAGCAAATAGCACTCTTCACGCCACGTCTGTTGAAGTCATACTGCTAGATGTGCTACTGGTAGATATGTGCTTTTCAGCAAACCGAACACTACCAAAAGTTATATACCATAAGAATACCAACGGGCTTGCATTAATTTTTTACCATATTGGACTGGTAAACGAGCTTCCACTGCATTCGTGATAGAGACATGCTGCAGCTATATTATAGTTGTAACACGAACGGATCTGCTCGACTGGGGTTGGACCACTCTCTCACTGAATACCAGCGTTAAATAGCAGATTAATGCTGCTTTGTTTCGTACGGTGAGTGTAATGTTCGAATTGAAAAATGTGTATTATATAAAATAGATTTCGTTCGTTATACATTTATTCTGTTCCATAATGTAAAGATAATTTATCTAAATAACAATTTCATTGGTGTCGGCGGGGATCGAAACCGGGTTGTTCGTTTTTATGGCAAGCACTTTGCCCTTGAGCTACCATGGCTCATATCTGTTTTGTTTCTATTTTATAATAATGTTACCTTCACACTAAAAATGTTTCTTAAGTATATAGTGGAGGCAGTTAACATAAGAACATAAACACAAGGACAAACATTGATCCCCGGAACAATTATTTGTGGGTTTACAAATTTTTGTTCCGTACGGGAATCAAATCCGCGGTCCTTAGAGTTAAACTTATTGCTATGCCACTCCGCCACCGAGCCGCCAAATATATATTTTGTAGGGTAATATATTTGGTTATAAATTACTTACTACTAAATAAACCTAAAAAATTATTAATAATTAATTTAAATAATATCATTTGAAACCCTTGAAAAAACCCTAAACATGAAGTTTTGCGACGCAAATAGCATAATATGCCTTCTTAAGTTTAACATTTTTAAATTCCCGACTTCTCAGCACTTTACAGCACCCATGGTCACGGGAGGTGATTGAGATGTTTGAGGTCAGAAATTTAAAAAAAATAAACGTGATGAAATCGATAAAATTAGTTTTATTCGATGTAAGATTTTATTATCAAATGGGGTACTTGACTCTTGTACGCCACCATTACTCAGCGTTCCCAGTATTGTATTTTTTATTTACTATAACTAAAAATTGAGTAAAAATTAATTGAGGAATCCAAAAATATTTATTAATTTCATTACAAAAGTAATTATCACATTCGCAAAAACCTTTACGTCTTAAATAAAAAATTACATTTTACTTTAGTGTTTAAAAACAGTACTTATTTTAACTTTGAAAGAGATCCAGTGCATTATCAAAATCAGCATTCAAACTTGTTAAAATACAATGTAATCCTTATTTAATACTACTATTTAATGTTCGTTTATTTAAATACAATACATTTATGTAATACTCGTAGGAAAGATTTAGTACTTTTGTAAAGAATTTTTTCTTCTCCCTCTCTTTTTTTCTCTCTAGTACCTTGTTAAACAGTATCATTAGGCAGATAAAATAATTATATTACAAAACCATACTTTGTATAATTCATTACAACGCTTTACCGATACGCGTGTCAGTTAGAAATAATAGAACATACAATTCGCAAATAAAATTTTATTTAATTTTTTGTTTAGTCTACTTTTCCCAAGAAAAATTATTTCTATTTGTTCGAATACTGATTTTAAAAACACTTCTAAGAGCAACCATAGGGTTTCTGTTGCATGTTGTGTAATGTCTGTTATAGGTCATTATTTTTTATAGGATATCTGTGAGAGTGCGCTCCTTCCCCGGTCGAGCCGACCCATTCGTGCTACAACTATGGCTAAGCATGACTCTAACATGTAAAACTACTCAATGTAAATGAATCCTACTGGCATAAAGCAATAAAAGAAATCAAGATTTCGGATCTAAATTGACGAACAAGTACTTATTTGCACCAATCCGCCTGTAATTCTATTATGTTGGGATGTTTGGGGTCCGCGATTACGATTTCGGGTTCAAATTTTTTTGGGTCAAATTTTGCAACTGAATTGTAAAAGTAGTCGTACGTTTAAAATTCCGTTGCAAAAACTAAGTGACGTCATTATAAATCCAATATGGCCGACTTACCAAGATGGCGGACTAGTTATTTTTTATACACTTTTATAATATGGATATTATATAAAAGGTATCGCTGGGAAGAATACGAAAAATAAAATAACGTCACTCTAAATCCAATATGGTGGGAGCCCAAAATGGGGGACTATGTTTTGATTCACCCCCATAATATGTATATCAAACGAAAATATGGATTCAAATGATGACAATAAGATGAACCCTTTGTTCTGTTCGCTGAAAATAATATGAGTAAAATGACATCCGCGTTCAGCTCATCGTAGAGATCGTGTACCCGGCCTGGCTACAAAGTAAGTCTAAACGGGGTAGTGTCTTAACGTATATTGGACCTACACCCTGGATAAATTTTACCGGTGGTGAAAAATAAATCAAAATGGCGTAAAACAAATGGCCGCCATACCAAATTTAAAGACCTAATTATATCTGGCAATCAAACACCAACAACGATGCATTCAATGAAATGAACAGACCTAGAAACATAACATAACAAAACTAAAAAATTAAAAGCAAATTAATAGTAAAAAGTATAATGATTTCTTAAATTTATTTGTAGTGGTGATGATGAAAGTACCTACAAAGTTAAGAAGGCAGCAACACTGCCAGTGCTAGTTTCTTCCGGTCCGACTACCCATCGTGGTAAGGACCACGTACCCATGGTAGTAAGGAAGAAAAAACCTAGTGCAACTCTCCAGTCAACAATGGATCTAAAAAGTTTTTTTGAACACTATATGGGTAACAAATCGGCACACCGCCCACCCGATGATAAGTAGATGCTGTGGCTCATATACTACTAGATGAAACACAGCAGTACTAACTGGTATTATGTGAGAGTGTTGTCCTACCCAGGTTGAGCCGACTCATTCATGCTGCAACCATAAGTTTATAGCAACAGCATTGCTCTACCACGCATATAAGTTATACACGTGTATAAGTTGACTACATCAACTACATTATCCCGACCTCGACATACTTAATCAACCTAATAAATTAAAATAGCAACTCACCAGAAACTTCATCCTGCTACAACTGTGGGAGGCGCTTATAGATTGAATATCAGATACAAATAAAACAATTTTGTTGCGTTATATAAGAAAATTAAAAATAAATAATAATAATATATAAATA
This sequence comes from Parnassius apollo, assembly GCA_907164705.1. Lineage (NCBI taxonomy): Eukaryota > Metazoa > Arthropoda > Insecta > Lepidoptera > Papilionidae > Parnassius > Parnassius apollo. The sequence goes on from CAJQZP010000023.1 coordinate 1,209,648, forward strand.
TTTATACCAGTACTTTAACACATCCTTAAACTGGAGATAATATATATTGATATTGGAGCAAAAAATTTTTAAATGGTATGTGATTATGTTTACCGCTTAGGGTTCCGCGTTCGTATATAATTCATTAATTGAAGCATGTGATTAAAAATAAAAACTTAAATTTTAATTAAATGTTCTGTATTACATAAACTAATAACACATTTAAGAATATTAAATTTTTTTAAACTGCAGCTGCTCTGGACTTTTCTAATGATCTAGATAGATCTAGCTTATCCAAATATTTTAATTTTGTTAATACAATTATACTCCAATAATATTTATAATTTATTATAGACACAGTCAAGGATTGAATAAAACTATTATTTACGGATTTATCGCGCTTAATTACTTTAATTTATTTTTATTATTATCCCGACGTTTCGGGTGCTTTACAGCACCCATGGTCACGGGGGGGACTGAGATGTTTGACGTCCCAATGTCATAGTTAGTCCGGCTACCTTCAGTTTTTTTTTTAATATTAATTTTTGGTCCGATTTACGCAAAACGAGCTTATAGTATCATGAAGTCTTGCAGTGGTATGCTTGGGTTTTGGTTTGATCCTATAATTAACAAAATTAAACCAAAACCCAAGCATACCACTGCAAGACTTCATGATACTATAAGCTCGTTTTGCGTAAATCGGACCAAAAATTAATATTAAAAAAGAAACTGTAGGTAGCCGGACTAACTATGACATTGGGACGTCAAACATCTCAGTCCCCCCCGTGACCATGGGTGCTGTAAAGCACCCGAAACGTCGGGATAATAATAAAAATAAATTAAAGTAATTAAACGCGATAAAATCCGTAAATAATAGTTTTATTCAATGTGTAGTGTTCGCGTAAATTTAAGAAATCATTACAGTCAAGGATATTTTTGGTCTACTTCACCATTCCGTAGGACTAGAATCTCGTGAAAGCCGAAACAAACGGCAAAGAAAACAAAACATCTGGACCTGGTTCACGAGGTGACTGACATGTGGAGTGGTCTGCCGACCGAAATTATACGTATGGTCGTTTCTGCAAATGGGATAATCCTGGTCGGCCTCTCGTATCATCTGTGGTGACTTAGACTCCGTGACAGACTGCTCCGGGCCCAAATGTAGAAGGCGGTATTCCTCGAAACCGCTCGCATCGTCCGCCGGTTTTTTTTTTACCTTTCTCCTTTACCCTTGACTATTTGATCCTCCATGCCCAGGGCCTCCATCTGGTTGTGTTTTTATTTATTAATTCATTTATTTAGTTATTAATTAAACTTTATTGATATAGATTTATATATATGTTTATCATTTTCATTTATAAATTTATACAACCAAATACATGAGAAAACTATAAATACCCCAGAGCTATTAGGTTTATATAGGTGATGTTGCGTAGACCTCCCCCAAAACTTGCCTCAGTAGGATATATGGCACAGTTGGCACGCCTGGCAGGCGAATCGAAAGCCGCAGTTTTTAATTTTTTAGTTATTACTACAAAGACGCTGTTTCTCCGCCCCCAGCCTTTGATTCTCTCTCTTTCACCTCTTACGACACTTACGGTACGTTAAAACTACTATTCTCGTAAATCTTCCACTAATTTAAAATAAGAAACGACTATAAACTTATAGTCAATCGTCACATTATCATTAGTATTTACATCATGTAATATACAAAAATGTAGAATTAGTCGTGGTTAACAGAACCAAACGAACGCGCACTTAGAGTAAACAACAACAGACAAGTTTAAACAAAGGAGCTTAAAAACAACGAAAAAGGATAAGGGAAAACTTTTTTTGATTATATTGACAGGTATGTGTATATGAGCACTCCATGCCGGAAGTGCAGTTCACACAGCGCTCGGTTCGTAAAACACTCCTCTCCCTGGACATCCACAAGTCGAGTGGGCCTGACGGAATTCACTCAATTGTGCTGAGGACGTGTGCTCCAGAGTTGCCACCGGTTTAACACGTCATTTCCGGTACTCCTACTCTCTAGACGTAGTCCCAAAATCATGGAAGACGGCTTTCGTCCACCCGATCTCTAAAAAAGGTGACCGCTCAGATCCATCCAACTACCGGCCTATCGCCATCACCTCCTTGTTCTCCAAAACAATGGAGTCTATTGTTAACTGCCAGCTCATGAGGTACCTTGAGAATCACCAGCTAATTAGTGATCGCCAATACAGTTTTCGTCGTGGTCGATCAGCTGGTGTTCTTCTGATCTACCTAACTCATAGATGGGCGAAGGCAGTAGAGTCCAAGGGGGAGGCATTGGCCGTTATTTGGACATTGCGAAGGCCTTCGATCGGGTTTGGCACAAAGCGCTTCTTTCGAAGCTCCCTTCCTATGGGCTTCCGGAGAAATTGTGCGATTGGATCACCAGCTCTCTTGCAGATCGGAGCATCAAGGTCATTGTAGACGGTGTAAGCTCCGATTACAAGCCTATTTATGCTGGTGTTCCACAAGGCTGCGTGCTATCGCTAACGCTGTTTCTTCTGCATATCCATGATATGTTGCAAACCCGTAATATTCATTGCTATGCAGATGACAGCACTGGTGATGCCCTGTACACCGGCCGTGCCAATATTTCTCAGGAAAACGTCTCTGAGTACCGGGACAAACTTGTGTCTGAAGTCGAATCTTTGCTGAACAGAGTCTCAGATTGGGGGCGACTAAATCTAGCCCAGTTTAACCCTCAGAAGACACAAGTTTGCGCGATATCTCCTTAGTTTCAAGGCACTCCCCTTATTGCCTCAGCCAGTATCAGTATCCTGGGCGTCGACATATTGAGTGACGTGCAGTTTCGTGGTTACTTGGAAGAGAAGGCCAAATTGGCCTCTAAACAGGACAGTATTTCATGCCGGTACACCGCTTGCAACTTTACAAGGCGCAGATTCGGCCGCACATGGAATACTGTTCCCATCTCTGGGCTGGGGCTCCCCAGTACCAGCTCCTTCCACTTGACCGCAACCAGCGCAGAGCGGAATCGTCAACGACCGAGTGCTTTCCGATCGGCTCGATTCACTGGCGCTGCGAAGAGATGTTACATCTCTTTGCATTTTCTTTCGCATATACCATGGGGAGTGCTCTGAGGAATTGTTCGGAATAATCCCAGCCGCCAAATTTCGTGAACGCTTTATGCGGCAAAGGTACCGATACCATCCACACCATCTGGATGCTTGGCAGTCCATCACTGTACGTTTCACAAGGAGTTTTCTTCCGCGTACGACCTCTCTGTGGAATAGTTTACCACCGGCGATTTTTCCGGACCGATACGACCTGACAACCTTCAAGAAAAGAGCTTACTCTTTTCTAAAAGGCCGGCAACGCACCTGCGATTCCCCCGGTGTTGCGGTTGATCATGGGCGGCGGTAGTCACTTAACATCAGGTGAGCCGTATGCTCGTTTACACCCTCTTCTATAAAAAAAGGTAAACAATCAAAGGCATAACTTATCTTTTTAAACCTTTTTTTAAATGATAAGATGCAATTGTACGTTCATTTTTGTATATATGTACGCGATATGTTCGTCAATTGTCAACCGAATTTAATGATGCCTTTTTATAACGATTTCTTACATTTACGCGAGCACTACACATTGATTAAAACACTTTTACGGATTTTATCGCGTTTAATTTTAATTATTTTATTTTTAATTCCCGACGTTTCGGGTGCTTTCCAGCACCCATGGTCACGGGGGACTGAGGTGACTTACGTCCCGATGTCATTGTTAAACCCGGAGTACCTTCAGCTTTTTTAATTATTGTTTATGGTCCGATCTACGCAAAATGAACTGACTATGTCTTGAGGTCTTGCAGTGGTATGCTTGGGTTTAGTTTTAATTTTATCGATTATAGGGTCCGAAGCAGGTGGTAGTACCCAGCCGCTTTAAATATCAATAGCCTCACGTATCATCCTTGGTAGGAATCGGTGTTCTTTCGCGAGGATTTGTGGTCTATCAAATCTGATGTAATCGCCGTCTAGGATACTTCACATCAGCTATATGTTTTTACGTGGGTTCTATTTGATCTTTTTGTTTGCCCTATATAAGATAGACCACATTCACAATCAAGCTTGTACACTCCTGCATCTTGTAGAGGAATATGACACTTGACGGATAGAAGGAACTGACTTATCTTCTTCGGCGGCTTTTAGAATGTTCTAATAGAAGCTCGCTTCAAGATGTAGCCAATCTTGTCTTTGACACCTCTGACATATGGTAGTACAGCTGGCACACGCACGACTGTGGCCGGATTCACTCGGTCACTATGACTTAGGCACGGGACCCGAAGCTTGTTGTGCAGAAGTTGCTTGACGTGCTGAAGCTCGGCGGCCAGGTGTTTGCTGTCACAGATCCTTCGTGCTCTCTTTAACAAAGATTTGCCCACGGTAGCTAACTGTGAAGGATGGTGGTGAAATTCACCGTTTAAATATCGGTATTTGTGGGTCTTTTTTGTTAAGGAATTAAAAATAAAAATAATTAAAATTAAACGCGACAATATCCGTAAAAGTGGTTTTAATCAATGATGCCTTTTTTATAGAATGAGAGTAACTAACGAGCACACAGTCCACGTGATTGTAAGTGGATGCTGTGGCCCGTAGATATCTTTATCTATCCTCGATTAAGAATAAAATTCAAATACTTCTCACCCCTGAGAACTAAGTTGGAATTCCCCGTTTCCAGTAAAAAGTGTCTCCGGTTCTCTACACTTACCATACGAAAAACAATAGTACTGTGGTACCATACAAACGCAATATAGCTGCAGCGTAACTCTACCACGTATAAAAGTATACGGAACCTGTTACCATTTTGCGAATACTTTTAGCCACGTCCTTGAGAAGTTAACGAGGTCCGCATGTACAACGTCCGGTAAGATGTTATTATAAATTAATACTTAAATGTTAATTAAATGTACTGTATTACAAAAACTAATGACACATTTTAGAAAATTCTACTTTATTTTTTTTTAAAAGCGGCTGCTCCGGACGTTTCTAACGATCTAGTTAGGTCTAGGTTTTCTATTTTTAATGATATTATATTCGTTGTAATAATAATAATATATTTATACCGCAAATAATGGTTATTATTATTTACTGCCTGACTATGCTGCTTGTATCCTACACCTTTTAATGAGCAATTCTTGTATATATGTAATCGGAATCTCGGAAAAGGTTCCAACGATTTTCATAAAATTTAGTATCCGGGGGTTTTTGGGGGCAATAAATCGATCTAGCCAGGATTAATTTTTAGAAAATGTCGTTTTGTCCGTGTAATCAGGCAATGAAAAACTGCTACATTATAAGAACGTAATTTGGAAAGGAATTTTGACATTAATAAATGATCGTAATAGCTCAAGTGGATATCGGACTGTCGAGAAATCGCAGTGCCCTGTTTCGCGTCCTGTCTACTTTTTTCGAGCCCTTTTTTAGTATTTTTTAAAAATACAAAATTATAAATTAAACTAATTGCACTCATAATTTTTTATTCAAATAACCAGTTCAGTTTTTTTTCTATAATGTCAATAAAATAAAAATATATTATTCATGATTCATCAGTATATAATTTGTATCTTAATATGATTTCCAAAAAAATACCGAGGCAAGCTTGGTAATCCTGGTACCGTATACAAAAATAGACGAAATTAGTTATCTCAGGTGTGAATAAAAATATCATAGGAATTAAACCAAAAAATTCTTTATTGAGACAAAAAGTAATTATGACACATTGAAAGTAGACACATATTCGTATATTTTAGCACCATGGGTCGTTTACTTTGGACACTACGTACTCAGTGCGGGGCACCTGTTGCACGGAGTAAGTCAATGCTGATGGTGATGTTTGGGTGTACACTGGGCTGGAATAGACTTGAGGTACGGATGCGGTGTATGTTGTTGGGTACGAGACGTAGCTCACAGGCTGCGATTGATATGTTTTGTAGAGCACAGGAGTTGATACTGCACGGTACACGGGCGACACCTCTTGTGTCTGAAAATAGAAAACAATACGATAACATTGTAAGAACTTGTCGCATCAGTTTTGTTCTGACAAATTCAACGAATGAAATCCGGTGTTAATTCAATACTTAATACGAGGTATTCTTGTGCTCGTATATTGTACAATATGTAACTGTTGTATAAGAAATGGCTCCTACGATTTGGATGAAGTTTGGGATTTAATTTCTTACTAACTTATTAGCGTAACATCGGTCAATCCCTCATTGGTAGTAATACCTTCTCTATGGGAATTAGCTCACAGTATTTACATCCGCAACATGGACGTAATGTGCTTATGGCTGTTATCGTGATTTTAACCAATTTTAATGCGTCTGATATCCTTTTTAATTAAATTCCTTTTTTAATAAGTGTGACAAACGAACACGCAGTCCACCTGATGATAAGTGGATGTTGTGACTTATAGACTTATGATATATCTACATGTATCCTTGACTGAACCACTCCTAACACAAGCATTTTAAGCTAACCTGTCGTGAACCACTCCTAACACAAGCATTTTAAGCTAACCTGGAGTAGTTTACTAGAATATTAGTAATGTTTAAAGGCTGGCAACGCACCTGCAAATCCCCTAATGTTGCAGTTGTTTATGGGCGACGGTCGACACTTACCATCGTGTGAGCCGCACGCTCGTTTGTCCCCTCTTTTATAAAAAATATGTTGATAGCATTGCTAGGAATTAAAAATAACTTATTGTACCACATATTGTGTATTTGTTGTGTAGACAGCGGGGGAGTGAAGGCCGAAGCTCCTCTTGTCGCGACCTACCACAGAGGCGCTGGAGACAGCGAGCACCGCGAAAATAACCTGCGAAAAAATACAATAACTTAACAGATTTTAATGATATTCACATACTGCAATAATGTAGTTCAATGCGGCCAGTCTCAACGCAGACTAGCTATCAGCGCGGAACAGGATTATAGTGCCCAAGTGTATGCGCAAGCACACGTGCACTCTCTGACAGAAATCCCCAATTACTGATTTTGACCCGACCCGGAATTCGAATCCAGAATCTCATAATTAGCAACAACATTTACGAGCACAAGACCGACTAGGTAGTCCACACACCTGTTGTATGAGTCAGAAGACACATTAAGATGTTATTTATTAAAAGTATTAAAAGTATACAGCATATTCAACTCGTTCTGCACTGTGCAACAGAGCCGTCATAATGTATGGAATATTAATTTAATTTCTAAGATACAAATCGTTATCGACAAACATTTCCACAGAAATTGCATATAATCGCACCAACGGGTATAGGGGAGAATCACTCCACACTCCTATCTCACTTGCATGCTGCCCCAGCTGACTGATGGATTGAGATCTAATGGCTGACTTACGGCGGATAACTATCAAAAAATGCAAAATCTTAATTTTTAGTGGACGTGTAGCGGATAACTGATCAGTAAGTTTAAATGGCAATGGGCGGGCATATATCTCCAAGAACCGACAAACAATGGCGCTTTCTTTGCCATCGGTTCTTCTCAAATGGCAACCTCGTGCCGGTAAGCGAACAGTAAAGGGGTCGCCTACCAAATGGAGTGACAACCTGGTGTATACAGGAGGTCATTGCATTCAAGTGGCTAAGGAACGTGCATTTTAATATAGGTATGTGAGGCCTAGGTTCAGCAGTGTACGTGAAGAGCTGTATCGTGAAAGAGCTGAGAAGCCTACAAGGTGATAGTGGGCAGCAACACTACAAGTGCTAGATTCTTTTCGATCCCTACTACCCAGCATGGTTGTAAAGAGGAAAAAACTACTGCAATTCTCCAGTCAACAGTGGAAATAAAAAGATTTTTGAATATAATATGGGTAACAAACCAGCACACTGCCCAGCTGATGACAAGTAGACGCTGTGGCCCATAGACAACCACACGAAACACAGCAGTAATGAGCTGCTATTTTACGCTGGTCTTATGTGAGAACGTGGTCCTAACCAGGTTGAGTCGACTCATTCATGCTACAACCATAAGTTTATAGCAGCAGCATCGCTTTACCACCCATATAAGTCATACATTACATGTGTGTAAATTGACTACATCAACTACATTATCTTGATCTCAACATACTTAACCAACCTAATAAATTAAAATTGCAACTCACCAGAAACTTCATCTTGCTATAACTGTGGGAGGCGCTTACTGATTGAATATCAGAACTAATATGATACAAATAAAACAATTTTGTGCCTTATATAAGAAAATAGAACAGAAATAATAATAGCATACAAAGATTTATACTAGCACTTTGACATATCCTTACTCAGGTTGGCACCTGTTACTCATATATTGGAGCAAAAATAAAATTTTAAGTGATATGTGATTATGTTTAGCGTTTAGGGTCCCGCGTTCTTATAAAATTCATTAATTGGAGCATGTAATTAAAAATTAACACTTAAATTTTAATTAAATGTAATGTGTTACAAAAACTAATAACACGTATATGAACTTTCTACTATACTTTTTTTTAAAGCGGCTGCTCTGGACTTTTCTAACGATTTAGTTAGGTCTAGGTTTTCTAAATATTTTTAATTATATTATATTCGTTTTGATAATCATAATAATACATTTATACCTCAAATAATGATTAAAAGTAAAAGTGACAGCCTATATACGTCCCACTGCTGGGCACAGGCCTCCCCTCATTTCTGAGAGGGTTTTAGGGCAAGGAAGTGTCCGCCGCGCTGCCCCAATGCCTGTTGGCGAACTTCACATGTCTTCGCAATATTTTTTTCCTTATTCCTCAGATATGCAGATTTCCTCACGATGTTTTCCTTCACCGCTGAGCACGTGGTAAATCAGCACTTAAAAATTACAATTAACAATTTCATTGGTGCCGGCGGGGATCGAACCCGGGTTACTCGCGTTCTTTTATATTTACAGCGAGTGTTAACCATATGAGCTACCACGGCAAATAATGATTATTTTTATTTATTTCCTGACATGGTGCTGATGGACCGGGCACAGTCATGGATATTTTCGGTCTACATCACCATTCTGAATGACGAGAACCTCGTGAGAGCCGAAACAAACGGATAAGAAAACGAAATATCTGGGCCTGTATTTAATTGAACCAAACAAGCTCACACTTGGATGAAGTAACTGCAGACAAGATTAAACAAAGGAGCTTAAAAACAACGAAAAAGGAAAAGGGAAAACAGATCTTTTTAATCGTTAACGAAATAATAAGATGCTCGGCGCCCCCCTTTCTCCCAAAGGAGTTCGCGTTCGCTACGGCTGAATGATCTTAACAGGTTATAGCCATTCCCACCGGTGGTGTTTAGTGGGTAAGGCACTCCGGTGAGTCCCACATAAGCACGCAGCCGGCTGCGTCGTATGCATAAGCATTCACCACCTCCCTCCCCCGTTCACAGGGGGTGGCCCTTATATGCTTCTAGGCGCAAAAAAAAGTAAGGCGCTCTTAATTCAATTGTGCGTTCATTTTTTGTATGTGTGTCGCGATATCTCCGTCAATTGTCAACCGAATTTAATGATGCCTTTTTTATAGAATGAGAGTAACTAACGAGTACTCAGTCCACCTGATGGTAAGTAGATGCTGTGGCTCGTAGACATCTACGTTTATCCTCTATAAAGAATAAAATGCAAATACGTTATCACCCCTGAGGACTAAGATAGAATTCCTCGTTTCCAGTAAAAAGTATCTCCGGTTCTCTACACTTACCATACGAAACATAACAGTATTCTGCGGGAGAGTGATTCTTCTCAGGTCTAGCCGACCCATTCGATCTACATACACAATATACGTAGCTGGGGTATGGTTCTACCACATATAAAAGTCTGCGGAACCTGTTAAAAATTTTTGTATACTTTTGGCCACGTCCTCGAGAAGTTAACGAGCTTAGAACATCTGCATGTACGATGTCCGGTTAGATAAAAAGAACAACATAATGATTTAATGTTATTAATTTTATGCTTAATCATATGTATCAAAGTTATGCTCAAATTTTATGAGATTTATATGTGAAAGCTCATCATTTTTAAACAGACTGAAAGGTTAAAACAGGAATTTATAAAAAACTGATTTTGTATAAAAGATTATGTAGCGGCGCTGTCGTTGCGCCACAAGCGAAATACACCGAAGCCTAAATCACGCTATCAACATTCCGAATCATTTCCAAACAGCATATATAGAACATCTCCGAACTATCTTTTCCTTCCACGGCCACAGTGGTGACCATCCAACGTGATCTGAACACGCAACCAAACAACCTTCGGAAACTTCAAGCTTCATCATCGTCATAGAATACCCCACCCATTCGCTCCCGAGCAGATATCGTCTGCAGTCTTCATATCCTGCAAGCCATCTAGCTTCACAAGGTTCATCACAGCATTGGAATAATAATGCTTCCTGTTCCTTCAAGCTACTCTCTGCGCCATACAGTGTTCGGCACGACTCTGAGCCTTACTGCTCGCCTCTGCTTCACGGCACTCTCGCAGATTACTTGCCTTCTTCTCGACTCACCGTAGACTATAAGGCAATCTCCTGGCACTTGCACATTCTTCGACACCGAGACTGCACTATCGACCTCCGGTCTGAGCAGGGGGGTGATGTAGCGGCGCTGTCGTTGCGCCACAAGCAAAATACACCGAAGCCTAAATCACGCTATCAACATTCCCAATCCTAAACAGCATATATAGAACATCTCCGAACTATCACACGGAGCGTTGGCCGTTCCCCGGGCATAACACCTTGCCCGACGGGAGATCTCCCCTTTTCCTTCCACGGCCACAATTACAAGAAAATTAACAAAAAAAGTAAAGCAAGTTTAAAGGAATAACACTAGTTTTAAATGGAGTGGAAGCTGAGTTTTATCAGTTCAATATAGTAAAAAATTAATGCAAGCCCGTTGGTATTCTAACTTCTGGTGGTGTTCGGATTTCTGAAAAGCACATATCTAGCAGTAGTACATCTAGCAGTATGACTTCAACAGACGTGGCGTGAAGAGTGCTATTCGCTCGCATGTTAAAAAATTAACTAGCATAGGGAGCGTTTTTGTCCGACATAATGTTAGGGAGTGTAGTCAAACTTTGGCAACACATTTTGGAGCATAAAGTACTTATTTCTTGTATCTATACATATATTAAGAGTCAATCAATCAATAAAACAATCATTTTATTCGTTTTCACTGGTAAAAAGGTTGACAATATAATAATTTTATAGTACCTCCGTGAAATGCTTTAACAGCATACAAATTTATATATCTGTGGCCGTGGAAGGAAAAGGGGAGATCTCCCGCCAGGCAAGGTGATCTGCCCGGGGAGCGGCCGACACTCCGTGTGACAGTTCGGAGATGTTCTATATATACTGTTTATGATTCGGAATGTTGATAGCGTGATTTAGGCTTCGGTGTATTTCGCTTGTGGCGGCGACGACAGCGCCGCTACATCACCCCGCTGCTCAGACCGGAGGTCGTTAGTGCAGCCTTGTTGCCGGTGTGTCCTTTTAATGCCGGTGGGGAATGCATGCTGTGTGCGTAAGGGCAAGTGACACCGGTGCGAATGATATGCCGATGTGTAGTGCATGCCGTAGTACGCACTGGCAAGTGATGCCGGTGAGAACGATGTGCCGGAGCAAGTGCCAGAAGTCTGCCTTATAAATCTGCGGTGAGTCGAGACGAAGACAAGTTGGGCTGGCTTGCAGGAACTGAAGACTGCAGAAGACGATTCTCAGTAGTGAATGGTAGGGGTTGTTGAGGATAATGACGTAGGCTTGAAAGTTATAGTTTCCGAAGGTGTTTGGTTGCGTGTTCAGATCACGTCGAGTGGTCACCAGTGTGGCCGTGGAAGGAAAAGGGGAGATCTCCCGCCAGGCAAGGTGATCTGCCCGGGGAGCGGCCGACACTCCGTGTGACAGTTCGGAGATGTTCTATATATACTGTTTATGATTCGGAATGTTGATAGCGTGATTTAGGCTTCGGTGTATTTCGCTTCTGGCGCGACGACAGCGCCGCCACATATCCATACATCATAAAATCAAATATATATGAAAACAAATCAAAATAACAATTAAATAAAGTACAGTCAAAATATAATTATTGAATTATATATTTAAATTATTAGTAAATAGAAATTCATTGATATTATAATAACATTTATCTATAAGGAATTCATTTAGAGTAGATTTAAATTTTTGCACATTATAACATTTTATGTGATCAGGTAATTTATTATATAATTTATGGGATGGCCCCTTCAACAACAATACTTTTTTTCATAAGGGCAGTTTTACATACATTTGTCTGGATTTTTTGTTTTCTAGGACGAAGGTTAACCGAAGATGGTTGTACTCTTATATCAAAAATTTCCGGATTACACTTTACATACATACACGATTCTAGTATATAAATACAGGGTAATGTTAATATCTTAAGAGATCAGAAGAAAAAGAGAGAATGAAGTGTTTGTCTTTAATATAGAAATAACTGTCCTTTATTGAGCTCTGAGGTTACTTGCATGCTTTTAGGGTATGTCTGTCCATCTGTTCAAGCTCATCAAACTTACAAAGCAATATAATAAACTAAGAGTGATCTAGGCTAAAAAGGGAAAAGGCTATTCGTGATAGAGCCATGCTGCATGCATATGTATAATTGAAACACGAACGCATCTGCTCGATTGGGGTTGGACCAAGCTCTCACTGAATACCAGCGTGAAATAGCAGATTAATGCTGCTTTGTTTCGTACAGTGAGTGTAAAAACCGATGATGCTCTAAGTGTAACAATGTCTTGATTACACTGCCATCTTAGTCCTAAGAGGTAAACACGTCTGATTGATTCTTAATCGAGGAAAAAGGTATGTGTATGAGCCACAGCAATTCACTTACCATCAGGTGGACTGTGTGCTCATTTGTAACTCTTATCCTATAAAAAATTTATACGATGTTAGGTACTTGGCAAACACATCCCATGAGCACCTTCAATTACTTTCAGACGTAGAAAACTACGAGTTTTTATCAAAAAGATGCTGCTACACATCTCCTGTTTGAGATTCTCGTTGTCGCCTCTTGCGACGCACCCGGGATAAATCGCGTTAAGCTTAACATTTTTAAATTCCCGATGTTTCAGCACTTTACAGCACCCATGGTTACGGAAGGTGATTGAGGTGCTTGAGATCAGAAAATTTAAAAATAAATTAAACGTGATGAAATCTATAAAATTAGTTTTATTCCATGTAAGATATTATTGTCACATAGGGTACTTGACTCTTGTACGCCACCATTACTCAGCGTTCCCAGTATGGTCCTTTTTATTTACTATATCCGAAAATTGAGTAAAAACTGATTGAAAATTGATTAAGTGGGCTCAAAAATCTTTATTAATTTCATTACGGAAGTAATTATCATATCCGTAAAAACCTTTACATCTTAAATGGAAAACTACATATTACTTTAATGTTTAAAAACGGTATTTTAACTTTGAAAGAGATCCAGTGCATTATCAAAATCAGCATTCAAACTTGTTAAAATACAATGGAATCCTTATCATTTAATGTTCGTTTATTTAAATCGGCAATACTCGTAGGAAAGACTTAGTACTTTTGTAAAGATTTTTTTCTTCTCCCTCTCTTTTTCTCTCTCTAGTACCTTGTTAAACAGTATCATCAGACAGATAAAATAATTATTTTACAAAACCATACTTTGTATAATTCATTACAACGCTTCACCGATTCGCGTGTCAGTTAGAGGTAATAGAACCACATACAATTCGCAAATAAAATTTTATTCAATTGTTTCTTTAGTCTACTTTTATGAAGAAAAGTTATTTATATTGTTTGAATTGTGATTTTAAAAACACATCTAAGGGCAACCATAGGGTTTCTGTTGCATGTTGTATAATATCTATTGAACGTCATTATTTTTTTATAGGATAAGGGTGACAAATGAGCTTACACTCAGTCCACCTGATGGTAAGTGGTTGCTGTGGCCCATAGATACCTACATTTACAAGATATCCATATATCTTCTATTACAAATCAAAATGCAGATGCGTTGTCACCCGTGAGGACTAAGATGGAATGCCTCGTTTCCAGTATGCTATGTATAATGGTTCTCCGGTTCTCTACACTCACCATACGAAAAACAGCAGCTTTGAGCTGCTATTTTACGCCGGTATTCTGTGAGGGCGCGTGGTCCTTCCCTGGTCGAGCCGACCCATTCGTATTATAACTACACTAATAACAGATCCAGCATGAATCTAATAATAATCCTACTGGCAACTGGCACTCTAAATCGCCATATCTGACATTACAGCTTTACTATAATAATATAATTTATAATATTCTCCAGACCGAATTGCGCAGGATAAAATTACAGCGCAAAAGTGCTTGCACAAGCACAATTGCACTCTCTATTCGTATTCCCTCACTATCGTAGTTTGATGTGTTGGCACTCTGAGATGACTGGAGAGACTGATTAGACGTAGGACCAACACGTCGCCGCCGCCAACTTGACTTGACCATAAAAACAATATATTAATGCTAGTATTAATGCTAATAAATAAATAGTAATGTCCTCAAACACTATGAAGTAAGCGCACAAAATAGTATCATAACACTCCTCACACATTCATTAACTACGTACAACACATAATTTCCATTCTATCCGTGCATTACAGCCTACTAAATCCCACTGCTGAACAAAACAACATATTTGCCATAGTTGCCACGTCTGCTAGGCAGCTCCGCAACTGCAGTTTTTTTTTTCTAGTTGTTATTAGGACTGTGCAGCTGTCCACATGCTGGGTTTGTTTTGTCCGTCTGTTAAGGTTGTCTTATTTTATTTTTTTATTTATAGGATAGGATGACAAACGAGCACACAGTCCACCTGATGGTAAGTGGTTATGTACTCTGTTGCCTCTTACGATTCCACGAGACGGTATGGGGTGATAAATATTCGTACACCGCCACTGCACGTTCAAACACATCATTTAAATAGTCTTTAGTTCTTTGGTCTTTCAAAAAAAAATTGAGTTCAATAGAGCTCTTTAGATATTTCTAAGTGAAATATGTTTTCATTACTTATAAATCATTATACAAATAAATTATAACAATAAACACAGTGTTTGTGTTTTATGCTTTATTTAAAAAAACTGGTGAAGAAGGGAAGAAGTGTTACTTGAATATATGTCATAAACAAAAACATAATGACCGTTTAATATAGAATCAAGGAATAGCTTAGTAAGTCTTTGACTTTAAAATAATTTGATCTTGCGAGACCTTTTTAATTATAAACCAGTAATATAACTCGGAATTTACGATGATGAGTAATAAAAACGTATTAATTATTTATGCGTAACGTTCACTTTACCCAACTGCCAAAGAAGGAGGGTTATGTTTTTCGGGGATGTGTATGTATATATTTGATTCTTTGGCAGCTTCTGTAGCCTAACCGGCTAAATGGACTTTAACATGTGGAGTGTCGGTAGTCTTCTTAGCTGTGGAATTGACATACGTGTAGCAGAATACTTTTGTGTTTCCTGTAATTTCTTTACGCTTTTTTATATTTTATTCACAGTTTTAGCCATAAGGCTTGTGGGTAAGTTACTACTGCTTGCTATTGTTTTCGTTTGAGAGGGGGTATTCTATTATTTTATGCACGTGAATTAGGCAAAGGAAGTGTGTCAAATCGTGCCAAATGTAGTTCGCAGCTTACTTTTATATGTGACAAGAGTGAATCGTGAAGGTTTATGATATGGATATGAGTGTTTATGATATGGATATGAGTGTGGATGATATGAATGATAAACTCGTGGAAACTGTCCATGAGGTCGGAGTTAAATTCTACAAGACTTGCCGCAGAAAAACTCAATAACGTTTAAATCACACTCTTAATCTCATGTCCGCGTAGACGGGAAATGAAGCTGCAGTCTTCAACAATTTAACAGCATACGGTCAATTGAACACACAGATCTCTAAATCAGTTCGTATTGAGGAAGCGATCGAGCGGAATTAAGGCTCCAAAGTCTTTGCCAGAAATTTGTCTGGTAGAAAGAGGCAACTGTCAAAGCTGAAGACTGAATGTGGCAGCAACGTTTCCAGGACACCTGAGATTTTGAGTGAGATTGAGTGGTGCTATAGGCAGCTGTACATCACGGAGGATGTCGGAGCTACACGCAAATGTGAGTAGCGATCCAAGAGCAAGTATATCCGACACTATTCCAATGATATCCAGGACGGCAGTCTGAGCGAGGTTAGAATTTCTCTCCAATGTCTTAAAAACGGAAAGGGCCCAAGGAGATTAGAATTACAGCGGAGCATCTGAAAACGGGTAAAAAAAACTGGTACTTAAAGTCCTTCAGAAGCTCTTTAATTCCGTCCCCTATGGTGGAACTACTCTAGAGACGTGGAACAAAAGTTCAGTGGTCTTGTTTTTCAAGAAAAGTGATAACGCTCATTAGAAAACTGCAGACCGATTTTCCTTCTGAACCGCGTCTACGTGCTGTTTTCGAGTCATTACGAATCGTCTCGTACGCTGACTCGCCGACCTCCAGCGGCTTAAGTATCATACACATCTTTCGGCAAATTGTACAGAATACCAAACATACACTTTGACTTGCGTATATGGACTACGAGAAAGCTATTGATTCCATCGAAATTTGGGCGGTGTTACAGTCTCTTCAGCGGTGTCAAGTTGACTGTCTGTTCCCTACCTGTCTGTGGCACAATGGCTCCCGAACGGATGAACTGTTTATTGATTAAGTTATTTTCGTTTAAAAGTTGATTAAGTCTTAATTGAGAGTGTTCTTAGCTATGTTTCAAGAAAATCTGTTTAGCTGTTTGAAGATTATCAACTCGTGTTGTTTCGGAGGTTTTTTAAATTTTAATTTAAATATTTTCAACTTTCTTTTGTGTTATATCTGTCCGGATCAAATTTTGTAATTAATTTAAAACTAACATCCTGATGATCTAGACAATTGAAATTTCGAACATAGCTCAGAACGACAATGCACTATAACCTCACTTTCTTGTTTGTCTGTTTATTTGTTTGTTTATCAGAAAGTAAGTTTATATTGCATTGTCAGTTAGTTCTAAATTATATTTAAATTATCAAGTCTCAAGCTCATCGGGAAGTTTAATTCGATTGCAATTTTCTCCAAACAAATAGAAAAGCGGGTTAATAAAAAGTGATAAAATATTGACCACTTGCGGTGAAAGAAAACATTCCTTAACCGCTGAACACTTGATACCTACATCGGCATCAGTTTTGACGATCATCTTTTATTACTCTTTTCCTTCATTCTTTATAACTCTTTATATTAAGTCTATAACTACTTTACTTTTGTACTTGCCTTTTGTTACTTTAATTCAGTAGATCCTGTTATTTCTTGTTATTATAAGGTTTTTTCTTTCTTTTTTTTAAGTAATTAAAGCAATTTATAAGTACATCCTTTCTCTTTTCTTTTCTTTTTTGTCTCCTTTAATGATTTGTTAAGCCTACATAAATCATGTGCATGGCCATGTTTATGTGAATACTCTTCTATCTCCTATCATTATAAATAGTTTAGAATCAATAGCGTTGAAACCTAGCGTCATAAAGTTGTTAAAAAAACATCAAAGCTTAAATTAGAGGCAACTTTTTAGAGTTGATTTAATTTAAATATAAATTATGAGTTTTTATAATGTCTTCTAGACCGAATTTCCGTGATGGCGGCCGGTCTCAGCGGAAACTAGTCATTTAAAAGTACACTTAAAGATTATAGTGCACAGGTGTGTGTGGAAGTACAGCTGTGCAAAGTTTATTCTGAATTAAGGCCTTCATAATCCAATGGGATGATAATTCGACACCACCAAATAGAAATCAGGTGCAGAACGAACGGTTTTAAGTGCTTCTCGAGGCACGGCGGGAAATACCGCAAGCTTTCTGACTCCGAAAACTGAGAATTTCTTGACAGAAAAACACAGTAACTTATTTTTCCCGGACCGGAGATGCGAACTCAGGAACTTACGGTCAGCAATCACACTGTGATTAGACCGACCATGCGGTCATGAGCTAAAATGAGGTTATATAAAGATTATTTAATAATAAGGTCAAGGTTAATTACGTGAATTTATTGATTCGACTCAGATTGCGTACCTACGTATTTTATTTTAATACAAATAGGTTTTTTATGACCAACTCAATGTCTCAAACTCCTGGTATCCTCTGACATTTTAAAATTTCTTGTTATTACAACCTATCAAAAGTCTATATCCATATTTAGAGGAAGAGAAAAAGAAAGAGAAAGAGAAAGAAACATTTATTGGAACACGCTACAGACATCACTAAGCATTAAAAGAATCTAATTTTTACGGATTTTCTCGCGTTTAAGATTGACTTTTTTATTCCCGACGTTTTGGGGTGCTTTATAGCACCTGAAATTGTTACCATAACGAAACAGTAAAATCTGTAAAATTAGTTTCATTTAATGTGTAGTGTTCGCGTAAATATAAGCGATGAAGAGTTACGGGGAAATAACGTCACCCTGTCTTACACCTCTCCGCAGTTGGATAGGTTTCGAACTCTGGTTCGCACTTAAAATTTAATATTTCTGGACACATCAATTAACAAATGTATTAAAAAATAAAAAGACAACAATTTGACGGATATAACATTTAAAAAAGTATTTTTATAAATATGTAACTAAAATGTACACGTCACTCAGCTTATGCTGTCGCCGTAAAAACAGTGCCGGTTTTCAGTGAGCCCGAACGCATTGCAACATACCGACGTCCACGTGAGATACAAAATAATATTAAAAAGTCGAAAAAATATCTAATGTGCTGGCAGCAGTGGCTTTGAGCTGTTATCAGGAAACAGCTGCAGCCCAGCTCCTATGTGAGTCCCTTTCCCTCTGTAGGGGATTCTCGAACAGCGCGGCGCTACCACACGGCCTATTAATTCCTGATGAAGAAGCGCGTTTCTCACTATAGTTTATATGTTTATAGGTAATTATTCTTTCTTTTTCCTTCTTCATTATAAACCTTAAAAGGACTACTGACGTAAAAATACATAAAAGTAGAAGATTATATGAGCTTTATATTCCACCACTGCTGAATGTCACAGAGCACGTTCCTTAACCACCTGCGTCCATTGACTTCCTGCGTGTCTTATCAGGTCATCACTCCATCTAGTGGGGGGCCACTTTACACTTTGCTACCGGTACGAGGCTACCACTCAAAAACCTTTCTTCCCCATTGTGTGTTGGTTCTTCGTGCTACATGGATGCACTGGTTGTACAACCTTGTTTTAAAGTTTTGAGGTAAACCCTATATATGTATATATATATATATATATATATATATGTGTGTGTGTGTGTGTGTGTGTGTGTGTGTGTGTGTGTGTGTGTGTGTGTGTGTGTATGTGTGTGTGTAAAAATTAATATGTAGAAGTATATTCTAAAGTATTTAATTAGTGTGCCTTTTAGCCTTAGGCTTTACATATTAGCAATAAAATTAAAACTGCCTCTAATTAAATTAAAATGACGTGGAGTTTAATATTGAAGCGCCCAAGACCACGCAACTCGGATTTTCAACTGAATATTAACAATAATTTGACTCATTTTGATCAAGAAATCGCTATTTCTTTTGAGAAACATTCTATAAATGTTCCCTTTTTGACAACATAATCTTTAAATTCTTCTCCTACTGCCACCGGATCATTATTCTAAAAAAATGGAAAGGCTTGTTTAAAACCTTTAAAATTCCGTAGAGCATTGCCAAAAGACATCGTTAAATATTTTAAAATTATTGATGTTAAAAAAACGGCAGACTTATGGTGAAATTCCGCTAAATTCATTATTTCCATAATAGCTTCAAATCTGGCGTATTCCCCAATTTAATGAAACATAGTGAAGTCATGCCTCATAAAAAGGTATGAGTTATGACTTCAGTATGTTATAATATAAAGATTTAAATCTCGTAGTACATTGGACCCGTCAATATTAATTTCTGTGCTACTAATCGTCAGTGAAGTTCTAACAGTGCGAAAGTCAAAAATGTCTATTTTACAGGAGAGCAAAATAGCCGTGTAAAATTATTATTAGCTATATTTGAGGTATACTTATTGAGAAAACGTATTTAAAATTAAGTTATTAAAGAAATAAAATACGATTTATATAAAGTTATTTTTATTAATAAGGTATTATCGTGACTTCTGCTCTGTTCATTAAAATTTGCTTTGACTTACACCATGTTTCTTAGTCAGATAATTGGAAAGTAATTACAAAAAGTTAAATCAAATTTGTGTTATGTTTAAGGAACTTACAAAAATGAAAGATATTGCACAAGTAAAGATAAAAATGTAGATATTATATTATTATTATCAAAATAACAACATTATTTTTCTAATCAACATTTTTTTTTCTTAAACAAACTGGGTGTATTAAAATTATCAAAATAAACTTAAACTATAAGTCAAATCAAAATACTTAAACCTTAAAAAAATTAAAAAAAGTTTTCAAATGTATTTGCCTATACTAACAACATAATAAGGAATCCATAAATAACGTATCAATGAGGTAGAAAATCGTAGTATATATGACAGTCGAAACGAATGACGGCCTTCAATTCTTGCAAATGTCGACATTTACTTTCAGCTATTTTTATTGCACTTTGGTAAAGTTTTGGTCTACTGGGTAGGTTTTCAGGGATCATCAGCACCCTACGTCGAGTTCTGCCGCGAGGCAACTCTTGATATTCTGCATCAAAGCTTAAATTATACTTGATTATTCCGTTAGGGTTATATTGTAGCACTCTTAAGTCTGTGACAGTAGGATCGTTGGTTGTTCGACCTGGCCGTATAGAGTCATAAACAAATATATTCTTTTGAGTGTAGTCCTCAAAAAACTCGTAACTCAAACACTCAACTATATAAGGCTGTTTAGGTCTAGCTTCCTTGGAGAGTACTGCATATTGAGAGGACAGGAAGATCTCCTTATTTTTGGTTTTCTGCTCGATGGAAATGTGCACTGCGTCACACTCCATCTGCGTATGTCCCTTTTCCAAAACTTTTGTTCGATTATGAAATTTTTTTCTATTGCTAATTGCAAAAGTGCATTACTAAGGAAAACATTCCTATTCTATGCCGTACAACCATCAGAAAAAAGGATAATAGGAACACATTTTTGCTCTAAAAGTTCTACTCAGTATGTGTATGCGAACGAAGCTGTTAGACCAGCGTTTGTTTCATCGAACCAGTAGCAGTGGACATCTTTGATTTCTAGATTTATACATTGTGAAATTATTTACACAGAGTTTAGTTTTGTAATAAAGAGCACTGGCCTGTAACTGAGGACACAACTTGACAGCTTGTAGGTCGTGCGTAAAAATATGTATATCACCGAATTGTTGAGCTCTATTTTTATCCCTTAATTTTTCATTTCTGGCCACGACCTTTCAGCGTATATGAGCGTTATATTTATTATCCGTTATATTTCTCACTTTGTGCACTACAGGTACTACAAAATAGTTACAGTAAAATTTTTGAAAAAATAGTTTTAGATCTAACGATAAGTTTTCTTAATATAGATAAATTGCTTTATAAAAATTAATTTGGTTTTACAAGGGGTCTCTAGACAACTAACTCTGGTCTTTAGCTCATTAAACATATTTTTAACTGATATTTTTGTCATGAAATGCGGCTGGTTGAGAAATTATTATAGTTTTGCGCAACCTAAAACCGAGAGAGTCTGAGAGACTAGAGACTGAATTCAAACTATAACTTTGGTGTCTGAGAGACTGAAAAATTCAAAATTCAAAGCTATAACTTTGGTGTCTGAGAGACTGAAAAATTCAAAGCTATAACTTTGGTGTCTCAGTATATTTACGGAAACTTAAAAAGAGAAGAAACTATAACTGCACGGAGTCCATAATTCATTCATGGGGCAAAGATGATGAGATTTTATAAGAAAGTCCCACAAAAAAAATTAAAGGTTTCTTTTTTACCAAGTTTAAATATTTTATTTATTAAAACCTGTATAAAAAAGACAACAAGACTGCAATGCCTACAAGATTGCAATGCAGTGGACGATATGAATGACAAGCTCGTGGAAACTGTCCATGCGGTCGGAGCTAAGTTCTGCAAGACCCGCCGCAGAAGAACACAAAAACTCTCCGATCACACTCTTAATCTCATGGCTGTTAGACGGGAGATGAGGCTGCAATCGTCAACAGATTTGACAGCATACAGGCAACTGAACAGACAGATCTCCAAATGCATGCGGCGAGACTTACGCAACTTTAATACTGCTCGTATTAAAGAAGCGATCGAGCGGAACCAGGGCTCCAAAGTCTTTGCCAGAGATCTATCTGCCAGAAAGAGCCAACTGTCAAGGCTGAAGACTGAGTGTGGCAGCATCGTTTCCGGGACACCTGAGATTTTGAGTGAGATTGAGAGGTTCTATGGGCAGCTGTACACATCATCGTTGGAGCCACACGCAAGTGTGAGTAACGATCCAAGAGCAAGTCTTATCCGACACTATTCCGATGATATCCCGGACGTCAGTCTAAGCGAGATTAGAATGGCTCTCCAGCACCTTAAAAACGGCAGGGCCCCAGGCGAGGATGGAATTACAGCGGAGCTTCTGAAAGCGGGTGGAACACCGGTACTTGAAGTCCTTCAGAAGCTCTTCAA
Source organism: Parnassius apollo (assembly GCA_907164705.1). NCBI lineage: Eukaryota > Metazoa > Arthropoda > Insecta > Lepidoptera > Papilionidae > Parnassius > Parnassius apollo. Next base: position 1,232,304 of record CAJQZP010000023.1, read on the forward strand.
TTCCGTCCTCCATGGTGGCACTACTCCAGAGGCGTGGAGCAGAAGTGCGGTGGTCTTGTTCTTTAAGAAAGGCGACAACGCTCTCTTGAAGAACTACAGACCGATTTCCCTTCTGAGCCGCGTCTACGTGCTGTTTTCGAGAGTCATTACGAATCGTCTCGCACGCAGACTCGACGACTTCCAGCCTCCCGAACAAGCCGGTTTCCGAAAAGGCTTCAGTACCATAGACCACATACATACCCTGCGGCAGATTGTACAGAAGACTGAAGAGTACAATTTGCCACTTTGCCTGGCGTATGTGGACTATGAGAAAGCCTTTGATTCCGTCGAAATTTGGGCGGTGCTGCAGTCCCTTCAGCGGTGCCAAGTTGACTGTCGGTATATTGAAGTGCTGAAGTGTTTGTACAGTAGGGCTACGATGGCTATCCGAGTACAGAACCAGAGCTCGAAACCTATCCAACTGCAGAGAGGTGTAAGACAGGGTGACGTTATATCCCCGAAACTCTTCACCGCTGCTTTGGAAGACGTTTTCAAGCTACTGGACTGGAAAGGATACGGTATTAACATCAATGGCGAGTACATCACTCACCTTCGATTTGCCGACGATATAGTCCTTATGGCAGAATCGCTGGAGGACTTAAGCACTATGCTCAATGACCTCAATAGTGCCTCCCAACGGATAGGTCTTAAGATGAACATGGACAAAACAAAGATTATGTTTAATGTCCATGTCACACCTATGCCGGTAGTTGTTGGGAGCACTATGCTCGAAGTTGTTGACGAGTACGTTTACCTGGGACAAATAGTCCGACTAGGTAAGTCCAACTTCGACCGAGAGGTCAATCGACGGATTCAACTCGGCTGGGCAGCGTTCGGGAAATTACGACATATCTTCTCGTCAGGTATACCTCAATCTCTGAAAACTAAAGTGTACAACCAGTGCGTGTTGCCAGTGATGACTTACGGATCAGAGACGTGGTCCTTCACTGCTGGCCGTATGAGGACGCTCAAGGTCGCTCAGCGAGCTATGGAGAGGGCTATGCTCGGAGTTTCTCTGCGTGATAGACTCAGAAATGAGGATATCCGCAGTAAAACCAGATTGACCGACATAGCCCAACGGATTAGTAAGCTGAAGTGGCAATGGGCCGGCCATATAGCTCGAAGAACCGATAACCGATGGGGAAGAAAGGTTCTCGAGTGGCAGCCTCGTACCGGTAGGCGTAGTGTAGGGCGACCCCCCACTAGATGGAGTGACGACCTGGTAAGATATGCAGGAAGTCGATGGATGCAGGTGGCTCAGGACCGTGCTTTGTGGCATTACTTGGGGGAGGCCTATGTTCAGCAGTGGACTTGTGAAGGGCTGTGATGTATAAAAAAGGGGTTTTACTTTTAATATAAATGCATACATGGTTGATTCCCAGAGGTTACCTCTGGCTATGAGGTGTAAACAGGTACAAACTGTTTCTATAAGTTTTGTTAGCAGTTTTTACAAACTATATTCTCGCTAGTTCTTCTCAGGACAGAGTTTTTTTCTGAACCAGTAGTAAAAGTAAAAAATGACTTTCAATAAAAATTACGCACACACACACACACACACACACACACACACACACACACACACACACACACACACACCCGCCCACACACACAAACACACACACACACACACACACACACACACGCGCGCACACGCACACACGCACGCACGCACGCACGAACGCACGCACACGCGCACACACACACACACACACACACACACGTTCGTAAATATTTATAGCGCCTGCACGTTTATTAGTAGCAGAATGTTGATTACAATTTTGCTGTAACCTGCGAAAGATTTCATCCTATTGTTTTTTTTTTATAGAACCAAATAAGAAAAATCTCTGGAAGCATATGTAATTCATTCATGGGACAATGTACTCGTATACGCTACGACAAAAAAGCCCTAGAAAATATACAAAGTCTCTCTATTAACAAGTTCAAAGGTTTTCTTAAACAAAAAGATTATAAAAGGCTAATTATAATATTAAATAATAAACACTTGATAACTTCTGAAAATCAAGTTTGGTTTTTATAGAATAAGGGTGAAAAACGAGTACACAGTCCTCCATTAAGAATCCAAATAGAGATGTGTTGTTACTCCTAAAGACTAAGGTGATAAGCTGTCTGGTTATAACATAATATTTTTTAATTATTTTTTTTACATAATGAAATTCATAACATCCTAACCTATCTTTTTATTACTCTACCAACAAATAACGTCAATATTAAATATAAATATTCAAAAAGCCCGATAAATTCAATTATTTCAGTAGTTTTTATCACATACTAGCTGTTACCCGCCACTTTTTGATTTGAAAGAAAACTGAGTTTTATAGATTTGTCAGAGATGCAGCCATTAAAAGGAAACTGACTGACTGACTGTCAGCCTATTTAAATGTTTTGAAACGCGGCGTATAGGAAAGCATGAAAATAGCCTGTTTATTCCAAATGGAAATGTGATATTTTTTTAATTATAGGAAACTGAGCATAATTATCCGTTAGGGATGCAGACTTTTGAAAAGAAACTGAGGTAAATTGATTCGTCAGAGATGCAGTTTTCTGAATTGAAAGGAAACTGAGCCAAATAAAAGATCCGTCAAATCAAATCAAATTCATTTATTTGCATAATACAGGTATAAGAGTTGTTACAAAAAAATTAGAATATGTACACTGTATTATTACCTTATGAGGTGTGCAAATACTTTACAATATAGTCTACGCATTACTAATTCAATAATGGTGCTTTGAAATAAAATTAAGAATAAGAAAAAAAATATTGTCAATAGTTGAGTCTATAGTGCTAATTGTTGTCATACTAAATACTTTGATATTATATAAACTCGAAATTAAATATTTTTGATAATACGAATAATCAAATCCAAATTGTTGTCATACAAAATTTAAGTTAAATTATAATTTAACTTACTAATCTTATTAAATTGTTACAATGTGTCACATATATTAGGTAAATGTATAAATTACTATTATTCAGTTATAATTAAATTCAAATTATTATTATTAACTTACAATTAAATCAAAACTATTGCTATTAAATTATAATACTTTTGTCCTCTAGGTACTCTTTGACTTTATAATAACATTTATTAATCAGAAATTTGTGTAACATCGTCTTAAATCGTGAGATAGGCAACTTTCTGACATCATCTGGCAGTTTGTTGTGAATCAGTGATGCCATACAAAGAATACTTTTATTGAGTAGTGCAGTATCTCCATACGGTATTTCTATGTCTAATCTTTTTTTGTCGCGTAAATGTCTATAGTAGTAGCTTTTAAAAGCAGTCTCGTAAAAATTTTGATTTCATTTCACAAATAGATTTATTTCATATTCATATTCATATATTCATATTCATATTCATTTATTTGCATAACACAGGTATAAAAGGTGTTACAGAAAAGTTATAATATGTACACTGTATTATTACCTTATGAGGTGTGCAAATACAATATATGTTTTGTCTTAAAGACATACAAATATAATTGAGTTCATTTGAAAAATCATGTCATAAAATAAAATAGAATAGAAATAATTGAATTTGGAATACTAATGAAAATTCTACATTTATAAAATTAAATTGATTACAATAACAAAAAAAAATTTAATATTCAATAAAAAGTAACTAGTCAAAATTTTCATTCAAGAACTCGTCAATTTTATAGTAACATTTGTCTATTAATAAGTCATTCAGCACCTTTTTAAATTTAAATAAGGTCATATTTTTTATTGAATCAGGTAGTTTATTATAAATTTGTGGGGCAATACCAAAAAAGCTTTTTTCATTAATGATGTTTTACATTTTATGTTACATAACCTATTTTTGTAGTGGGTGCGTATTGGATTCTTTCTAATATCAGATATTTTTTTGGAAAAGAAATGGATGCTTTTTTACAAAAATAGCTGTTTCCAGTATATACAATGACGGCAGTGTTAGGATTTTTAAGTATTTAAAATAAGGAAAACAGCTATCTGTTATTTTGAGACCACACATTGACCTTACACATCGTTTTTGCATCCTAAATACAAGCTCCCTTTCAGAAGACTGTCCCCAAAAAATGATGCCATATCGCAAAACGGAAGCAACTAGTCCATGGTATGCTATCAAAAGAGCATGGCTGTTAACCTTTTTTGAAAGTTGAGAAAGCGCATATGCGGATTTGCCGAGTCGTTTGCATAGATCCTCAACATGAGGCTTCCAAGTGAGTTGATTATCAATCACTATACCTAAGAACTTCGCCATATTTGCTTCTTCAATATTAAAGCCTTGGTAGGAAATGATAATGTTTGGGTTTTCACGGCGTTGATGAAAGTGCATAACTTTTGTTTTATTTAAATTTATTTTTAAATTATTATTATTAAGCCATTCTATAATTTCGCGTAAACAGGTATTTATATCACTTTCATAATTAATTTCATTTGCACACTTTATTATAGCTGTGCTGTCATCTGCAAAGAGAACCATTTTGTGTGACGTTATTTTTGGTAGATCGTTTATATATATTAAAAAGAGTAGTGGCCCTAGTACGCTACCTTGTGGAACCCCGTATTTAATGTGCCTTGGTTTCGATAAATATGTAGTTTCTAATTTACTCTTTGGACATATTCTAGAAATTTCTGTGCATTGGATTCTATTACTTAGGTACGATTCTAAGAGCTGAAGAATGTTTCCTCTTATACCATAACCATGTAATTTGTTTAGCAAGATCTTGTGGTCTACATAATCAAAAGCCTTGGTCATGTCAGTATAAATGGCACAGACTGGATTTCTCTTATCTGCAGATGTCATAATATTAGCTAGTAAGTCATACAGTGCCACATTGATATTAGTATTTTTTCGGAACCCCTTTTGCTCTTTACAGAATAATTTATACTTTTCGAAATAGGTGTATAAAGAGTTATAAATTACTTTTTCAAAAACTTTTGAGAATATAGGAATTTTTGCAATAGGTCTGTAATTTTTTAAATCTGTTTTGTCATCTTTTTTATATAGGGGTTTAATAATAACTTTTTTCAATTTTTTTGGAAATACGCCATCAGTAATACTTAAGTTAATTATATGTGCTAATGGTGGGGCTATTACTTCCTTGGTGTATTTAATCACTTTTGTAGACAAGCCATCATATCCAACAGTATTCGTGTTTTTTAGACCACAAATTATTCTTGTTATGTCATTAATTGATACAGGTTCCATAAATAGTGAATTCAATGTCAAATTTTCAAAACTAATACTATTCAATGTGATGTCGTAGTTTACATTATTTTCAATTTCATCAATAAAATAATTGTTAAATGCATTTGCAATCGCCATGGGGTGTGTAAAAGACAAATTTTCTTTTTTTATATACATTATAGGCTCCTGTGGCAAACACAATTTTGATTTGTTTATTATTTGCCAAGTAGCCTTAGATTTATTTTGAGAGGTTTTTATAAAATGGTTATTTCGCGCTTTTTTGGGTAAGGCTGATAATTTTTCTATAGAGTTTGGTATAGTTTTTAAAAGTTATTTTATTCTTTGCGTCAGGATTTAATCTGTATGCCCAGAGTAAGTGCCTTTGTTTCTTACTGCATATTTTTATTCCGTGAGATAGCCATTTCGTTGCTTTGTTAGTCTTTATAGTTATAATTTTCTCCGGAAAACACAATCTATAAAACAGAGAAAAATCATTCATAAAATTGTCAAAAGCTTCGTTTGCATTATTGGCATTGTATACTTGTGTGAAAGATAAGCAGCTTAGATGAGTTTTAAAATTAATTAAATTTTCCATGGATATGTCCTGCTTTTTTACTTTTCCAAAATTTTAATTTCAAAGTTTTATTAATTGGCACTTGGAGTATTTGACACGTATGATCCGAAAGAACCAGATCTACAACTTCTGTTTTGCATTCCTTTCGGTAATTGTGTGCAAAATTGTCGATGCAGGTGTATTGCATGAGAAAGTATTCAATCTCCAATGTAGTTTTGTTCCTTTTTAGTACATCAATATTAAAATCTCCACACAAGACGATATTTTTTTTATTTGAAGATACGCAAAATGTTCTTAATATAATGTCTATTTTTTCATAAAATACTGCATAATTATATTTAGGAATTCTATATATACAGATTATAATAATTTTGTGAGCTATTATTTCTACCGCACAGCATTCGAAAACACCCGAAACTGATTGTTTTGCTACATCTGGTAGCTTTCTATACTGTAATCCTACTCTAACAAAAATACAAGTTCCTCCTCGCTTAGTATTTCTCGAAAAGAAAGCAGCTGGGCAGAAATTTGATATGTGTAATAAATTCTCGTGACCCGTTTTAATAAAATGTTCTGTAACACAGATAACATCTATAATGATGCCCTTGTTAAATAGTTCTTCTAATTTTACAGTTAGTGTATCCGATTTACTCATTAACCCTGCTATATTTTGATGAAGTATGCTAAGGTAGTTAAAGAAAAAATTGATAATTTTTTTGTTGTGAGTCAGTACGCAATATGTTTTGGTTTTGAAGAAAGCAGTCAGCTTCTGGGTACATAGTATTTAGGTTGCTTGGGTCAAGAATTAAATCCTGTAGATCTGATATAACAATTTTTAACCCACAGTTATTTAAAGTTCCATAACGTTTGCTATACGTATTATGGTCATAAGGTAGATTAAGATTTGAGTCTAAGATATGTGCATAATTATATGAACCAATATCCATGTAGAGCAGGTTATTAAAGGTTTCTATTCGGCTGTTAAACATTACGCTAGTATTTTTCATATATTTAAAAGTTGGTAAACATATTATAAAATTTGTGTGATTTAAAGGTAATAATTTTTCTCTGATAAACATGACTAGTTCTATATAATTATGCGTTGTCCGAAAATCCTCTTCACCAATATAAACAACACAATAGTCAGATAACGTAAAGTTTTGTACTTTGCCTTCAATTTTATCTAAAATTTGCTTCAATCCACATTTAGGTTTACGATAGTGACAAATTTCATAATTACGTAGATTAGTTTTCTCAGCAATAGTGTATATTCTGTTAGATGTTTCACCGCTTATTAAACAAATTTTGTGTTTAGTGGACGGATGTTCTATTGTTGTGCCCTGTACATCATTAGTTGTGTTGGTCGAGCCTGTATTGCTGCTAGTGATTTTTCTTTTATAGTTAATCGTAGATAAGGAGCAGTCATTTTCGATGATCTCAGTTGTTTGCGTTTGTTTTGTTTTTGTTTGTTTATTTTCATTTTTCTTTGGTGTTGTCATTTTAATTTTTGCAGGACTGTTGACTATTTTTTTGTATATGTTATTTTTCTTATTAAATTCTTCATTACTTTTCTTTAAATTACTGTTTTCTAATGATAAAAATTCAATTTCTTTATGTGCACTATTTAGTTGTGATGTTAGTCTTTCGATCTCCTTTTTTAATATTTTTATTTGATCTTCGTCTTCAGAAATATCTGGTAAACTACTTGCTGTACAATTTAAAGTTTGTGAAATAATATCGCTTTCATCATCATTCGATTCCGATCGCGTTCGGGTGCGCCGGAACGTTATATTCTCCAAGAAATTCATTATGCGTATACAACTAAACTATTAAAAAGAATAAGGACTAGTGTGATACGAACCCGAGTCTATTTGCTTTCTAGGCGGGCAATCACACCGTAAGGCCAAACGGATTTGTTTAAAAGAGATCAAATTGGCGCTTATTTTCTGGCCATAAAATGTGACGTGAGTTACTGTTTCATGTGAGTTACCGTACAGTCAATAGATGTCTCTGTACTCAATATTTATTAAGAAGATAAATATAAAAATTTCACTCAGCAACACAGATTAGTGGTTGATAACAATACCGGAGATGTAGATTGGTTTTAAGGAGCTGACGCAAGATGTCGTTGCAGACGCACCATTTCAAATAAAAAACGAATGTTTTTGTGAGCCAACTTTGAAAAGCACTTAAATTATCTATAACTTATAGTTTTTTCTTTCTTTTATATCGTCGTGTATCACACCTTTCTTCACTAAATAGTCGTTATCACACACAGAAATGTTTAGTCACAAAATTTTGTCCACTTTTAAAAGTTATATTTGCCTAGTTCCTAGTAGAAAATATGTTATGACAACATTTTCACACACGTATTGCACTGTTTTCTTCACTTTTTTGATAAATTTCAGTATATACAGTTCATTAAACTATTTAAAGGAATTTTAATACGGGAGCACAATGTTTACATGACAGCTGCCATCTCGCGACATCGTAGATGTACATCGAAGGCAATGTCAGAATTTTTAAGTGTTTAAAATATGGTTGACAGCTTGTAGTATTATCCAGATGGCACATTGCTCTGATGCATTTCTTTTGAGCTTTGAATGCAGATTCTTTATTTACCGAGTTGCCCCAAAATATTACACCATATCTTAGGATAGGTGCAACAAGTCCGTGATAGGCTAATAAAACGGCTTCTTTATTGACAATCTTGGAGAATTTGTAAAGAGCAAACGATTAACTTTTTTGCAGACATTATCTAGATGTTTTCCATGATAGGTCATAGTCAATATTAATTCCTAGAAATTTTGTATTTGTCACTGGATGTACTGTATTGCCTTGGTAACTTACATGTATAGTTATGGGTTGTATTCTTTGATAAAAGTGCATTCTTTTTGTTTTGTCCATATTTATTTTAAGATTGTTTTTTAGGAACCATTGAATTATTGTGTTTAATGTTTTATTGATTTCATTTTCGTAATTGTCTTGCCTATCACATTTTATAACTACTGTGCTATTATCTGCAAAAAGTACCATTGGATGTTCAATATGTTTAGGGAGATCATTTATATATACCAGAAATAGTAAGGGACCTAGGACACTACCTTGTGGGACTCCGAATTTTATGGTTCTAGTGTTAGATCTATATTTGATTTCATTTCGTGTTTTCTGGCATATTTGTGTAATTTCTGTTATTTGTTTTCTATTGAACATATAAGAGGAAATGAGGTCTAGCGCATTACCTCTTATGCCATACCAGCTAAGTTTCTGAATAAGTATCTTATGGTCAACACGGTCAAAAGCCTTGCTCATATCCATAAAGACAGCATATATCGGATTTCTTTTATCCATGCTTATTAAAATCGTTTTAATTAAGTCATAAATAGCTGTATGATTTATAGATTTACCCTTGCGAAATCCTTTTTGTTCATTTACCAAAATATTACACTTTTCTAAATAACTGTATAGTCGATTATATACTGCTTTTTCAAATAATTTTGAAAAAATAGATATCAATGTTATCGGTCTATAGTTTCCCATATTTTTTTGTCATCTTTTTTTGTGGAGTGGAATAACAATAGAAGTTTTAAGTTTTTCGGGGTATATTCCGTTAGAAATGCATAAATTTATTATGTAGCATAAGTGAGAAGCGATTGACGAGGACACATACTTTATAACTTTAGTGCAAACACCATCGTAACCCACACTTTGAGTATTTTTCAGTTGTTTTATTTCTCTATCCACCTCCACAGGCATTGTAGGTACAAGAAAAACTGAATTTACGTTAGTTAATTTTAGGATTTGAGTGTGTTAGGTCGTTATTTTTTTAAATTATTTTTATGCTCCCATTCTTTTATTTGGTCAATAAAAAGTCCTTAAAGTGATTCGCAATAGATATAGGATCTCTAATTTTGATATCGTCGTTAAATATTTCCGTAATAGGCTCTTTGGGAAATTTAAATTTAGTCTTGTTTATAACTGACCATGTTGCTTTTGATTTATTTTGTGATGTACTTATGTAGTAGTTATTTTGTGACTTTTGCGTTAGTGATATAATTTTTTTAAACTTAGAGGCGAATAGATTGAATTTGTGTTTATTTGATCTTGTTGGATGAGTCCTATACTGCCATAATAATTTTCTTTTCATCAAAGATGCAGCCTTTTAAGTTGAAAGGAAACTGAGCTTAATAGGTCCGTCAGAGGTGCAGCATTTGGAATTTAAAAGAAACTGAGCTAAATAGGAAATTTTGAATTGAAAGGGAAGATCTGTGGGAATTCTCATTAATTGATTGTGGGAATTTTGGAAAAAAAACTAACTGAACACTATTTGAAGACGCTACTGTACACAATGTTATATGTTTTTCCATTCGGGGAAAGAATGTGGAGATTCTGGGCATTTGACACACGCGAACATGCTACATACAGCTGACCATGAGAGAAGCACGGTTTTTCTAAGTTGACCTCCGCTACCTGTAACGTTTGCCCTTGCGCTTTATTAATTGTCATTGCAAAACTGAGCTTAATAGGGAACTGCAACCTTTTGAATTGAAAAGGAAGATCTGTGGGAATTATAGGGATCCGTGGTATAATAACATTTTCACCATTTCCTACGCCTGTTAAAATTGTAGCACCGATTATGTTCCGTCCAAGATGTGTGACACGCAGCCTTGTCCCGTTACATAACCGAGGAGCATCTAAATTTCACATTAGCATGACTGGGACGCCTAATTTTAATTGAAGCTTATGTGAGGGCACACCTGACAACTCTAGAGAATTTAGAAACTCTGCGGGATATGAAGTGCTCTGTTCTGTGTCCATAACTGTGTCTACTGACAAATACTCTGTTATTTTCCTGCTACTTCGCTTAATATATCTGAATTTATTTTGTTAACGCTCTCATTTTTTGGTGCAAGAATCGCCCTTTCACATAACCATTTGTCTTCATGCATGTTGTTCGTTAAATCTGAATAAACGCTCGCAATTAATTCGGAATGACTCTGTACTGAATTACAAAAATCTCTCGTCAATTTAACGCAGCCCTCAGCATCCGTTTTCAACCGCCCATTGCCAATTTTTAATAGTGTGTCAGCATAGTTTGCAGCATCGATATCATTATACAAATGCACTGTCATATTCGTAGTTAAACTGAATTTTGTCACCTTGTTCCATAAAATAGACGACTTGAGGCATGCTTTAATTTCATCTGCAGGTGTGCCCTTTTGAATGACAGGTAAAGTTTGGCGAAAGTCACCAGCCAGTAAAACCACCATTCATCCCATTATATCGATATTGCTGCGAAAATCCTTTTTTATGCGACATTGTACTTTCGTCCCACACTAAAAGTTTGCATTGTCGTAGCATTATACCTCGTGCACTTTTTTTGCTAAAGTTGTAACAGAATGTGCAGTGCGGCCCCCGCTTAGCAGCGTGGCGGCTATACCGGAGGAAGCTACGGCCACAGCAATGTTTTTATCTTTCCATACTTGCGCTAATAATAAATTTAACAAAAATGTCTTTTCAGTTCCTCCAGGGGCATCTAAAAAGAAAAGTGCACCATTTCCAGATTCAATTTGTCCTAATACTTAGAGTCAAAAACTCGTTTTTGTTCGGGAAGCAAGCGGGGTACAAATTCGGCTACTTGCTGCTGCAAAGCTGGTATATCGTAGTTTGTTTCACGTATAATTTCATCACTTAGTTCATTTTCGGTTGTTCGCTGAGGGCTTATCATTCCAAAGTCGCTTAATTTTTTGTCTACCATTGCCATTACTTCTTCTTTTTCTTCAATTTTTCCAAGTGCTTCAATTAAATGTGTTCACAAATGATTTCTTAAATTTACGCGAACACTACACATTGAAAACTATTATTTACGATTGCAGGGGGTCACATGGTCACGGGGGGGACTAGAGCCCCCCCCCACCGAAGTAATAAATAAATAAAATAAAGAAATCCGTAAAGTTTTATTCAATAAATGTGTTCATTGTATGTCATGTTCGCGTGTGTCTGCTGTAACCTTCGCAAAATATCTTCCGCCATGTACTCTTTATTATATTTGTCCCACAATTCATGTGCATTAGATAGCCCGCAAGATGATATGAGAGTTGCATAAAGATCCCTAATTTTGGCTGGGGACTGGCACTGCACAGTTTCCTCCATGGTTTCATCCCAGTGATTAACTTTTTCTAAAAGATTCAGAGCTTCACATGCTTCTCTAAATCACCCTAAGTTTTAAGGTCTTTATACACTGTAGGACCCCAAACATGGTGCAGCAGCAATCGTAAACAGAAATATTTAAAATTAGTTACATGGACGGTATACACACGACCACGGGCATCTGATGACTTTACACCGGGCCAATTTGCAACAGGCGCGCCTTGAATACGGCGTTTCCACTCCTTCCTAGATGTGTTCCAAGTATAATAGCGGGGCACTTCAGAATATAACAACGGTTTTGCAAAGAGGTCGGTTTGACAAAGTTGAAAGAAGGCTGTTAGTGTAGTTTTTGGCGGTGATGCAATACTTTCGTGGAAATTTATTTCGGTGAAATATACACGCTCTCCATTTTCTAAGTGCACAGCAAGGTGAGTAACTGTTGGGTGCCTTTCGTGTAAAGGGAAGCCAAGGAGACGCCATGCTGCCTCGTTACTGCTGACATAACGCCCTGCTTGAAATTAAATATTGCTTGGTCACTTCCTTTATTTATGTACTTACATATATACTTGATTGCGCGGACAGAGCTACATGCTTCTACATTAATATGGGCATTAAACATTTTACATAGAATGGGCGAATACGGGACAATCCAGCTGTTATCTAAGGTTTCGAACGCTCCAGAGCGATATTTGATTGTAACTTTCCTGCCACCATCTTCGGGAGCTCTGCGTCTGTATAAAGGGTAGCCATTGTGCACTGTTTTTAATAGCTGTTTAGGGAATTTCTTTGTACATTTTCCTTCTTTCATACATGGCGATATTGAATTTCCTGCTCCACATGTACCGTGAATCATATTTCGGACGATGGTATCATACAATTCTTTATCTTGCTTAGGATCCGGAATCTCGGCGCTTATTATGTCGTCTATTAGGCTGGGCCGCAACTTCTCTTTAAGCCATATTAGAATGTGGGCATGTGATAATCCTTTTTTTTGCCATTCAATTGAATACATAAAGCACTGCACCTCTCCGAAAATTTTCCCTTTGTAAATCACATACATTAATTTTTCAATCTGAATACTCTAGGAACTAAATCGTGTCTGTCAGTACTTTTTTGCTTGGCATTAGCTCCTCGGTTATTTCTTTCCATCTGGGATTGCAAGTAAAAGTAATAAAAAGATCAGGTCTTCCGTAAGTTCGTACATAGGCGAATGCGTCTTGTATGTACTCATGTAGGTAGCGGGGACTGTTAACGAATGATGAGGGCAGATATACCATTTTACCTAAATCTCTGGGGTTTACATTGGCGTCGCTAGAAACTGCATCTTGTAAATGTATATAATTCTCAACGCGCAGCTTTTTTTGATTTAAAGATATATAATGGAGACGTTCACTTTCTACCTTCACATACATGTCTACCAAAAATTGATGAAATAATTGTCTACACCGGGCTAAGAGGTTACAATTATTTTCTCGCAACATCATATGATACGCATAAAAATCCATACATGATACTTTTTGGTTTGGAGTAGGCTCCTTTGTGACCGGGTTAATGAGTGGAATTTGAAAATGATAACCCTCTTGTCCTTTGCAATAAATCAATGGGTATTGCAGAGCGTCATAAAACTTGTGTGTATCGGCTACCCGTTGCAACGTATCATCACGTGCTCGCAGACAATGTCTCGTGAAGAAAATTGATCACCACTAATTACGGCTGCTATTTCGTTTATCAAAGGTGCATTGTAGCGCCTTTCATGCTCTCCTCGAGGGGTCCGATCTGCGTGAATGACGACTTTATAATCCTCTTCAGGTAGGTTTTCTAAAGGAGTTTTAAATGTTTTGACTAAAATGTTACGTTCATGCAAGAATTTTTGAATTTTGAACACTGTGTCTCTCTCAACTCCTAAAATTGGCAGCGACGGTCTACCTCAATTTCTTCGTCACCCATAAAATATTCATGTAAAAATTTAAGCTGTTCGTTTTCAGCTGGAAAAAGTGAACCTATTCTATGATAAATTTGCCCCTGCACCGTAAATGTAGGCGAAAATAATGGGATTATTATTTCCCGGTCAACTCCGAAGGACGTCATTTGAAAGCATGAATTATATTTCCGGATCCTGTTTAAAAAGCGCCGTGACTAGTTAGCATCATATAAAAAAGAGTTTTCAAAGGTTCTTCTGGTTCCCCAAATAACGGAAGAGACACTTTGCCATTGAAACAGCACATGCCTGCGGTCTCATCTTTCCATTTTAAAGCGCTGCAAAATCGCCACGCCTTGTCCATCAGTCCGATAACAACTAACCTGTGATTTTTATTATCAATTAATGGATCATAATTGAATGCTGCGTGATTAAAAACCGACCAATTGTTTCTTTGAAAATTTTGCCGACGTTCAGCTTGGAGCTGTGCATTTGCATCTCTTCGCGCCTGTGTCTTTTCTGGTGTTTCAGATGCGCTTATAGTAGATTGACGTTCAGCTTGCTCAATGAGTCTGCGTTGAGTTTCATCAGGTGTTTCCGCGGCTCTTAAGGCGGCCTGACGTTCCGCTTTTTCGAATAGCCTTTGCTGACTTTGAGCAGGTGTTTCAGTAGCTCTTAAAGTAGATTGACGCTCTGCCTGTTCAAGCCGCCTTTGCTGACTTTGATCAGGTGTTTCAGTAGCTCTTAAAGTAGCTTGAAGCTCTGCCTGTTCAAGACGCCTTTGCTGACTTTGAGCAAGTGTTTCAGTAGCTCTCAAAGTAGTGTAACGATCTCCCCCCCTCTATATGAAAATATGTATGATATTGAATATAATTAGTTCCCCTTTATATTAAAAATTATATATATGTGACATATTATATATAATAACCCTTTTTATACAAACTTAGTTTAATAACATTTTTGAACTTTGTGTATGACAAATTTTGTATATTTTCTGGGATTTTGTTGTAAAAGCGTATACATCGCCCCAAGAATGAATTACTGACTCGGTGGAGTCGAGTAACTGGTACTACCAGCTTGTGTCTGTTCCTAGTATTTACAGAATGAATATCACTTATTTTCGCAAAACTACTTTTATTTTTGTGTACGTACATTACATTTTCATAAATGTATTGAGAGGCCAGAGTTAATATATTAATTTCTTTAAATTTTTGTCTCAGTGACTCTTTTGGTTTTAAATTATATATTGCTCTAATGGCCCTCTTCTGTAAAATAAATATAATTCTAGTGTCAGTCGCGTGTCCCCATAGCAAAATACCATACGACATAATGCTATGGAAATAACTGAAGTAAACTATTCTAGCTGTTTTAACACTGGTAAGAGTTCTAATCTTTTTTACAGCATATGCTGCAGAACTAAGTCTGCTAGCTAGTTTTGATATATGGGGGAGCCATTGAAGCTTTGCGTCCAGTGTGATTCCAAGAAAAATGGTGGTATCAACAAGACTCAGTGCCTCCCCATTTAAAATTACATTAGTATTGACATGTTTAACATTAGGAGTTACGAATTTCATACATTTAGTTTTAGTTCCATTCAAATGCAAATTATTAACATTAAACCAATTGAATAACTTAGCTATAGCATTATTTACTTCGTCGTAATTTAATAACTGTCTTTTTAATTTGAAAATTAATGAAGTATCATCAGCAAATAATACTATATCATGGTTATCCCCTACTATGTAAGGTAAGTCATTTATATATTCAAGAAACAGAAAGGGGCCAAGAATTGAGCCCTGAGGCATGCCCATTTGTACAATCGACCCAGAAGAACTCATACTATTAATAACAACTTTTTGTGTTCTGTCACTTAAATATGAAATAATTAATTTAAGAGCATCATTTCTTACACCGTAGTGTTTTTTTTGTTTGTAGTCATTATTAGGAAGGCGAAGGCGCATGTCAGTGCGTGTAAACGCCAAACAGAATACGAACGAATCCAGCCACAGTGAATGTACGTCACATGGTTTAGGCAAATAGGCACACTGGCCGTAAACCCTCCGTGAGCGCCACCACCTGCCAGACCGCCGCTCCTGCAGACGTGATGTAAGTGTATGGCATCACCACCAATCGCATGATCAGCACGGCTACTAGCCGCAGAGCGTGTCATGAGTCTACTGCTCACCTCAAGGGAATGGGGTCCCACGTTGTGCGGCTTTCGGCCGCAGCCTTGAGAGTTTGTTTAGTAACTTAGTTTTTTTAGGTGTCTTTGGAAGAATGAATATTCACTAGAGCAATTGAAAGCTGTTAGTAGTGCCTTATAAGGTAAGTGAACCCCGTTCACGAAGACAGGGCTCGAAAAAGGTTAAGAACATAAAACGTCCCTATTCCACTTGCATCAGGTTTACATTATTAATTATCCCTTCCCGCTCGGAAAAGGCTCAAAATATATTTTATACAAAATACCCGATACAAGGGCTTCGCTCTCCTACATTTATTTAAAAAAATGTAGGGGAGGTACACGGCCCCACACACGCCGTGCACGGTGAGTGCCAACCATTTTGATGCACTCCCCCCCGAAGGGAAAGCTAATTCGGGAACTGGACCGTAGTCCACAGCAAAATAACTGGCGAACCAGTAAAAGAGGCTTGGCCCCTTGCTAGTGCGTAAGCACAAACATCGACCGAAGTCGCGCATGTCAGTGCGTGTAAACGCCAAACAGAATACGAACGAATCCAGCCACAGTGAATGTACGTCACATGGTTTAGGCAAATAGGCACACTGGCCGTAAACCCTCCGTGAGCGCCACCACCTGCCAGACCGCCGCTCCTGCAGACGTGATGTAAGTGTATGGCATCACCACCAATCGCATGATCAGCACGGCTACTAGCCGCAGAGCGTGTCATGAGTCTACTGCTCACCTCAAGGGAATGGGGTCCCACGTTGTGCGGCTTTCGGCCGCAGCCTTGAGAGTCTCCTCAGATCCTCCCGCCAGCTACCACCCGCATGAGGTCGACAAATATGCTCCACCAACCAATACAACGGCAGATATAGCCAAAAGGCAGTTATAAGATAAGAGTAATAATTCGCCATCAGAAAGGGTTTGTGTCACTGACGTTGAGTAAATGCATTTACGATCATGTTTGTCTCACCCACCAACAAGTTGCCTTCAATCATTCAAAGGTGGGAAAGTTACAGAGATATATTATGTTGTTATATAAAACATCGTGGAGGGCAGACAGTCTGCAGCCCCGCAATGCAGGGACCCGACTTGGGCAAAGCTACTTAGGTGTGAGTCAAACCAAGACGCAGAGAGCGCCATTGAGAATAGCGTCCCACCAAACAACCATCGCAGAGACGCAATGCTACAGAACGCAACAAGCATCAATACGACTATCGTCGGGCTTACACCATCCCAAGGTCCCCCATACATCCCAGCAGACATCACCACCCGCATACCTCCATCAACCAGAACCACAAGAGAGCGTCGAATCAGACGCAGCACACCCGCAAATCCATCACAAGACGCAATACCGCAAGTAGCAGTAAGCATCAATGCAACTATCATACGGATGGCGCCCCCTCACAACACACCCACATGATCCCTATCGACTTTGGTAACAAAGTTGGCATTGTTGTTATATAAAAAATATCACCAACGTATCGTAGTAGCACGCTACTAAGACGCCAATGAACAAAACTCCACGTATCATAGCGCTAATGCACTAAGACATGAAGTTGAGTATGCCTGTTACACTTAAAAGTGCTACCAAACACACTCATCATCCCAATCCGAAAGATAGACGACACATCGCTATGCGCAACGACATCGCCCACAAACGGTATGGGTGTGCGATGGCCACAGGAAAGCCGTATTGCTACAACAAACCCGCTTACCACCGGCACTAAGATGTTAATTGTATACCTCCATCGACCAGAACCACAGGAATGCATCGAATCAGGCGCAGCACACCCGCAGATCCATCACAAGACGCAATACCGCAAGTAGCAGTAAGCATCAATGCAGCTATCATACGGGTGGCGCCCCCTCACAACACACCCACATGACTCCTATCGACTTTGGCAACAAAGTTTTTATTGTTGTTATATAAAAAATATCACCAACGTATCATAGTAGCACGCTACTAAGACGCCAATGAACAAAACTCCACGTATCATAGCGCTAATGCACTAAGACATGAAGTTGAGTATGCCTGTTACACTTAAAAGTGCTACCAAACACACTCATCATCCCAATCCGAAAGATAGACGACACATCGCTATGCGCAACGACATCGCCCACAAACGGTATGGGTGTGCGATGTCCACAGGAAAGCCGTATTGCTACAACAAACCCGCTTACCACCGGCACTAAGATGTTAATTGTATACCTCCATCGACCAGAACCACAGGAATGCATCGAATCAGGCGCAGCACACCCGCAGATCCATCACAAGACGCAATACCGCAAGTAGCAGTAAGCATCAATGCAACTATCATACGGGTGGCGCCCCCTCACAACACACCCACATGACTCCTATCGACTTTGGCAACAAAGTTTTTATTGTTGTTATATAAAAAATATCACCAACGTATCATAGTAGCACGCTACTAAAACGCCAATGAACAAAACTCCACGTATCATAGCGCTAATGCACTAAGACATGAAGTTGAGTATGCCTGTTACACTTAAAAGTGCTACCAAACACACTCATCATCCCAATCCGAAAGATAGACGACACATCGCTATGCGCAACGACATCGCCCACAAACGGTATGGGTGTGCGATGTCCACAGGAAAGCCGTATTGCTACAACAAACCCGCTTACCACCGGCACTAAGATGTTAGTTGTATACATCCATCGACCAGAACCACAAGAATGCGTCGAATCAGGCGCAGCACACCCGCAGATCCATCACGAGACGCAATACCGCAAGTAGCAGTAAGCATCAATGCAACTATCATACGGGTGGCGCCCCCCTCACAACACACCCACATGATCCCTATCGACTTTGGTAACAAAGTTGGTATTGTTGTTATATAAAACTGCACCAACGTATCATAGTAGCACGCTACTAAGACGCCAGTGGACAAAACTCCATGTATCATAGCGCTAATGCACTAAGACATGAAGTTGAGTATGCCTGTTACACTTAAAAGTGCTACCAAACACACTCATCTTCCCAATCCGAAAGATAGACGACGCATCGCTATGCGCTACGACGCCGCCCACAACCGGTATGGGTGTGCGATGTCCACGGGAAATCCGTATTGCTACAACAAACCCGCTTACCACCGGCACTAGGATGATATGTCTAGGACACATCGGTTAGCGAGTCCAAGTTTACCTCGGACCAATTGCTCGTGAAGCAGCACACACGCCACCATAATATTCCTTTTCAAGTCCCTAATAAGGACTAGTCATTTTGCTACAGTACTAGGAGCAGTCGGTCACCCGACCACCCCATACAATGCTTATGCATCAAGGAGACCTTCAATAATAATGCTTTTGTATCATAGACCTTACTTTCATAAGTCATGCATATATAGGGTTCGAACCCACAACCCTACTATTGTAATGCCTATTAATCATAGAGACCTTCTATAGTATTGCTTTTGTATCATTGAGTTTAATATCATAAGTCCCTAATATAGGACTAGTCATTGTGCTACAGTACTTCAGGCAGTCGGGCTCCCGACCACCCCATGTATATGTACAACTGCAGGTATGTACCTCCGACAGCTTCCTCCATACAAGACATCTATACATGAACACCTTCCATAACTTAGGAAAATTTTCTTTAATACATGAACTCCTTCAACAACTTAGGAAAAATTTTCTTTTATACACGAACACCTCTATATATTTTCATCCCACCTACCCCAGGGAATGGCCGCCGCCACACACCCCTTCAACCACATCTATCCCAATGAGATAAACCATAAATTGTTATCTTGATAAATTTATTGTATATTACGTCGTTAAATAGTGGTTCTCTTTTGTTTTTGACTAACATTTTAAATCTTTAAAATATAATTCAGCAATGTTGTCTTTATATGCACAGTATTTTGTATATGAGTTGAAATCAGATGGCTACACACCCACAGGATAAATGTGATTGAGTCATTCACCCTGACCCAACTCCCCAAATTTATTCAATAAAAACATATTTTACAAAATTATCTTACAATCAATATTTACAGATAGTCATTAATAAAATTATTACAACATTTTTCTTATTTTTAATTAATTTGTGTCTTGCTCATAACTTTAATAATTTTAATCTATTTTTTCAAAAGGCCACCCACGGGACCAAATTATATTACAGTATTTATTCTAGAATGTATATAAGCCAAAAATATTATCTAAAATATTTTAATAAATGAATAGCATCAAAATGTCCTATAATTTCTTACTATTGTAATGCCTATTAATCATAGAGACCTTCTATAGTATTGCTTTTGTATCATTGAGTTTAATATCATAAGTCCCTAATATAGGACTAGTCATTGTGCTACAGTACTTCAGGCAGTCGGGCTCCCGACCACCCCATGTATATGTACAACTGCAGGTATGTACCTCCGACAGCTTCCTCCATACAAGACATCTATACATGAACACCTTCCATAACTTAGGAAAATTTTCTTTAATACATGAACTCCTTCAACAACTTAGGAAAAATTTTCTTTTATACACGAACACCTCCCATGACTTAAACAATTTTTAACAAATTTTCTAATTATCTTATAAACGTTATTTAACTTAATTTTATAATATTTTTTGACTTGTATTTCTATTATTTATCTTATTTTAAATATTTTTTCAAGTTTTTAAATAAATTTATTCATTACAAAAAACAATAATTTTGCCTTTAATTTACTATGTTATTGGGATAATGTCTGAAATATATTAACTTTATGGTTATTAATTTAACTTAATTGCTTAATATATATCTTTTAAGACTATTTTTGACGCCCCTTTATATTGAATTTAATTATTAATAATAATAATATTAGGCCGTCACAATCCACCCCCAAATTTTATGTTAATGACCCACACAGTGGAGTCGTTGATATAAAATTTTACTATATTGAGAGCATATGCACTACACTCAAAATTTTGAACTTATGTGTATCTGTTCTTTCCTCTTTCAATCTATTACAATTCAGTATATATTTTCATCCCACCTACCCCAGGGAATGGCCGCCGCCACACACCCCTTCAACCACATCTATCCCAATGAAATAAACCATAAATTGTTATCTTGATAAATTTATTGTATATTACGTCGTTAAATAGTGGTTCTCTTTTGTTTTTGACTAACATTTTAAATCTTTAAAATATAATTCAGCAATGTTGTCTTTATATGCACAGTATTTTGTATATAAGTTGAAATCAGATGGCTACACACCCACAGGATAAATGTGATTGAGTCATTCACCCTGACCCAACTCCCCAAATTTATTCAATAAAAACATATTTTACAAAATTATCTTACAATCAATATTTACAGATAGTCATTAATAAAATTATTACAACATTTTTCTTATTTTTAATTAATTTGTGTCTTGCTCATAACTTTAATAATTTTAATCTATTTTTTCAAAAGGCCACCCACGGGACCAAATTATATTACAGTATTTATTCTAGAATGTATATAAGCCAAAAATATTATCTAAAATATTTTAATAAATGAATAGCATCAAAATGTCCTATAATTTCTTACTATTGTAATGCCTATTAATCATAGAGACCTTCTATAGTATTGCTTTTGTATCATTGAGTTTAATATCATAAGTCCCTAATATAGGACTAGTCATTGTGCTACAGTACTTCAGGCAGTCGGGCTCCCGACCACCCCATGTATATGTACAACTGCAGGTATGTACCTCCGACAGCTTCCTCCATACAAGACATCTATACATGAACACCTTCCATAACTTAGGAAAATTTTCTTTAATAAATGAACTCCTTCAACAACTTAGGAAAAATTTTCTTTTATACACGAACACCTCCCATGACTTAAACAATTTTTAACAAATTTTCTAATTATCTTATAAACGTTATTTAACTTAATTTTATAATATTTTTTGACTTGTATTTCTATTATTTATCTTATTTTAAATATTTTTTCAAGTTTTTAAATAAATTTATTCATTACAAAAAACAATAATTTTGCCTTTAATTTACTATGTTATTGGGATAATGTCTGAAATATATTAACTTTATGGTTATTAATTTAACTTAATTGCTTAATATATATCTTTTAAGACTATTTTTGACGCCCCTTTATATTGAATTTAATTATTAATAATAATAATATTAGGCCGTCACAATCCACCCCCAAATTTTATGTTAATGACCCACACAGTGGAGTCGTTGATATAAAATTTTACTATATTGAGAGCATATGCACTACACTCAAAATTTTGAACTTATGTGTATCTGTTCTTTCCTCTTTCAATCTGTTACAATTCAGTATATATTTTCATCCCACCTACCCCAGGGAATGGCCGCCGCCACACACCCCTTCAACCACATCTATCCCAATGAGATAAACCATAAATTGTTATCTTGATAAATTTATTGTATATTACGTCGTTAAATAGTGGTTCTCTTTTGTTTTTGACTAACATTTTAAATCTTTAAAATATAATTCAGCAATGTTGTCTTTATATGCACAGTATTTTGTATATGAGTTGAAATCAGATGGCTACACACCCACAGGATAAATGTGATTGAGTCATTCACCCTGACCCAACTCCCCAAATTTATTCAATAAAAACATATTTTACAAAATTATCTTACAATCAATATTTACAGATAGTCATTAATAAAATTATTACAACATTTTTCTTATTTTTAATTAATTTGTGTCTTGCTCATAACTTTAATAATTTTAATCTATTTTTTCAAAAGGCCACCCACGGGACCAAATTATATTACAGTATTTATTCTAGAATGTATATAAGCCAAAAATATTATCTAAAATATTTTAATAAATGAATAGCATCAAAATGTCCTATAATTTCATTTGTTTCTGGGTTTTCTAAAGTATATTAAAGTACATTTTCAAATGGTACGGCTGGTATTATATAAGGCCCTTCATACGCCAAATTAAATTTACTCATAACTTTGTTATCTGCATCTGATTTACTAGATCTAGAACCTTTTACTAAATCGCCAATGTGATATTTCATTAATTTATTACGCTTATCAAATTTTGTGTTTCTAATGCGACTTGCCTCTTTTAAATTCTTTCGCACTTGTTATCTAATTTGTCCGACATTATGTTTACTTTTACTATTTAGTTTAAGTGGCTGCTTGAACTTATTAATGTTATTGAGTCAGGCGTACTGACCCAGGTTTATAATTCTCTCTATTTAATTTAAATTATTACAAATATCACACATGAACATTATTTGATTTAATTATAATAAAATACTTAAATTAATAATTTTCCTAAAACTTTAAGTTAAATCTTGCTCATAACTTTCGATTATATAGAGATTAGATGGAACGTCCTTTAATTAATTGGTGAGATCTTATAAAATGTTACTGGATGAGTATTTTCATTTCCAATTTCAGCTTTTCTATTGTCACATTATGTATGTTACATAAAATACTTCGTCTAGGATCAGTGACATGTGAGGTGCTCGCCCCGTACACCTCTTCTTGGTTTACTTTAATTTGGTGAACTTTCGTTTGGTTAATAAACTTTTCTTCGAGAAATTATTTTAACCTCAAAGGTTTTCACTGCATTTTTAATTAATTTTTGAAGCATCTTAAATTCATTTTTAGGCTTAGCCTTCACTAATTTAGAACTTTTCTTTGTTTTAACCATTTTATATTTATATACTTTTATCAATTTTTAGCACTGTTATGTCCTTCATTTACACAAATGTTACTGCGTCTTCTCATTTATTTCACTTTATATTTTATTTCGCATTAACTATGCACACACCTTTTATAACAAAAAAATCATTATTAATATTAAAGCCCCACCCCCAGACTCACAACCACCCCCAGTAAACACCATCCTCCAAGACACCTTTCCATTTCACGGACAACAAATTGTAGGCATAATGCCTACTTCATGTTTCTTATATAGACGACCTTCTTTTTAAAAAATATCCTGGTCACGGCACCAAATTGTAACGATCTCCCCCCCTTCTATATGAAAATATGTATGATATTGAATATAATTAGTTCCCCCTTTATATTAAAAATTATATATATGTGACCAGGATAAATAAAATATGTTTTGATCTTTCTAAATGATCTTTCAAAAGGTTTATTAATAGGCCGGTTTTAATATTTTGGCGTGATCGTCTTAGTTAGGACCCTTATTTACGTTGTGTTTGTTTAGTAACTTAGTTCTTTTAGGTGTCTTTGGAAGAATGAATATTCACTAGAGCAATTAAAAGCTGTTGGTAGTGCCTTATAAGCTAAGTGAACCCCGTTCACGAAGACAGGGCTCGAAAAAGGTTAAGAACATAAAACGTCCCTATTCCACTTGCATCAGGTTTACATTATTAATTATCCCTTCCCGCTCGGAAAAGGCTCAAAATATATTTTATACAAAATACCCGATACAAGGGCTTCGCTCTCCTACATTTATTTAAAAAAATGTAGGGGAGGTACACGGCCCCACACACGCCGTGCACGGTGAGTGCCAACCATTTTGATGCACTCCCCCCGAAGGGAAAGCTAATTCGGGAACTGGACCGTAGTCCACAGCAAAATAACTGGCGAACCAGTAAAAGAGGCTTGGCCCCTTGCTAGTGCGTAAGCACAAACATCGACCGAAGTCGCGCATGTCAATGCGTGTAAACGCCAAACAGAATACGAACGAATCCAGCCACAGTGAATGTACGTCACACGGTTTAGGCAAATAGGCACACTGGCCGTAAACCCTCCGTGAGCGCCACCACCTGCCAGACCGCCGCTCCTGCAGACGTGATGTAAGTGTATGGCATCACCACCAATCGCATGATCAGCACGGCTACTAGCCGCAGAGCGTGTCATGAGTCTACTGCTCACCTCAAGGGAATGGGGTCCCACGTTGTGCGGCTTTCGGCCGCAGCCTTGAGAGTCTCTTCAGATCCTCCCGCCAGCTACCACCCGCATGAGGTCGACACATATGCTCCACCAACCAATACAACGGCAGATATAGCCAAAAGGCAGTTATAAGATAAGAGTAATAATTCGCCATCAGAAAGGGTTTGTGTCACTGACGTTGAGTAAATGCATTTTCGATCATGTTTTTCTCACCCACCAACAAGTAGCCTTCAATCATTTAAAGGTGGGAAAGTTACAGAGCTATAATATTATGTTGTTATATAAAACATCGTGGAGGGCAGACAGTCTGCAGCCCCGCAATGCAGGGACCCGACTTGGGCAAAGCTACTTAGGTGTGAGTCAAACCAAGACGCAGAGAGCGCCATTGAGAATAGCGTCCCACCAAACAACCATCGCAGAGACGCAATGCTACAGAACGCAACAAGCATCAATACGACTATCGTCGGGCTTACACCATCCCAAGGTCCCCCATACATCCCAGCAGACATCCCCACCCGCATACCTCCATCAACCAGAACCACAAGAGAGCGTCGAATCAGACGCCGCACACCCGCAAATCCATCACAAGACGCAATACCGCAAGTAGCAGTAAGCATCAATGCAACTATCATACGGATGGCGCCCCCTCACAACACACCCACATGATCCCTATCGACTTTGGTAACAAAGTTGGCATTGTTGTTATATAAAAAATATCACCAACGTATCATAGTAGCACGCTACTAAGACGCCAATGAACAAAACTCCACGTATCATAGCGCTAATGCACTAAGACATGAAGTTGAGTATGCCTGTTACACTTAAAAGTGCTACCAAACACACTCATCATCCCAATCCGAAAGATAGACGACACATCGCTATGCGCAACGACATCGCCCACAAACGGTATGGGTGTGCGATGTCCACAGGAAAGCCGTATTGCTACAACAAACCCGCTTACCACCGGCACTAAGATGTTAGTTGTATACATCCATCGACCAGAACCACAAGAATGCGTCGAATCAGGCGCAGCACACCCGCAGATCCATCACGAGACGCAATACCGCAAGTAGCAGTAAGCATCAATGCAACTATCATACGGGTGGCGCCCCCTCACAATACACCCACATGATCCCTATCGACTTTGGTAACAAAGTTTGTATTGTTGTTATATAAAACTGCACCAACGTATCATAGTAGCACGCTACTAAGACGCCAGTGGACAAAACTCCATGTATCATAGCGCTAATGCACTAAGACATGAAGTTGAGTATGCCTGTTACACTTAAAAGTGCTACCAAACACACTCATCTTCCCAATCCGAAAGATAGACGACGCATCGCTATGCGCTACGACGCCGCCCACAACCGGTATGGGTGTGCGATGTCCACAGGAAAGCCGTATTGCTACAACAAACCCGCTTACCACCGGCACTAAGATGTTAATTGTATACCTCCATCGACCAGAACCACAGGAATGCATCGAATCAGGCGCAGCACACCCGCAGATCCATCACAAGACGCAATACCGCAAGTAGCAGTAAGCATCAATGCAACTATCATACGGGTGGCGCCCCCTCACAACACACCCACATGACTCCTATCGACTTTGGCAACAAAGTTTTTATTGTTGTTATATAAAAAATATCACCAACGTATCATAGTAGCACGCTACTAAAACGCCAATGAACAAAACTCCACGTATCATAGCGCTAATGCACTAAGACATGAAGTTGAGTATGCCTGTTACACTTAAAAGTGCTACCAAACACACTCATCATCCCAATCCGAAAGATAGACGACACATCGCTATGCGCAACGACATCGCCCACAAACGGTATGGGTGTGCGATGTCCACAGGAAAGCCGTATTGCTACAACAAACCCGCTTACCACCGGCACTAAGATGTTAATTGTATACATCCATCGACCAGAACCACAAGAATGCGTCGATTCAGGCGCAGCACACCCGCAGATCCATCACGAGACGCAATACCGCAAGTAGCAGTAAGCATCAATGCAACTATCATACGGATGGCGCCCCCTCACAACACACCCACATGATCCCTATCGACTTTGGTAACAAAGTTTGTATTGTTGTTATATAAAACTGCACCAACGTATCATAGTAGCACGCTACTAAGACGCCAGTGGACAAAACTCCATGTATCATAGCGCTAATGCACTAAGACATGAAGTTGAGTATGCCTGTTACACTTAAAAGTGCTACCAAACACACTCATCTTCCCAATCCGAAAGATAGACGACGCATCGCTATGCGCTACTACGCCGCCCACAACCGGTATGGGTGTGCGATGTCCACGGGAAAGCCGTATTGCTACAACAAACCCGCTTACCACCGGCACTAAGATGATATGTCTAGGACACATCGGTTAGCGAGTCCAAGTTTACCTCGGACCAATTGCTCGTGAAGCAGCACACACGCCACCATAATATTCCTTTTCAAGTCCCTAATAAGGACTAGTCATTTTGCTACAGTACTAGGAGCAGTCGGTCACCCGACCACCCCATACAATGCTTATGCATCAAGGAGACCTTCAATAATAATGCTTTTGTATCATAGACCTTACTTTCATAAGTCATTCATATATAGGGTTCGAACCCACAACCATACTATTGTACTGCCTATTAATCATAGAGACCTTCTATAGTATTGCTTTTGTATCATTGAGTTTAATATCATGAGTCCCTAATATGGGACTAGTCATTGTGCTACAGTACTTCAGGCAGTCGGGCTCCCGACCACCCCATGTATATGTACAACTGCAGGTATGTACCTCCGACAGCTTCCTCCATACAAGACATCTATACATGAACACCTTCCATAACTTAGGAAAATTTTCTTTAATACATGAACTCCTTCAACAACTTAGGAAAAATTTTCTTTTATACACGAACACCTCCCATGACTTAAACAATTTTTAACAAATTTTCTAATTATCTTATAAACGTTATTTAACTTAATTTTATAATATTTTTTGACTTGTATTTCTATTATTTATCTTATTTTAAATATTTTTTCAAGTTTTTAAATAAATTTATTCATTACAAAAAACAATAATTTTGCCTTTAATTTACTATGTTATTGGGATAATGTCTGAAATATATTAACTTTATGGTTATTAATTTAACTTAATTGCTTAATATATATCTTTTAAGACTATTTTTGACGCCCCTTTATATTGAATTTAATTATTAATAATGATAATATTAGGCCGTCACAATCCACCCCCAAATTTTATGTTAATGACCCACACAGTGGAGTCGTTGATATAAAATTTTACTATATTGAGAGCATATGCACTACACTCAAAATTTTGAACTTATGTGTATCTGTTCTTTCCTCTTTCAATCTGTTACAATTCAGTATATATTTTCATCCCACCTACCCCAGGGAATGGCCGCCGCCACACACCCCTTCAACCACATCTATCCCAATGAGATAAACCATAAATTGTTATCTTGATAAATTTATTGTATATTACGTCGTTAAATAGTGGTTCCCTTTTGTTTTTGACTAACATTTTAAATCTTTAAAATATAATTCAGCAATGTTGTCTTTATATGCACAGTATTTTGTATATGAGTTGAAATCAGATGGCTACACACCCACAGGATAAATGTGATTGAGTCATTCACCCTGACCCAACTCCCCAAATTTATTCAATAAAAACATATTTTACAAAATTATCTTACAATCAATATTTACAGATAGTCATTAATAAAATTATTACAACATTTTTCTTATTTTTAATTAATTTGTGTCTTGCTCATAACTTTAATAATTTTAATCTATTTTTTCAAAAGGCCACCCACGGGACCAAATTATATTACAGTATTTATTCTAGAATGTATATAAGCCAAAAATATTATCTAAAATATTTTAATAAATGAATAGCATCAAAATGTCCTATAATTTCTTACTATTGTAATGCCTATTAATCATAGAGACCTTCTATAGTATTGCTTTTGTATCATTGAGTTTAATATCATAAGTCCCTAATATAGGACTAGTCATTGTGCTACAGTACTTCAGGCAGTTGGGCTCCCGACCACCCCATGTATATGTACAACTGCAGGTATGTACCTCCGATAGCTTCCTCCGTACAAGACATCTATACATGAACACCTTCCATAACTTAGGAAAATTTTCTTTGATACATGAACTCCTTCAACAACTTAGGAAAAATTTTCTTTTATACACGAACACCTCACATGACTTAAACAATTTTTAACAAATTTTCTAATTATCTTATAAACGTTATCTAACTTAATTTTATAATATTTTTTGACTTGTATTTCTATTATTTATCTTATTTTAAATATTTTTTCAAGTTTTTAAATAAATTAATTTACAAACAATTAAAAAACAATAATTTTGCCTTTAATTTACTATGTTATTGGGATAATGTCTGAAATATATTAACTTTATGGTTATTAATTTAACTTAATTGCTTAATATATATCTTTTAAGACTATTTTTGACGCCCCTTTATATTGAATTTAATTATTAATAATAATAATATTAGGCCGTCACAGTAGCTTGACACTCTGCCTGTTGAAGACGCCTTCGCTGACTTTGAGAAGGTGTTTCAGAAGCTCTTAAAGTAGCTTGACGCTCTGCCTGTTTAAGATGCCTTTCCTGACTTTGAGAAGGTGTCTCGGAAGCTCTTAAAGCACCCTGACGCTCTGTCTGTTCAAGACGCTTTTGCTGACTATGAAGCTCTAAAATCAACCTGACGCTCTGCTTGTTCTTGCCTTCTGAGTTCAGCATCTTCTAAAGATTCTAGCGATCGAGCTAATCTTTTCGCTTGTCTTTGAGAAGATACTCTTAAAAGGCTGGACTTACGTTTTCGAGGCATTATGAAGTAACAAAAAACCTATTTATAAAAAAAACGTTTAAATACCTAAATGGAATTAAATTTTCTTTTAAATATTTTTTAAAAGCAAATCCAAAATATCTAAAAGGAATAAATATTCCTTTTAAATATTTTTTAAAACCAAAACAACAAAACCAATTCAAGACACAACACGAAACCGAAAACGATAGCAAAAAAAATCGAATCAACTTAAATCAAATCACAAAACAAATCGCAGAAAACTGAAATCGAAAGCGGTAGTCAATATAAATATAACCAACAAAAAAAGAAGTAAGTGTATAGGTACCGTATACACTATCTATACTATTAATATTCCTCTGAAATATTGTTAAACAACCTAAAACAACGAAAACCAATTCACGATTCCAAATAAACAAAATCCAAAATCAAAGCCAGAGTCTAAATATGTATAAAGGAATACCAACCAAATCAACAAAACCGATCCAAGAAAATACACAAATCCGAAAATGAAAGCCAATATAAATCCATTCAAACTAACCAAATCACAAAGCAAATAACAAACAACCGAAACCGAAAGCAGGTAGTCGAATAAGCTACGAAATATAAACAATTTAAGCGTATAGGTACCGTATGCACCTTAGTTGACGCGCGGCTCAACGGCAGGAGTTAAGTACATGTCAGGAAACATTTCGTTACCGCGTTTTAAAAACCTAGGAACGACATCTAGCGGAATCAATTTATACTATGTATACGTTAGTTAATAAGAACTCTGAAAAAATATTTTTCTTATAATTTTGCACAATTTTTCTTATTGTAATACCGATTCATTTATAACCACATATAAGAACTGTATTCATTTCCGTTCAATAAATATTACTACGGCTTATAAATAAGGCTTACTAAGAACTGTTTCTACCACAGTTAAGTAATAGTTAAGGGTCAAAGCGTGACAGGTGGTGATAGTATTTCTGATCCATACTTATAATCACGCCTGTAACCCTTGCGGGGTAGGCAGAGCATCAACGGATTACTTAATATCGTCTGCGAGGTTATCGCCTATTCTGTGAATTACAATGCACCAAAACGTTTGAAGAAAATCAGCTGGTGAGTTTTATGTTTTTTATTGCTCTCTTCCCGGTCCTGCGTGGAAAAATACAGATCCATACATTTTTTATCTTAATTTTGGTAAAAAGACATAATAATCCAGATATTCTGACCTTCTGTGTTCTTCCATCGTACCGTCGTCCGTCTTGTCGAATCACGGTGGCGCCACCTAGCTGAATTTAATTTTGCAACTTATTCGATTTTCCCACGGGAATGAGATGTTTTTCCGCAGAAAAAAGGACCCTATGTCACTCTACAGCCACCTAACTATTCCCATACCAAAATTCATGCCATGCCGACGCTCTGTTGCGACGTGAAAGAAGGACAAAATTTTGCAACATATTATATTTTCCCACGGGAATGAACCTGTAGAGTGACATAGGCTACCTTTTACCGCGGAAAAACATCTCATTCCCGTGGAAAAATAGAATATTTTCCACGAGAATGGGAATGAGATATTTTTCTGCGGAAACAATTAGCCTATGCCACTCTACAGCCACCGAACTATCCCCATACCAAAATTCATGTCATGCCGATGCTCTTTTGCGACGTGAAAGAAGGTCAAACTTTTGCAACATATTCTATTTTCCCACGGGAATTAGATGTTTTTCCACGGAAAAAATTAGCTTATGTCACTTTACAGCCACCGAACTATCTCCATACCAAAATTCAGGCTATGCCGACGCTATGTTGCGACGTGAAAGAAGGACAAACTTTTGCAACATATTCTATTTTCCCACGGGAGTAAGATGTTTTTCCGCGGAAAAAAGTAATCTATATCACTCTACAGCCACAGAACTATCCCCATACCAAAATTCTTGTCATGCCGACGCTCTTTTGCGACGTGAAAGAAGGTCAAACTTTTGCAACATATTCTATTTTCCCACGGGAATTAGATGTTTTTCGGCGAAAAAATGTAGCCTATGTCACTCTACAGCCACCGAACTATCTCCATACCAAAATTTATGCCATGCCGACGCTCTGTTGCGTCGTGAAGGAAGGACAAACTTTTGCAACATATTCTATTATCCACGGGAATGAGATGTTTTTCCGCAGAAAAAAGTAACTTATATCACTCTACATCCACCTAACTATCCCAATACCAAAATTCATGCCATGCCGACGCTCTGTTGCGACGTGAAATAAGGACAAACTTTTGCAACATATTCTATTTTCCCACGGGAACGAGATGTTTTTCCGCGGAAAAAGTAACCTACTCGTATGTCACTCTACAGCCACAGAACTATCCCCATACCAAAATTCGTGCCATGCCGACGCTCTGTTGCGACGTGAAAGAAGGACAAAATTTTGCAACAAATTCTATTTTCTCACGGGAATGAGCCTGTAGAGTGACATAGGCTACCTTTTACCGCGGAAAAACATCTCATTCCCGTGGAAAAATAGAATATTTCCCACGAGAATGAATGAGATATTTTTCCGCGGAAAAAAGTAGCCTATGTCACTCTACAGCCACCGAACTATCCCCATACCAAAATTCATGCCATGCCGACGCTCTGTTGCGACGTGAAAGAAGGACAAACTTTTGCAACATATTCTATTTTGCCACGGAAATGAGGCTGTAGAGTGACATAGGCTACTTTTTTCCGCGGGAAAACATCTCATTCCCGTGGGTAAATAGAATATTTTCCATGAGAACGAGAATAAGATGTTTTTCCGCGGAAAAAAGTAGCCTATGTCACTATACAGCCACCGAACTATCACCATACCAATATTAATGTCATGCCGACGCTCTGTTGCGACGTGAAAGAAGGACAAACTTTTGCAACATATTCTATTTTCCCACGGGAATTAGATGTTTTTCCGCGGAAAAAATTAGCTTATGTCACTCTACAGCCACCGAACTATCCCCATACCAAAATTCATGCCATGCCGACGCTCTGTTGCGACGTGAAAGAAGGACAAACTTTTGCAACATATTTTATTTTCCCACGGGAGTAAGATGTTTTTCCGCGGAAAAAAGTAATCTATGTTACTCTACAGCCACCGGACTATCCCCATACCAAAATTCATGTCATGCCGACGCTCTTTTGCGACGTGAAAGAAGGTCAAACTTTTTGCAACATATTCTATTTTCCCACGGGAATAAGATGTTTTTCGGCGAAAAAATGTAGCCTATGTCACTCTACAGCCACCGAACTATCCCAATACCAAAATTCATGCCATGCCGACGCTCTGTTGCGACGTGAAATAAGGACAAACTTTAGCAACATATTCTATTTTCCCACGGGAACGAGATGTTTTTCCGCGGAAAAAGTAACCACTCTATGTCACTCTACAGCCACAGAACTATCCCCACACCAAAATTCGTGCCATGCCGACGCTCTGTTGCGACGTGAAAGAAGGACAAACTTTTGCAACATATTCTATTTTCCCACGGGAATTAGATGTTTTTCGGCGAAAAAATGTAGCCTATGTCACTCTACAGCCACCGAACTATCTCCATACCAAAATTCATGCCATGCCGACGCTCTGTTGCGTCGTGAAGGAAGGACAAACTTTTGCAACATATTCTATTATCCACGGGAATGAGATGTTTTTCCGCAGAAAAAAGTAACCTATGTCACTCTACAGCCACCGAACTATCCCAATACAAAAATTCATGCCACGCCGACGCTCTGTTGCGACGTGAAAGAAGGACAAACTTTTGCAACATATTCTATTTTCCCACGGGAATGAGATGTTTTTCCGCGGAAAAAGTAACCTACTTGTATGTCACTCTACAGCCACCTAACTATCCCCATACCAAAATTCTTGCCATGCCGACGCTCTGTTGCGACGTGAAATGAGGACAAACTTGTGCAACATATTCGATTTTTCCACGGGAATGAGATGTTTTTCCGCGGAAAAAAGTAACCTACGTATGTCACTCTGCAGCCACCGACCTATCCCCATACCAAAATTCATGCCATGCCGACGCTCTGTTGCGACGTGAAATAAGGACAAACTTGTGCAACATATTCTATTTTCCCACGGGAATGATATGTTTTTCCGCGGAAAAAAAGTAACCTATGTCACTCTACAGCCACCGAACTATCCCCATACCAAAATTCATGCCATGCAGATTCTCTGTTGCGACGTGAAAGAAGGACAAACATTTGCAACATATTCTATTATCCCACGGGAATAAGATGTTTTTCCGCGGAAAAAGGTAACCCTCTATGTCACTCTACAGCCACCGAACTACCCCCATACCAAAATTCGTGCCATGCCGACGCTCTGTTGCGACGTGAAAGAAGGACAAACTTTTGCAACATATTCTATTTTCCCACGGAAATGAACCTGTAGAGTGACAAGGCTTTTACCGCGGAAAAACACCCCGTGGAAAAATAGAATATTTCCACAGAATGGGAATGAGATATTTTTCTGCGGAAACAATTAGCCTATGCCACTCTACAGCCACCGAACTATCCCCATACCAAAATTCATGTCATGCCGACGCTCTTTTGCGACGTGAAAGAAGGTCAAACTTTTGCAACATATTCTATTTTCCCACGGGAATTAGATGTTTTTCGGCGAAAAAATGTAGCCTATGTCACTCTACAGCCACCGAACTATCCCCATACCAAAATTCATGCCATGCCGACGCTCTGTTGCGACGTGAAAGAAGGACAAACTTTTGCAACATATTCTATTATCCCACGGGAATGGGGTATGTTCCGCGGGAAAATCCATCCCGGGGTATAAATATTTTCCGGACGAGAATAGATGTTTTTCCACGGAAAAAAGTAGCCTATGTCACTCTACAGCCACCGAACTATCCCCATACCAAAATTAATGCCATGCCGACGCTCTGTTGCGACGTGAAAGAAGGACAAACTTTTGCAACATATTCTATTTTCCCACGGGAATGAGATGTTTTTCCACGGAAAAAAGTAGCCTATGTCACTCTACAGCCACCGAACTATCTCCATACCTAAATTCAGGCCATGCCGAAATTCGCTATGTTGCGACGTGAAAGAAGGACAAACTTTTGCAACATATTCTATTATCCCACGGGAATAAGATGTTTTTCCGCGGAAAAAAGTAACTTATGTCACTTTACAGCCACCGAACTATCCCCATACCAAAATTCAGGCCATGCCGACGCTCTGTTGCGACGTGAAAGAAGGACAAACTTTTGCAACATATTCTATTTTCCCACGGGAGTAAGATGTTTTTCCGCGGAAAAAAGTAATCTATGTCACTCTACAGCCACAGAACTATCCCCATACCAAAATTCATGTCATGCCGACGCTCTTTTGCGACGTGAAAGAAGGTCAAACTTTTGCAACATATTCTATTTTCCCACGGGAATTAGATGTTTTTCGGCGAAAAAATGTAGCCTATGTCACTCTACAGCCACCGAACTATCTCCATACCAAAATTCATGCCATGCCGACGCTCTGTTGCGTCGTGAAGGAAGGACAAACTTTTGCAACATATTCTATTATCCACGGGAATGAGATGTTTTTCCGCAGAAAAAAGTAACCTATGTCACTCTACATCCACCTAACTATCCCAATACCAAAATTCATGCCATGCCGACGCTCTGTTGCGACGTGAAATAAGGACAAACTTTTGCAACATATTCTCTTTTCCCACGGGAACGAGATGTTTTTCCGCGGAAAAAGTAACCTACTCGTATGTCACTCTACAGCCACAGAACTATCCCCATACCAAAATTCGTGCCATGCCGACGCTCTGTTGCGACGTGAAGGAAGGACAAACTTTTGCAACATATTCTATTTATCCACGGGAATGAGATGTTTTTCCGCAGAAAAAAGTAACCTATATCACTCTGCAGCCACCTAACTATCCCCATACCAAAATTCATGCCATGCCGACGCTCTGTTGCGACGTGAAATGAGGACAAACTTGTGCAACATATTCGATTTTCCCACGGAAATGATACGTTTTTCCGCGGAAAAAAGTAACCTATGTCACTCTACAGCCACCGAACTATCCCCATACCAAAATTAATGCCATGCCGACTCTCTGTTGCGACGTGAAAGAAGGACAAACATTTGCAACATATTCTATTTTCCCACGGGAATGAGATGTTTTTCCGCGGAAAAAGTAACCTACTCGTATGTCACTCTACAGCCACAGAACTATCCCTATACAAAAAATCGTGCTATGCCGACGCTCTGTTGCGACGTGAAAGAAGGACAAACTTTTGCAACATATTCTATTTTCCCACGGGACTGAGATGTTTTCCCGCGGAAAAAAGTAACCTAAGTCACTCTACAGCCACCGAACTATCCCCATACAAAAAATCATGCCATGCCGACGCTCTGTTGCGACGTGAAAGAAGGACAAACAAACAAACAAACACACTTTCGCATTTATAATATTAAAAAGTATGTATTAGTATGGATTGGGCGTTTTTCAATTTATCCATACATTTTTTTATAAAATAAGAGTGATAAACAAGTTCACAGTCCACCTGATGGTAAGTGAAAGCTGTGGTCCATATACGCCTACATTTATCCTAGGTTAAGAATCCAAATTCAGATGCGTTGTCACCCCTGAAAACAAAGATGGAATGCTTCGTTTCCAGTAAAAGGGTCTCTGATTCTTTACACTCACCATACGAAACACAGCAGTATTGAACTGCTATGTTACGCTGGTATTCTGTGTGAGCGTAGACCTTCCGTGATCGTGCCATGATACCCATTTGTCCTGCAGTCATAATATAGCTTCAGCAGGGTCTACCCACAAAAATTTCTGACAATCGAAATGCGTTTTTCAGACATTGGGAAAAAAACCCAAAAGCATTAGAACCTAAAAATAAACAAAAAAAAATAAAAAAAAATTCCAAAGAAAATGGCTGAACCGATTGTGAGGAATTTTGTCTGTGAATGAGTCGGTCTATAGATGATTTGAAATTTAGGTACGTGGCGCTGTTGTCGAGATCCAGAAATCACCTGTGTGAAGCTGGGGCCGATCACTAGTATAATTAATATTTATAAATATCCTATATCTATTAACATAGGTCCTACTTTTCATTCCACTGTAAAGATTATAAATCATAACTAAAACATTAACACTTTTTTGTAATAGTTATGGGGCCTCTCATGTAGAGATGATATGCCTGGACGCAGGTAGCTTTTACGCTGCTTCCCATCGCTAGTTCGCTGGTTTTGTTGTTTTACGTTTAGTGTAAATACCGCTGGCATTCAATGAAAGCGTGGTCCCACCCCAGTCGAGCCGAACCATTCCTGCTACTACCATAATTTGGCTGCAGCGTGGCTCTACCACGTAAAAAAACGTTATGAATAATTCCCTCATTAATCACTTGGTTCATAACATATAGATGACAAAACAGGGCAAATGACAAAACTAGAATCATAAGTCATATTAAGTAACGCGGTGGAATTGTATCGGTTATAAAAGAGTAGACAGCAGTCAGTCGGTCAATGCGATCAGATATCTCGACGTCCGGGGCAAGGAGCTGGCGCGCCCTACAAGGAAGTGCGAGGCGGTGCGGCCTCTTGCGACATTTGCTCTCTTTTTATTCCTAATAACCACTTATTCTGTAGTACACGTGTATTGCAATTTGTTTACAGTTTGCAACATGAAC
The DNA here is from genome assembly GCA_907164705.1 of Parnassius apollo. NCBI lineage: Eukaryota > Metazoa > Arthropoda > Insecta > Lepidoptera > Papilionidae > Parnassius > Parnassius apollo. Next base: position 1,269,784 of record CAJQZP010000023.1, read on the forward strand.
CCGCTTGTTAAATAGCTTGCGGGATTTTTTGTATGCAGACATTTTAGTAGATATGTTTTGCCGAGATTTACGATCAAATCGTTTAATTTAGAATGCGTGGTCAATCGTAAATCTTTAACAATTGCAGAAAAAGTTTACAAGAAGTTTTCTTGTTATTTAAGTTCCTGATTTTGACCGGGATATTTTAAGATTTTTTTATTAAAAATAAAATAACGCGGTAGAGCCCTGCTGCAACTATATTAGTTGTAGCACGATTGGGTCGGCTCTATCGTGTAAGGGATCTCGCTTTCACAAAATAGAAGCATTAAATAGCGGCTTAATACCACTGTTTCATAATATGGTGAATAAAGAAGACTTAAAAGGGCATCACCTTTTACTAGAAACGAGGCATTCCATCATCGTCTTCAGAGGTGATAACGCATCTGCATTTTGATTATTTATTGAGGATAGATGTCGATTTCTACATACTACAGCATCCACTTACTATCAGGTGGACTGTGTGTTCTTTTTTCACCCTTATTGTTTAGAAAAAAATTCTTAATTGGACAATTCTGTGGCTGTAGCCCTGCTAATATGCGGCGGAGATGGAACTCTATGGGGTTTTATTCGGTAAAATTAAGACGTAAACCGTCCTAAACGAACCGAATTTATGTCGGTATTTCTCATTTAAAAAAAAGAAATTTCGCTAGCTGCGCTGTTAAAAATCCAATAAACAAAAACTATCAGAGGCTGCTGCCAGGAGCTATCAGGAGTGGTCCTATATAAATTTGGAGATGAAATTTCACTCCATAGGATGGCAAAGTAGGGGATTCACTCAAAAGATTAAAATAATTAATTCTTAACAAAACGTAAAATCCAACTACAAACAACTGAAAGGAATAAAATATTTTCACATTGTAAAGTCGGAGCGCTAATGCTTCTACCAACCAACTTCAAAATGTGAAATTATTTTATTATTTTTAGTTCTTTGTTTAATATTTCAAAAATCTTGTCTATTATCTATGTCAAATAAAGTAGCAGCACCAATAATTTTGTCTTTGTTCACCAATATAGCTAAAATTAGGTACGTTCATCACGTTCATTAACATTGTAAAATACTTACTAATACATTAAATTATAAATATTGACTTCTCTTTCAATTCTATACTATTATAAAAAACATCAAATTAAGTATTAAATTTGATCCTACAAGCCGGATTTGTTTCAGAAATCAACATATTAAACACTCTTTGAAGTCTCCTCGAAACCAATTACCAGAACATAACATGTCTCAATATAGTAGTACTTGTGTATTTTATATTTAAAGGCGGCACTTATTGAATCAATTATTTGGATGTGGAGTAAGGCTGAATTAAATAAGTAAGTTTAGGGGCAGTGGCAATTTTACGAAGGTGATAAGCGAAGGGAAAATTGTCCAGCGTAGTGTCATTGCCCTATAACATAAGGCATGGGTCAGCTCATTCAATTTTACATTGAGCTTGCCTGCGCTAGGTTTATTTATATTATTATGTACTACTGTACTCGCAGCCCGCTCCGGCATCGCCTAGGTAAGATAGGATGTTTGGATTTAACATAGTTAAAGACATTTATTTTTTCAATTTTATCAGAGTATCTCGGATAAAATATAGCCTAGATAATCCTGGCACTGTCACACTGTATATATTATTAGTAGTGTTGCCCAAAATCGGTCTTGGTCTAACAGTCTTGGTCTTTTTCTTGCATTTTTGCAAGACCAAGACCAAGAATAATACCGCCTAATTTTAGCAAGACCAAGACCAAGACTGACCATGCAAGATTTGAGCAAGAACAAGACTAAGCCTGCGAGACTCTTGCGTCTTGCAGTTAGGAATGAGTGTCGTTTCAGGGAGTATAGGAGTTCGGGTATACGCTTAGGGACTCGAAAAAAATTTAGAAAATTGGACTTATGCGCATTACGAACAATACCATAAATATACATAGCGGATTAAAATATCCATTAAAAGAAAAAACAGTGCATCCCTAGTTTAGACCATCGGTACTTTGATAGTGCGCGGCGTCCATCAGTCGAAAACTGACCTGTCAAAGAAATTTTGCAGCTATTCGGAAGTACAAGGTCAAGATACACGCGCCGGCGGCTTCTATTGATATCGCATTCATTCGTCGCCGCCGCGCCGCACGCACTACATTTGACACTGTTTGAATGCCGCCACAGAGTACATGTTCCAAAGAATAAAATAAGTTTCCGGGTGCTCAGAATGGACACGAATACATTATGCTGATCTCGCAAGGAATATTGTAATTAGATAATGGTAAGGATAGGTAGATACCATAATAATTTATTCTAGTAAGTAATTATTATAATATTAACTATATGGGTTTATAATAATTACTTACTATTATTATTATTACCTAATAGATAAACATGTTCAATAAGTTCACTGCAGATCTCGATTTTTGGAAGTGTGTGTTTTTGAACACAAAGTGTTCGAATATGTCGTCACCCATTTGATAAATGTTGTAGACACTTTTAACACACTTGAAACGTGTAAACATTTTGTACAATTCTAATCGAATAATATAAAAAGTGTGCATTTAAATAAAAAGCTTAAAATTAGATCTATGTACTTTTTAGGAGCCCGAGTATCTCTTAGAAAACCGTTTAAAGAAATTGATTGCATCAAATTAATGTAAATAATAGTGATTTGCACAATTTTAATAGTAGAAATAAAAATGAAATCACGACACCTGCTTTCCGCCGTTCTTGGGTAGCGATATACGCTTTTATAATAAGATTCCAAAAGAAATGTTAGATCTTTCACCTTTTCAATTTAAGCACAGACAAAAATGCTTGTAACTGACCTCTCGTACTACACAGGACTAACTAGAAATTTCTAAACCGATTTGGTATCTACATATACATTTAACATTTTATGTTTGACTTATCGCTTTACATAATTATAGAACTATTGTAAAATTATTTTGAAAAGAGCAACTACTGAGTTTCTTACTTTCTTCCATGATTTTTCTTTGTAGAATCAGAACCCTGGACATGGAAAAGAAAAAATTGGGGATTATATGACTATTCAAAAGTGTATTTTTAATGCCTACTTGAATAAAACATATTTGAATTTTGAATTTCAAACGAGTGAAGGCAAATTTAATTTAATTAACGTAGATTAATTCAATCACAAGAAGAACATAATATACACAATTTTATTTATATATTTACATTTCATTTTTACGTAGGCACACTATACCTATCTGGCAACGCATCTGCTTTATTAATCTTCTGAAGAATCATTAATTTTATCAAAGGATGCCGAACTTTCCTTTGTCGGTCTTTCGGCGTGTACTTACAAATAGTGGTATTTATTTTAATTCCAGTCATTCCCAATTGAGCTTTGCTTCGAGTCTAATGTATTAATTGTTTTACTCTAATCCTTGTTGTTCTCGGAGTGATAAGTTTACAATTTGACATGAGTGACGAAAAGTCGAATAGTTCTAGTCGGAGCAGTGAGAGTTGGAGTTATAGATCTAAAAGACCTAAAAGTAAATTTGATGAGTTTTTCGACATAATTCATGCATCCCAAATTGCTTTGTGTAAATTATGCCAACATAAAAAGGTTGAAATAAAAATGAAAAACAAAAACACTTCAGGCTTAAGGAAGCATCTAATATCTTTCCACAAAAAGGAATCACAAATATTTCTTCCTGAAAAACCGAAATTAAGTGGAGATATCACAAGCTTTTTAATAACCACCGGAAAAAGTGGACAGGTAAGAAAAAATATACTTATCACACAATTACATAACACATATATTATGTAACTAGCGGCCGCCTGCGACTTCGTCCGCGTACAATATCTGATTTCCTATGAGATTTTGAAATTTTCTCGCTGCAAAAGTCTTACCTAAGTATAAAGAGGCTATATAGGTAAATCTTAACTATGGAAGTATTTATTATTTAAAACTAATAAAGTAAATGTCGATCTTCATATCTATGCTTTAAAAATATAGGACTTGCATGTAACCATTTTACCCCAATTTCACCCCCTTAGGGTTAGGATTTCGTAAAACAGCTTATTCAGGATTTTATTATTGAAAACTTATAACTTTAATGCCGATTTTCGTGTCTCTAACTTCAAAAACGTAGGACTTTCATACAAACTTTCAACTCCCATTTCACTCCCTTAGGGATAAATTTTCTCAAAACCGTTTCTTAACTGATCTCTATGCCATAAAAGGAACCTACCTTACAAACTTCAAGTTTGTATGTTTTATAGTTCCTGAGATATCGTTATAGTCAGTCAGTGAGTGGTAGTTATATATATATATATATATATATATATATATATATATATATATATATATATATATATATAAAACAAATTAGCAGTGACAACATCAGAAGCTAAGTTTTATGGTTAAAAAATATCTTCTCTTCTCATTTTTCGATGACGAAACTACACAAGTATATTTTCGATCAATTTGCCCAAATATGCTGTTTCCTAAAAGGTCCACACTTAGAAGGAAGGTCAAAGAACGGTTTGAAGAGCTGCAATTTTCATCTAAAATGTCATTTACCATTGATGGATGGACGTCAATTGCTGGTAGCAGTTACTACGGGGTCACTATTCATTATATAGACAACGAATGGAAGTATCGATCTGTAGTCCTTGATTTTATACCATCACGCGGTCGACATACTGAAGAAAATATTCAAATTCCAGTTTATGGAATATACATTGATAAATACGGTATCATATACCAAATTTATGTATGAATTGGCAAACAGCTGCCACACTTTGATTCAGACAATCAACATTTCCGGTGCTTTTCTCACATTTTGAACCTTTGTACAAGATTTATTAAAGACCTTAGCATTACACAGTGGAACTGACAATAAGGGACAAGAACAGCAGTATGAAGATAAAGAAGACGAAACTGAGGAAGATGAAGAATATGCGCTAAATATTGCTCACTCACGTACAGCTATAACAAAATTACGCAGTATTTTCAGTAAAATAAAAAGAAGTGAGATATTGAAGAGGAAGTTTCAGTCTGCTTGTGAAGCAGCTGGCGTGCCATCAAATCTGAACCCCATACTCGACTGTCCAACGAGATGGAATTCCACACATGATATGATTGGATTTGGTTTAAAAGTGAGAACTGGCATTAACATATTGTGCACTTCTGTCACCGAATTGAATGATTTTCAAATCACAGATAGTGAATGGCAAATACTCGAAAAAATACATAAGTTTCTAATAAACTTTAAACTTCTATCAACGAATATGTTACATTACCGCTAGTCATTGTAACATTCAATCTCTTGCTCGATAAAATTGAATCCATGGTAAAACAATTAGATGAGAAACCTAATCGATCCGAAGTGGATGAAAGGCTCATTCTGGATTTTCAAGCAGCTCGAGACAAAATGCTTGAACATTATAAAAAGAGCAACTGATTTATTGTACCTCTTTAATTTTAAACCCAAGGAATAAGACTCAGACTTTTGACATGACATTATGGGGGAAGCAAATTAAAGCAGAAAGCCTGCGCAAAAATGAACTTTATAAAGAATATAAAAGTCTACACTCAGTGAATACATCTTTAGAATCACCAAGAAATGAAAAGAAGTATGTGAATATGATGAAGATGAAGACGTAATAGACTTTGAGAAATTGTATGCATGTCCCTCGACGTGGATCTTTTCATCAAGGCTTAGTTTTAGACGAGTTGGAGGAGTACCTAAGTAAACCAAGAGCCGCCAGTTCGGAAGACATTTTAGAGTGGTGGATGACGCATGAGACAGAATATCCGACTTTATCGAAGATGGCCCGTAATTTTCTTTCAATACCTGCAACTTCAGTACCTGCTGAGAGATTATTTTCTAAAGCATCATTAGTAATTAGAAAACATAGAAATAGGTTAAGTGATGAGTCATCCAGATGGTTACTTTGTATTAAATCTTCGTCAAAAGAATTAATATAAAGTAACAGCAATGTCAAAGCTGTTGTGTACTGTTATGTAATTTAATTTGTATTGTATTTTATTTTTTTATTTAAATAAATGGTAAATTGTATAACTCTTTTATTCCATTTCATATAATGGTCTATCAATCTCTTTCTAGACAGATAATGATCTTTATATTACAGTCAAGTTAATGTCATTAATTTGTATTTTATATGTTATGACTAAGTTTTAGCACATGTAAGCTTCTTAAATGTAAACGTTTATTAAGAAACAGACTAACTCCCGTGGCCGTGAGACTTGATAGACAGCTCAGTTGGTTAGAGCATCGGCACGGATCGCTTAGGTCGTGAGTTCAAACCCCACCCGGTATTAGTCGATTTTTTGAATTTCTCATTCAATGTTTAGACATTTATTAATTTGGTTGGTCTTTCTATGGCTATGTTAATTCAAGCTCAAAATGTGCCTACTGTGTTAAGTTGTTCTAAGATCTAAAGTAACGTTTAATAAATAACAATAGGCTAATAGGTAATTGCGAGACTTGCGAGACTCTTGCTGCAAGACCAAGACCAAGAACAAGACTGAGAGCGCAATACCAAGACCAAGAAAAAGACCAGGTGTATTGGCGCAAGACCAAGACCAAGACTGGCTAAGTCTCGTCTTGTTCTTGCTTTTGGGCAACACTAATTATTAGCATAGTTGTAGCACGAGTGGGTCGGCTCGACTTGAGAAGGACCACGCTTTCGCAGAATACCTGCGTAACATAGCAGCTTAATGCTGCTGTGTTTCCTATAGTGAATGTAGAAAACCGAAGGCCATTCTTACTGGAAGCGAGCTATTTCATCTTAGTCCTCATGGGTGACAACGCATCTGCATTTTGATTTTTAATCAAGGATAGATGCATATGTCTGTGAGCCACAGCACCTCCGTAAGGGGAAGGAAGGGTAACCTCCACCGTTGTTCTATAAAAATAAAAATAATTCCACTCGTTTGTGATGTTTCATTACAGTTCAGCAATTCCGAAAATTAACCCGGACAGATAGACAGACATTTTTTTATTTGTCATCGATGTCTTACTATCATGCAAATAACTCCTTGAGCCTAATAGAAGACAGGTAGTGCAATATTATAGATAGTTCAATTTTATTAAGTATAAGGTAGTTATAGATTATGTAAGTACACAAGTAGTGAACTTGCGTGAGTCATACTTGGACTCAAACTTGTTATTAAATTAATCAATGAACTACTTTTTTAACTTTTGTAAGTAAGTGCTTGACTACAATCTCATCTGATGGTAAGTGGTGACGCAGTGATGATTTACTACAAAAATAAAATGAGGTATTTTTATTTCTTAGACGGCACGGGACGCTCTAGACGGAAATCTATCGACCAAATTGGTTATATATTGAAGTTGGGTCAAATTAAGAGAACCTGTAACCGATTTTGACTACCTCCGGATGAGATCCGGGGTTCGAATCCCGGATTAGGGCAAAATCAATAAATGGATTTTCCGTTAAAAATTCCCAGTAGCAGCTCGGATTCAGGAAGTTTGGATGAGATCCGGGGTTCGAATCCCGGATCAGAGCAAAATCAATATATGGATATTCCATTAAAAATTCTCAGTAACAGTTCGGAGTCAGGAAGTTTGGGGTGTCACCGCCGTGCCTCGGGAAGCACGCAAAGCCTTTATCCTGATCTTTCTCCGATCGTGTCGAATACGAACAACTCAACTCAATAACTGAAATTTATTTTCCGAGATTCGAATTCGGGACCTCATGATTAGCAGTCACGTTTACAACCAGTGGTAGAGTTTGATCTAGTAACTATGGCAACTACGGAACAATCCACCTAATGAGGCAATCTATGGGGGCCTATGTGTATGAGATTTGATAGTCGGTAATGATGTATTTGATTGCAATGATTGCGAATGCGAGTTAATTTTTTTCTTATACTTATTTTCTCGTTTATAATAATGTTCTTTTTATTTGTGGCACCTGTCACATTCTTTTCACACATGGGTTGGCTGAGAGAAAATGCCAAAAGACATTAAGTCCGCCCTTTTTTATTATTTTAGTAAGGTGTACAATTGAGAATAAATAATTTGTTTTTCTGTTTATTTCTTAAATTACGATTTACGAAATACGGCCTACATCGTACTTGTACGTATGTACAAGTACGATGTAGGCCGTATTTCCGTCGAATCTATTATGAGAATACTTTAACGTGAGAATTCACGATTTAAATATTTTAGATAAATGTCAATCCCGTGCAACAAGTGGAAGGTGCGCGGCGCAATCTTCCGCCAAGCCACTCCCGTCACTTCCGCTTGCGACACCGTGCTCGTACTACACTCGACATTAGGACCTCGAATCAATAGTCTAAAGGATTTATGCAAGGACTTATAGATAAATAAATATAATAATACATTTGCACCAAAGAGTAATATATCACTACGTTTTAGCAGTATAGAGATTAGCAGCAATAATTTTAAAATGTCGCCAACTTATCATTACTGAGAGATTGGCTGAATGAGCTTTTTGTGATTTCAAATGTTTCTTTTTTCAATGGGTGTGTGACAAGGCAAATAAGAAGCATTTATATTATATTTTATATATTAGACAACTGTGTTTTAAATATGAATGTGCAGTTAAAATTGAAATATAGCTTGCCTTATACACTTACAAAACTAACTATAAACTATAAAAAAATACAGTTGAATTTCGATGGATAGGCGACCACTAGTCTACATAAACTGGCACAGATACCTATTAATCTAATATATAAAAATTAATGTTTGTTTGTTCGTATTTTATGCGCTGGCCTACCATTCGTTAGATTACAGTAAAACTTTGTCACCTTATTATTTGCACTTGCGCATAGGTTAAAGGCATAGTACAATTAACTTTCAGTAGATGGCGTATTATCATTCCTAATTAACCAATTGATATCTTCCAAATTTAAACGATATTTCCACAATTATTTCTTCTGCGGATACAACGCGCCGGGTACCAGCTAGTGTAATACAAATAGAGTTAAAGAGCATTATTCTTCTTTATCATCCCAATGATTTAATGCATAAATGATATGCAATTTTTTTTCATAGAATTAGTGTGAGCACACAGCCCACTTGATGGTAAGTGGTATGTGTAGTTATATTATGGTTGTAGCATGAATGGATCAGCTTAACCGGGGAGGGTACACGGTACACGCTGTTACAGAATACCAGCGTAAAATAACAGCTTAATGCTGCTGTGTTTCGTATGAAAATGTTGAGGACCGGAGACCCTTTTTATTGGTAACAAAGCATTCCATCTTAGCCTTCAGGTGTGACAACGCATCGATATTTATATTCCTAATCGAGGATAAATGGAGATGTTTATGGGCCACAGCATTTACGTATCACCAGGTGGAGTGTGTGCTCATTTATCACACTTATTCTCTAAAACAATTGTGCAAAGTGCTAAAAAAATAAGTCAATGTAACTTCTTTGCTACTTCTGTTAGCCAGGTGTCGTTGTATGAATCCAGAAGGGTCTACTCACTAATCTAGACAGGATCGGCTAATGATATGTGTGGTGTTCTTGAACTCGTTTCGGCGCTTGAAACTTACAGATTTAGAAACGTGTTATTTCTTAAGGGCATAAGGTCGACTGCCTCATTTGTCTAATTGTTGCAAGCGCGATTACTAGCCATATGATCCCGGGTTTGAATACCTGGTCCGGCTAAAAAATCTGTTATTTAGTTTTTTCTGTTAAGTAATTCTCAGTGGCATTTCGGAGTCAAGAAGTTAGCGGTGTTCCACCACCGTGCCGCGAAAAACACGTAAAACCGTTGGTCCCGCGCCTAATTATCCAGTCTTGTAGGATTACCGTCCTATGAAACTATGAGAGTAAGGCAATAGAGAGTGCACCTGTGTTTGCGCATACACCCAGAGACTATTATCTAGTCCTGCGCCGATGGCTAATCACCAGGAGACCGTCCGCCGGTAGCAATATTCTGTTTGAAGGAGTATTTAACACAAAGGCATTTCAAAATTGTAATTTAAGTGTTTGCAATCACAATTTCGTCATATAATTTTATTATCCTGACCTGTATATGTAATGTTTTTTAATTCAATTTTCACCTACTTTTCGACGTCTTAGATTATTAATTCGAAAATTTGAAGATGTATTTTAACAACACAGTGAAGATAATGATTTCTTAAATTTATTTCATAGCTAATGTGAAGTACCGATGCTCCGGGAAGTCTGCAGTCTGCGAACATGTTCAAGATCGTCCCCACCATTACATTAGATTTGATAAACCACAAATTCTCGCAAAAGAACACCGATTCCTACCAAGGATGATACGCGAGGCTATTGAAATTAAAAAACATCCAAATTTCAATAGAGAAGATGGTTGGGTGCTACCATCTGCTTGGGATCCTATAATTAACAAAATTAAACCCAAACCCAAGCATACCACTGCAAGACTTCATGACACTATAAGCTCGTTTTGCGTAAATCGGACCAAAAATTAATATTAAAAAAAACTAAAGGTAGCCGGACTAACTATGACATTGGGACGTCAAACATCTCAGTCCCCCCCGTGACCATGGGTGCTGTAAAGCACCCGAAACGTCGGGATAATAATAAAAATGAATTAAACTAATTAAACGCGATAAAATCCGTAAATACCTGGGTGGATTGAAAAGTACTCGTCCTAACACAGATCCATTCAATTCTAAAAAATCAAATCTACCCACATTATTTAGTTCAGTTCAGACTAGTTCATTGTGTGAAGTTCGAAACGTGTGCGATAATTAGTTGTGATTTTATAAATTTATTAACAAAGTAATCGGACATAATTTCCGCGAATGGAGCAAATCGAACAGCGTGCCGTCATTAAGTACCTCCATAAGAAGGGGCTATCATCAAAAGCCATCCATGATGACATGGTCAGTACATTAGGCGATTGTGCTCTGTCATATTCATCCGTCAAAAAATGGATAGCAGAATTTAAGCGTGGTAGAGAGAGTGTGAAAGATGAACCCCGCTCTGGAAGGCCTTCGACGTCAACTACTGACGAAAATATTAAAAAAGTACTTGATTTAATAATGGGAGATCTCAGATTAAAAATTAGAGAGATAGCCGAGATTATAGGCATCTCTTATGAACGAACTCAAAACATCATTGTCAACGAGTTGGGTTTCCACAAGGTGTCTGCGAGGTGGGTTCCGCGACTGCTTTCAGTTGAACAAAAAAAGGACGCGATTGACTATTTCACGCGACTGTTTGGAGTTATTTGAAGCCGATGCAGATGATTTTTTGAATCGTTTTGTTACTATGGACGAAACATGGGTTCATTACTGTACACCGGAAACAAAACAACAATCAAAACAGTGGAGAAGATCTGGTTCACCACCCCCTAAAAAAGGCTAAGTCGATTTTGTCGGCAAATAAGGTGATGGCTTCAGTATTCTGGGACTCGAAAGGTGTGATTATGATTGATTATCAGAAAGGGGTCAGACTATAAACTCTGATTACTAATGCACCTTACTACGTCGTTTACGAAAGGAAATAAAAGAAAAACGTCGAGGAATGCTCAGAAGAAAAGTCCTGTTTCATCAAGATAACGCCCGTGTTCACACGTCAGTACAGTCAATGGCTGAAATTCACAACTGTGGCTTTGAACTGTTACCGCATCCGCCGTATTCACCTGATCTGGCACCATCAGACTTTTTTCTGTTCCCTAACCTAAAAAAGCACTTGGGCAGGTCAAAGATTTTCGACAAACGACGAGGTCAAAGCAGCTGTAGACGCATATTTTGACTCTAAGGAATAATTATTTTTTTTCAACGGTCTAAATGCTTGGAAGGGGGAGGTGGCAAAAGTGTATTGAACTTGATGGTGATTATGTAGAAAAATAAAAATATAACTGATTTAGTATGTGTTTATTTTCTTGGTTAGGCCGAGTACTTTTCAATCCACCCTCGTAATAGTTTTATTCAACACAGTGAGGATCACATCTCTGATCCATACGGTCTCATGCGATCAGCGGGGGAAATAAATTTACACCTGGCCTTACAAGAAAGCTCAGTGATCTATGAAAAGGGCTTTGCTAGAAGTTCCCCTGCGTAATAGCCTTAGTAATAAGGATGTCCACAGTGCAACCGGATTAACCGACCTAGTCCAGCAGATTAGTAAGCTAACGTGGCAATGGGCCGGCCAAACAGCTTGAAGAACGGGCAACCGATAGAGAAGAAAGGTTCTCGAAAGACAACGTGTATAAAGTCACCAGGACAGTTTTTTTGTGGCATTCCTTAGGGGAGGGGAAGTTATGTCAAGGGACTTGAGAAGGGTTGTAATGGATGAAATGAATTCATGAATCATTCTGGGTGGATCGCACCAAAAATTTATAATTTTAATCTGAAGGTACCTCTGATAGATTATCACATTGGAAGTCTGCAGATTGTGATCATGTCCTAGATGGCCCTAACCACAACATCAGATTTGATAGACCACAAATCTTCGCGAAAGAACATCGACTGCTACCAAGGATGATACGTGAGGCTATTGAAATTAAATAATATCCTAATTTCAATAGAGAAGGAGGCTGGGTACTACCTGCTTGGGACCCTATAAGTAATAAAATTAAAACTAAACCCAAGCATATCACTGCAAGACTTCAAAACACAGTTAGTTCATTCTGCGTAGATCCGACCAAAGAAAATAATTAAAAAGCTGAAGGTACTCCGGGTTAACTTTGACATCGGGACGTCAGTCACCTTAGTCCCCCGTGAATTATATTATAAATTTCGTGACATATATTATAAAAATCCGTAAAAGTAGTTTTAATCAATGTGTAGTGTTCGCGTAAATATAAGAAATCATTATATCATATTGGGACGTCACATCTCAGTCACCTTTAAAGTACTCGAAACGTCGAGAATATATAATACGCGATAAAGTCTTTAAAAATTTGTTTTATTCAAATATGTAATGAAAGCAAGAACGCATGGTAGAACAATTGTTTCATAACTATGACCTATTCTCACTGGGTTCTTATCAGCCCATGATCAATGTGTGTTGTTTCATTCTTTTAAAGTTTAATATTATTTCTTAAGTGCCCTCCATTTATATCTATATAAAATATATGATTAGTCTTCGTTACTAACGAAGTTAATTAATTAACTAAGAATTTAATATTAAAAAGATAATGAACACTACATTTTCTACCGACGAAATCTTGCCGGACTGTAAAAATATGTTAGGGCTGACATTGTTGTGGGTATTAGCATGAGAAATTGTGTGATAAGACAAAACTGTGACAAAACAAACAAAACATCCAATTTACGAAATATTGAGAATTACCCAAGTTAAGAGTACCTTTAACCCATGAGCAAGCGTTTGTAGATTTATAGATGTGAATGAAGCAAGAGAATTGTATCAGGATCTTGCCAAAATTCAATCCGTAGTCCCTGCCTTCCCCTCTGGGTAACAGGCGTGAGAGTTTATTATTTATTACCCAGAACTCTGGAGTCATGAATGAACGTAAATAGAATACCCGATATTTATTTTATTAGACAGGTTACTTCGTTCCCTGAAGAGGAGGACTTCATATGTTAATAGGCTGATAGAACTTCCTTCACCGATGCATGCATATTTATCCAGCATGATGTAAGCATGTTAGGTGGACTAAAAGTTACTTTACTTAAATCGTTTTTGCTTATTATCAAGAAATAAGGATTTGTTACGATTATCCTTTAAAAGTAAGGATTAAAATAAAAATGTCGCCGATTAAATGGTGAATTAGATGTAGATTCTTAATTTACTTCTAATTCACCATTAAACTAATTTACCACCGGCTTATAATAAGAAAAAAAAAACATAAATTCGTATTATAAAAAATAAAAAATTACCGCTTAAAAAAACAAACGTCAAAAAATTTTCCGCCCATGAAATTGTAATTATTGTTTCTTGATTAATATAAAGAAAATTCGGAAATCCATTCAATTAGGAATTTGATTGATTATTACATGTATACGCTTATTTTTTCAGAGTATATACTATTTCAAGAAGTTTCAATGCTCGGGCGTCATAATTGTGCCTGAAATAGGATGTTTTTGTCCAACTTGCCTTTACTTTTGGTTTTTGCATTGCGACGTGTACAATGACAGTGACTGTTTAGGAGAAAAAAAAGTGTATTTTTTTTTTTAAATTTATTAAACTTATACAAAAGATACCAACAGACACATAATTTGGCACAGAATACCCATACTATTACCCTTTAAATATATACAAGAAGTGAGACAATTTAGAACACATACAACACAGTTCATTGCGGGCATTACTTTCCAAGACTATCTTATAAATAGTATTATAGAGAGCAATGTAACTAACATACATATTTTAATATTGGCCTAATACAATTTTAATGCCACCCCAAATGCCCATGCCCAAGACCCAAAAGAGGAGCTCCATAGCTCAGTTTGCCTCCGTACAAACCGTGGTCCAAAATTGGAGCACTGTACACGCTATGGCTGATAACAGGTGCAGAAGCTATAATTTGGTGACCACCGAGACCCAAGCCGAGGTCATGACCACCCAGGCCGATTCCGTAGTCGAGACCGTGGTTGTAGAGGCCTAAACCATGACCGTAGTAGCCGTGGCTGATCAGCGGAGCTGACGAAAGACCGTAGCCCAGGCCGAGTAGACCACGCTTCTCGTTCTTCTTTTCTTCTGCGCCGTAAGCTGAGGCGGCGACCAACAGGAGTAAACACACCTGGAAAATAGGTACATGAATAAATTATATAATTATGTACTTATAAAAACAATTACATTATATATTTTATATAAATCTTTACCTCTACGTTAAATACGCTATGATTAAACAACGATGTTTGTTAAAAATGGCTGTTTAAAGTTAGAATAACAAATAAACTTATTAATAACCCAAACCCCAACCAAAATACTAGAAATTTTTCTCCTGTATCATGGAGGCTGTTTCCAAACATAAACTTCACAAGGACAAACTTCCAGACCTGGAAAGTCATATAAGCCATAGAAATACTTGACCCTTGAGCAATTCGAACCCACGGCCCTTAGTGTGGCAGCTCAATGCTAAGCCATTGTGCCACGGAGTCGTCACTAAAAAAATAATCTATTTCGATAAACTTTCATATCGATTCAGCTTTTTAAAGTTCTATTCCATAATTTTCAAAACATACATAAAAGCATGTATCTATTGATCTGTCTGTTTGAGACGTTTTCTGCTAGATTATTACACGTTAATGATTAAAATTAGGTTTTAATTTTAAGTATTGAGATTTAAAAGTCAAGTTTTTAAATTAAATGTTTATTTTTAAATTTATTTTTTAATATTATTTTTAGAGTGTAGTTTATCAAATAAAACCTTTGTAATTAGTTCCAAGTACATTTATGTTATATAGTTACGTAAATTTTTTAAAGTGTATATTGAGATAGAAAAAGGTAATTTTAAGAATTTTTTGTGCCATCAAATATTATGGCAGTATGTCACCTATTTGTTTTGCAATTGTGTCTTAGCACTTGACCGATTTTTATTTAAACTACATCGTTAACTTAGTTTCTCTACCTTATAATACAAAGTAATGTACCAACTCTGGCACTTGTCCAGCATGTCCCAAAAGGCAACCAATTGGATACTTGGTTTGTAATCTTACCGGCCAAGGGCTAGTCACCTACCCCTTCCTTTACTATTTTCCATCTAAACCCCTATTTTTTTGGAAAAACGTAGTTGAAGTAGCTTGTACCTCTTTGAATTCTGAAAAACCTCTTGGGAATTACAGGTGTGACACAATGTCTTAGTTTTTCGTTATAAATGTAACGTGATAAATGATACTCTAAACCCTATTTTATTTTTTGGTAAAATGTGTTTCCAGTAGCTCTCTTTGAATTCTCCCCCCTATTAGTGATTACAAGCATGATGCTGTTTCTGTCATAGTTTTACGTAATGAATATGATATGAAAAAAAACTTTAAACGATAAATAATTGAAAGTGTTTAAAATAAGTAAGCAAGAAATAAAGTGAAGAAGTCTTATTCAATTTCCAACAAGATTTTTTTAATTGATTAAAATGTTTGAAAAAAGGGGTACTCGATTTGTAGATTTAGACTTTTTTTAATGGAACTTGATTATAAATTAAAAAACGGACTACTTACGATAGCCTTCATATTTTCAAGCTGTGTCGTAGAGGGGTTCTCAGTAAACACTACTCCTGAGACATTCAACGACGCTTTTATATAACTCCTAGCCGGAGCTAACCCCCCTAACTCGCCAGCATCTAGGTTTTAAGGTACTTAGGGCGGACACATTAGGTTTAATAATATCGCAATGAATCATGACTGATGTGTTACAGTTTAATTTGATAACATACGTCGATTATTTATAGGTGTATTCGACCGATTCTTAAAAATAATTCTTAACTGTATAAAACAATACAATTATTTTTGTTAAAATATCTTGTAGCCTAAGACATATAATGTCCATTTATTTATATATTATTCAAATATATATAATATTAAAAAACATAATAAAAACAAAAACAAAAAACATAAATTATCATTTATCAGAAATTAGAACGCTGGCTGCGTTTTCTCACTGAATAACTTTACTTGGCATTTGAGCGAGAAAAGAAGCCCAATTATCACCAGCAGTGATAACATAATATACAGTTCCTTTAGGAGCTCAGTCGTACGTGGAGCCCACGGACCAATAGACTCAACAGTAATTGACACAAATATGTAGCCATCTCTCAGAGGCTTATACTCGTATTTGCACTACTTACTAAGTTCTGTGATGACTTAGGGATAGGGGACATGGTACTTCACTGCTGGCCGTATGAGGAATATTACTTGGTATCGCTTCGACCATGGAAGGACTACGCTCTCACTGAATGCCAGCGTATTATAGCAGCTCAATGCTGATGTGTTTCGTATGGTGAGTGTTGAGAACCGAAGGCTCTTTTTACTGGAAAAGGGGTGTTCCATCTTAGTCCTCAGGGGTGTCAACCCAACTGCATTTTGATTCGTAGTCAAGGATGGATGCAGCCGGGGAAAGATATAGTCGAGTGTCAGCCTCGTACCGGAAAGTAAAGTGTAGCCCCCCCCCCCTCCAATAGATGGAGTGACAACCTGGTATATGGATATGACAACTTAGTTAAGACATGCAGGAAGTCGATGGATGCAGATGGCTCAGGACCGTGCTATGTGGCATACCTTAGGGGAGGCCTATGTTCAGCAGTGGACTTGTAAAGGCTGTAATGATGATGATGACTAAGTGCAACTGCCTCTGATTTTGCCCGGCTCTAAAGGAGGCACCTCTGAGATGAGAGGCCGCCAAATTGTCCTGTGTGTGGGGTTTCAAAGTGGTTTCAAGGTATGGGGGCCAAGTAATATCTTAAATTAAAAAAGTATTATATACTGCCTTTAAACGTCCTACAGCTGGGCCCAGGCAAACTCTATGTGTATTATAGACTAAGTAAGCACCTACCATGCTGCCCCAATGTATGTTAGTGAGCTTCACATGTATACGAAATTATTATTTTTATTTTTCAGATATGCAGGTTTCCTCACGATGTTTTTCTTTACTACTTATCACTTAGTAATCAGTAATAATCATATCTTAAAATTGCAAATTAACTACTTCATTGGTGTCGGGGATAAAACCCGGGTCACGTACCCGTTTCGAAATATATAGCGAGCGTGTAACTCTTGAATTACATCGGCTCTGTCAAATATATGTTTAAGAAAAAAAAATCTTTGGCGCTGCTGACCTGATTATTAGTTAAAATTACGAGTAAAGTACATTCTATTTATTTTCCCATAGCTGGGCACAGGTCTCCTGCTTGTGAAGGTTTTAGAGCAATTTGGTATACTTCACTATTTATCTAAATTTGTAGTGACAAAAAACAGTGCAGTGCATAATGCTCTGGAGTGCCTTGCCTGTTATTATTTAAAAAAAATACAGTAATAAGAATTATTTTAAGAGGCTAGTTCCGAAATTCTATCATAAATTAAAAACCACCTGATTTATCCGACTGTTTTTTCTGATATTTTGTATATCTATTTGAATATATATCGCGTTATTTCATTTTTGTATTATTCTATTTTGTATATAAGTATCCGTTTATATATTTATTATTTATTCTGTAATATATGTTCTCTGATTGCCAACCTGCCTCCCAAGCATGGCAACTATGGCAAATATCTCCCCTAAAAAGCATCTACAGGGGAAGCTGATGCCAGCATGGGACTTTTGATAGGCTTTAATGGTAGTAAGTGCAGGCAGGTAAATTTCATTCACTATAAGAGGAACAGTTATAGAAAGCTAATGCAATGATAATTTAGTAAAATATTAGAGTTAAAAACACTCAAACAAAATGACCTAAGCATTTTGTTTGAGTTTTTTAACTCTAATATTTTACTTTTACTAATACCCATTCGTGCTACAACTATATTAGTAGTATAGTTGTGTAGCACAAATGGGTCGGCTCGACTCGGGGAAGGACACGCTGACAGAACACCAGAATACCAGCGTAAAATAGCAGTTAATGCTGCCGTGTTTCGTATGGTGAGTGTAGAGAATCGGAGACCCTTTTTTACTGGAAAGGAGGCATTCCATCTTAATCTTCACGGGTGACTACGCATTTGCATTTTGACTCGTAATCGAGGATACATGTAGATGTCTATGGGCCACAGCAACCACTTACCATCAGCTAAACTGTGTGCTCGTTTGTCACCCCATCCTATAGGAAAAAATCGCATAGTGATGTCATAGTGAGAATACTAAGTCATGTTAATGAAATCATTATATTGCCATTGGTTCTCAACGCAAAATTTCAGATAATTTTTTCAGGAATTAATATGGATAATTCCTCTGAATACCCCTATTATACTTTTTCTCTTTCCTCATTTGTCACCTTTATTCTATAAAATAAAATAAAAAACCATATATATATATATATATATATATATATATATATATATATATATATATATATATATATATATATGTATTATATAGCAATCGTCCACTTACGTTGCTACTCCACGGCAGACATAAAAACTTTATTATCTAAATGGGTAAATGTCTCAATTCAAACATATATGTCGTTGCATGCGCTCCGTTCGGAGTTAACGACCTGCTTTCTGAATCTACAGTTTAAATACTATAATATAGACATACAGAGGGAAAATATGTACTGGTAACGGGTGGCTAAGCTACCGTCTCGAATGTCTGACACTATTATACAAACCTTCCTTGTTTAAAGAAATAATTTCATCAATATATTTGTTAAATAGCAATCTAGAGAAACCTGTTACACTTACTCGTACCACAAACATGTATTATTTTATAAATTATATACTTACGTCAATTTCAACTTCAACTTTTTTTGTTTTAGCTAGCTACCCGCCCAGACTTCGCCTGGATGAAAACAAACCGGGAAATGATGCAGCCTCTACCTAATAACAACTCAAATATGAAAA
Organism: Parnassius apollo; assembly: GCA_907164705.1. Lineage (NCBI taxonomy): Eukaryota > Metazoa > Arthropoda > Insecta > Lepidoptera > Papilionidae > Parnassius > Parnassius apollo. The sequence goes on from CAJQZP010000023.1 coordinate 1,289,241, forward strand.
AAACTGCGGAGGTTTACCCGCTTACCACTATTAAAACTATGGCAAGTAACATATTATGAGGTAATTTATGGACACACTATGTTCAGCAGTAGACTTTAACAGGCAGTGGTTAAATTTTGGAAAACTATCAAAAACTATGTAATATAAAGGACCTGAAGGGTTTGAAAAGATCATTAAGATAATTATTTAAAGTAGATCAAGTTGCAAATCATGCGTTAAAGTAGACAACTTGCATCACATTCATCACTAACAAATTGGTCATCCTGTAGAGACCCAGATTTACGCAAATTATAACGAAATCCTAGTCAGATACGACTTGACAGGCCGAATCTTTGCACCATCATCGGAGTCATTTTTTATCATATACTTGAGGAGTTAAACTTAATTATTTCAAGGTAAAACTGTTAAAATAAATGTTTTCTCTTACATATTATGATTATTGGTTGGATCAAACTACAATACACTCGAGATTTGAATTCTTATTTGTAACAAGCTTAATAATAAAACAATAATTAAAAAAACTACAAAATTTACTGAAAAAAAAAACATTCACCTCCCTTTTAGGGTTGCGTACCCAAGTAGTAACCAACGGGACCCTATTACTAAGCCTCCGCTGGAGGGACAGAGGAGGCAGTCCATCCGTCTGTCTGTCAGCGGGCTGTATCTCATGTATCGCTGTATCTCGAAAATATTCCCATCCTTCTGGGACAGTCGGGTAAAATAAGCGAAAATTGTGTCTGTTTATCACACCGTTCAACGAGACAACGCAGCCAGCGTTCTTGACACTATAGACCGTGGGAAATAGGTTATTATAGTAATAAATTATGTCGTATATTTAAAAAAATCAATGTTATCTACTTTCTTTATTAACAAGTAATGATGATAAGCAAGCGCATAGACCCTTAGATGAAAAGTGATTGTGGCCTATAAACACCTTCATTTATCCTCGATTAAAAAACAAACTGCAGACGCGTTGTCACCCTAGAGGGTGATAATGCCTTAAACTCCTAAGATGAATGCTTCGTTACCAGTTAAAGGGATCTCTGATTCTCGTCACTAATAGCAGCAAGCTTTGATATTATTTTAAAAGACGATAGTAGCTTAATAGCAGGTTGCGGACCGTGATTTCAAAAAAAATTTCGTGAACTCGAATCCGCCAGTCGACTACTGTCGTGAATCACTCCTAAAACAAGCATTTTAAGCTTACCAGGACTGGTTAAAGGGAATATTAACAGTATTAATAGCTTTGATTAAAACTACTTTTACGGATTTTATCGCGTTTATTTTACTTTTAATTACTTTTATTTTTAATTCCCGACGTTTCGGGCGTATAGGTACCGTATAGTAGTAGAGAAGGAGGCTGGGTACTACCACCTGCTTGGAATCCTATAATCAATAAAATTAAAACTAAACCCAAGCATACCACTGCAAGACCTCAGGACATAGTCAGTTCATTTTGTATAGATTGGAGCATAAACAATAATTAAAAAGCTGAAGGTACTCCGCGTTTAACAATGACATCGGGACGTCAGTCATCTCAGTCCCCCGTGACCATGGGTGCTGGAAAACGCCCAAAACGTCGGGAATTAAAAATAAAAGTAATTAAAAGTAAAATAAACGCGATAAAATCCGTAAAAGTAGTTTTAATCAATGTGTAAATATAAGAAATAATATTAATAGCTTTACTAGTATATTTAAAAAATACGCTGAACCCTGCACAAGCGTGAGCATAACGCACTGCAGTAAAAGAGCACATTGCTGATCGAAGACATCTCGCGATTCCTTAACAGAGAAAATAATGTATTTTTGTTAATTAATCCAAATAATGCCTCTGAGCACTTTCCATGGTAAATACAAAGCGAAAAGGGATCCAACATCTCTTCGCAGCGCCTATGAATCGAGCTGATGAGAAAGAACTGGATCGTGGAGGATTCGGTCCGTTCTTCGCAAGACGCGATCAAGTGTCCCATGTCAAGCCGAACCTACGTCTTATAAGGATACAAGCGGTATAACGGCATGAAATACTGTCCCGCTCTGCTGAGCGCGCCAAGATTTTGTGGTTAATTTGGCCTTCCTGTTCAAGTGAATGTCAACAATAAAGATTTCGATGCTGGCTAAGGCAACAAAAGGAGTGCCTTGAAATTAAGGAGATACAACAAAGTGGTCATCACTGTTACCAGTGACCCGCAACAGTCATGACCCCTTTGTTGTTTGTTTGTTGTATCAGTTGTGATGACATATGAATCTGAGCCGTGGTCCATCACTGCTGGCCGTATGAGGAAGCTCAACGTCGCTCAGCGTATTATGGAGACGGCTATGCTCGGGGTTTCTTTGCGTGATAGAGAAAGCTTTCAGTGTTAAATTACAATACTACCTTACTTTTACATTACATAACATTTCTAAAAGCAATGGTTTTTGCGAAAATAGTCACAATTTTCAGGATTATTAGATCCATTTTACAACACGCAGCTAATTATTTCGCCACTTGTAGTTCACACAGTGGCTTAAAATTGGTTTATATTAAACATAAAAGCCTCGTGGTGGCTCAGGGGTACACTCACCATAAATACAGCACCTGAGCAACCTGGATTCGATCCCCGCCGGCATCTATAAAATTATTAGTCCAGATTTTTTAAAATAAATGTCAAGACGTGTGAAGTCTGCCAACACGCACTTGAGCAGTGCGGCTGACAAATCGTGGCATTTTCCTCTCAGAAATCAGAGAAGGCCTTTGCACAGCAATAGGACTTTTTTGTATAAAACATTGGTTGTAAAACGTGTGACTAGTGGTCACAGTACCAACTAAAACACATTGTATTAACAGTTACATTGGTATATTAAAAATGTTATGCTATGCTAAGATCGGCCTAATAAAATAAAATGACGCAGAGTTTCGTTTACAAAACGTGTATTATCGACGATGGTGTGTCCTTCCCAATGTAGTGGTGTTGGGATTAGCAGTGACGGAGATAATGGATGCAATAAACCAAGGGTGGGAGTTTCTCTTCAAACTGGGTAAGACACATCATTTTATTTTACTACGAGGATCTTGGTTGATTAATCTTTAACCTTTTTTATATAATTATATATAAATAAAGTCAGATCACATCGGCGGAATTGGAGAGAAACTAGTTCGACTTTCTTCGGGAACACGTGCAATCTTACGGAACTTCAGACAGCCACCTCTCCCATCTCTGCACAAGGAGGACGACCCACTGGTTCACGCCGTAGAGAAGAAAGCCGATCTGCTAGGCTCTCTCTTTATGTCCAACACGATTATTGATGACGGAGGGAACACACCGCCGACCATCCCGCGGTGTGAGTGTTCCATGCACGATATGCTGCTTACCCAACGCTCGGTGCGTAAAGCACTCCTCTCCCTGGAAGTCAACAAGTTGAGTGGGCCTGATGACGCCTCTCCTTTGTGTTCTATTCATTAGACGTAGTCCCGAACTCATGGAAGACAGCACATCTATCGTACTACAGATCGCTATCGTACACATCGCTATCATTATTCTCCAAAATAATAGGAACAATTATCAAATTTCAGCTCATGAGTACAGTTCAGTACAGTTTCTGTCGGAGTCGCCCAGCTGATGATCTTCTGGCTTACCGAACTCATAGATGGGCGGAGACAATAGAATCAAGGGGGAGGCCCTGACCGTTAGTTTGGAGATAAAAAAGGCTTTCGATCGGGTTTTGCATAAAGGTTCCTGAGAAATCGTCCAATTGAATCACCAGTTTTTTTGTAGATCGTAGTATCAAAGACGTAGTAGACGGTGCATGCTCCAAGCCTATTAACGCTGGTGCTTCACAAGGCTGCGTGTTATCACCAACGATATCTTCTGCATAACAATGATATGTTGCAAACCTTGCAATATGTTTGTTGAGCAAAGTCTCGGATTGGGGGCAACTATACCTAGTTCCGTTCAATCCCCAGAAGACAGAAGTTTGCGCGTTTACAAAGAACTACTTGCTAAAAAGAAGCCCTTTCTCGTATCTCTTAAGTTTCAGCGCCACTTCCCTTGTTGCCTTCAATAGAACCAGATATTATGGTTATAGCACGAATGGGTCGGCTCAACAGGGGAAGGACCACGCTCTCACAGAATACCAGCGTAAAATAGCAGCTTATTGATTCTTAATCGAGGTTAAATATAGATGTCTATGGGCCACAGCATCCACTTACCATCAGGTGGACTGTGTGCTCGTTTGTCACCCTTATCCTTTAAAAAATGCCTTCTCATACTTTTTAGAGAGAGTATTCTAAGCCAGTACCTCTTAACTAATTTGATTTCTACACTAACAAAACGACTTTTTATCTATACATATATATAATTATATAAATTGAAAGTTCTGTGTGTAATATTGAAATAACTTGCTTCCATTTGGCTGAGGTAGTTGTTTGAATGCTAATGAGACATAAGTAAAAAAAAATTAATTTGTCTGTCTGTCTGTCCGGGCTATACTTCAAAATGGCTGAACCGATTGTACTGAAACTTTACGAACGGATAGAGCGCAATGCTAGAAGGGATCTAGGCTATATTTTATCGAACAGATAAAAATTTTTTAAAAATTTGATTAACATTATAAGGTGGTAGAGCCATGCTGCAGTTATATTAGTAGTATAGTTGTAGCACGAATGGGTCGGCTCGATCGGGGAAGGACTACGCTCTCACAGAATACCAGCGTGAAATAGTAGCTTAATGCTGCTGTATTTCGTATGGTGAGTGTAGAGAACCGGAGACCCTTTTTACTGGAAACGAGGCATTCCATCTCAGTCCTCACGGGTGACAACGCATCTGCATTTTGATTTTTAATGGAGGATAGATGTAGATGTCTATGGGCCGCAGCAACCACTTACCATCAGGTGGACTGTGTGCTCGTTTGTCACCCTATTCTATAAAAAAAAAAAAAAAAAAAAGGTCGTATCCAGGCGAAGCCGGGGCGGTTCGATAGTAAAGCTAACACACAGACTGCTCACCTTACGGTTGCAGCCTATTAAAGCCCTCTACTGAACGTAGGCCTCCCCCATAGCTTGCCTAAGAGCAGTCAACGTCAGTTTTTTATTTTAAATCATTACGAGGAAGACGCTGCTGCCCATCTCCTGATTCGTTTCCCTCTGTCGCCTCTCCAGGCCTCCTCGGGATGATACTGGGTTGTGCATATTCTTTCTTCAATATTATCATATCATAATATAATAAATAAGTAAGAAAACCTATGCCCTAATTACACTATCATAATAATCACTACCCCACATCCTTGCCCGTTTGAAATGTTGGGAAACCAAAAACCAAGTTTATATTCAGAATATACATGTTTATCTCATGTATAATCTGAACATAAATTTGGTTTTTACCGGTATATACCGGTTCCTAACGTAAGGATATTTCCACTATTGCAATTTAATTTGTATCCGTTCAAATAAGTACTTAAACGCAAATAGTTGCATGTGTACGATGGACAAAGTAACATAGACATAAGCCATATTAGAAGAAATATTGACGTCGTTTTTTTATAGGAGCAGGGTGACAAACGAGCACACAGTCCGATGGTAAGTGGTTGTTGTAGTTCATAGACATCTAAATACGTATATCCTCGATTAGGAATCAATATACAAATGCGTCACCCGTGAGGACTAAGATGGAATACCTCCTTTCTAGTAAATAAGCTCTCCGGTTCTCTCACCATACGAAACACAGCAGCGTTAAGCTGCTATTTTACGCTGGTATTCTTTGAGAGCGTGATTCTTCCCCGGTCAAGCCGACCCATTCGTGTTACAACTATACTACTAATGGATACAGCATGGTTCTACCGCACACACAGACATCTAAAATCTATGTCAATATCGGTAAATAGACATCGATGTCCGGTGAACACAAAAATTATTATATAACATCGATATTTGAATATATCAACGTCTTAATGCTAAAATCAAAAATTTTTTACTCAACCCTAGAATGTTATAGAATACAAGGAATTCTCATTAACTGTCATCTTTTTTTACTTTTATCATTGTTTCGGAACCTCTATCCTGGGAAGAACCAGCAAGAAACCCAGACGATCATTTTTTAAAGTAAAATTATACAATAACAAACACAGATGGTACAAATTACAAAACTTATTTAAGACACAGCTTCAAAGCTATCACTTCATTCCCGGGGGTTTTTATCAACCATGTATTTATTTATATTACAATTACTACTTTTTACGCCAACTAAAGTTAACTTAAGCTGCTGTTTTACCCTGGTATTCTGTGAGAGCGTTATCTTCCCCGGCCAAGCATACTCAATTGTGCTACAAATATAATATAGCTGCAGCATGGCTCTACCATGTATAAAATTACAGGCAGTAAAGCATTCTATGTAAGTGCATAGACATGACAACGCAACTGAAGCCTTCTTTATTGGGAGTTGCTTACACCTGGACTGATGGGTTGCAGAACCGACTTAGCAAGAGGACTGTAAGTTCATTTGCGACTTAAATATAAAAAGTGCGACAAGTCGGCGATCTTCTATTCTATCCCTGAACTGCCATGACTATATTTCTTTAATAAGTGTCAAAAGTTTTATACTGGCTTATTTGGACTTGCGATTGCGCCGCGATAGATAGTGTGCTACTTTTCAGTACACATATGCAAGAGTGTACGTTTACTCACACATTTTCCAAGAAAAAATATAGCTCTATAAATCTGGTTACGGAATAAAATTTGCCTTTTCTAAGAAAATAGCAATTCTTTTAAAGAGCAAATTATAGATAACATGTTGTATTTAGTACTTTTTTATGAAAGAGGGGACAAACGAGCATGCGGCTCACCTGATGTTAAGTGTTGACCGCCGTCCATAAACAACTGCAACACCAGTGGAATTGCGGGTGCAATTCCTTGGTGTTCCAGTTGATGTTGCATCTGAGTTACCAGCCTTTTAAAAAGGAGTGAACGCGAATCTTGAAGGTCAGAAAGAAGACGTGCAAGAAGTAAACTCAAAAAATAAATCCCACAGTAGGGGACTGCCAAGGTGTCTAGCATTCAGGTCATGAGGGTGGTAACGTGAAATTTGTTGCGATGCGCGTTACTAAGGATTTGCTTTTGGTATAATCCTCTGAGGTTACTTTACTCTTTACTTAGGGCCCTAGGGTTAGGTAGTTATTTCAGCCAAGGACTCGCCATAGCTCCCCGTTGTTACGTCGTTATTCCGATTGTGTCCGTATCATGCCGTGTTCGAACCCTGCTGGCTCCAATTATATTGTTAATTGCAATTTTAAATGCTGATTTACTACGTACTTTGCAGTGAGGGAAAACATCGTGTGGAGCTCGAATAGCGCATCAAAACAATTGCTCAATAAACTTCTCAAAATTAATGGAGGCCTGTGCCCAGCAGTAGACGGTAACTTAACTTTTTTAACATATATAATTTAAATATTAAAGTTAGTACCCAGGCACTCACTCGAAATGCTAAGGGCTGGAGAGGAAGTGGTGGCAGGCCTGCTGCACACCTTGTTTAATTTATGCTGGGAACTGAAGCGGGTACCGGTAGACTGGTGCAAAGCCGTGATAGTCCCACTATATAAAGGAAGAGGGTCGCAGCAGGACTGTAAAAACTACCGTGGCATCAGCCTTCTTAGCATTGTGGGAAAACTGTATGCTAAGGTACTGATTGAAAGGGTCATGAAAGAAACTGATGGAAAAATTTGGGATGTGCAAGCGGGATTTAGAAACGGAATGGGATGTACAGATCAAGTCTTTTCCATGCGCATGATCGCGGAGAAGTTTGTGGCCAAAAACCAAAAGGTTTTTTGTGCGTTCATGGACATAGAAAAGGCCTATGACAGAGTGGATAGGGATTTGCTATGGCAAACACTGAACTCATTTGGGTTGAGCGCTTGGCTTGATACAGGCATTGGAGTCTCTTTATAGGGACTCTAGTCCTTGTGTTAGGATCAACGGGGTCTACTCGGACTGGTTTGACATCCATAAAGGTGTCAGACAGGGCTGTGTGGCTTCCCCGTGGCTGTTCAACCTATTTATGGACAGTTGATTGCAAAATTTGAAAGTTGAAGAATGCGGATTAAGAATGGGTGAGTTAACCGTCAAATGCCTTTTGTACGCCGATGATCAAGTTATTCTTGCGTCGTCGGCGGCCGAGTTGCAAATGATGGTTATATTAATGAACGGATCATTAAAAGAAAGGGAAGGTTATGGTTTTTGAAAGAGAAGAAATTAAAACGATTTGTGAAATAAGAATAGAAGGGGAGTTGATCGAGCAAGTAGATGAGTTTGTATATTTGGGCTGCGTATTTAGCAGGGATGGGAGATATGATAAGGATATAGAACGACGAGTGAATGCGGGAAATAGAGTAAATGGGGCCTTGCACTCTATTGTGAAGAGTCAAAATGTATCGAAAAAGGCACGTATGGCAATTCACAATGCTGTGTTGGTCCCTACTTTAACGTATGGTAGTGAAAGTTGGGTGTGGCAGAAGAAGCACGAGAGTAGAATAAACGCAGTAGAAATGCGGTCGTTAAGGAGTATGTTAGGGCTGAATCTGAATGACAGTAGGTAAGAAATTGTGTAATAAGAGAAGAGTGTGGTTTGCAAGATGATGTTGTGACCAGGATTAAGAAAGGAATGCTTCGGTGGTTTGGTCATGTGGAAAGAATGGATGAGGAAAGACTGACAAAGAAAATTTATGTTGCAGAAGTGAATGGCAGAGTCGGAAAGTAGAAGTAGGTGTATGGATGTGAAGGAGGCAAGAGAGGTGTGTCAGGATCGTGCCAAATGGAAGTCTGTAGTCTCTGCCTACCCCTCTGGGTGACAGGCGTGAGTGTTTATTTTTATGTACCCAGGCACTTTGAATTACAGGTGCTAAAGAAATGAAATATATTTATTTAATCAACGTAATAAAATAAATTTCGTTTGTCAAATGCCTTTTCTTGTAAACTTACCTACTAAATCTAACGTTCCTCTGACCGGAGAACAAACGGCAAAAAAAACTGTGCAGGGATCCTCTTTTTAAAACCATCATTATCGCTCTGTTACGGTTTTGTATAATTGCTATTTATAAACGTGCAGTCGCTAATTAATTAATAACGAAGAACCATTTTAGTATTCTACGGTTCATTTCTAAGTATCAAATAAAAGGTATTCGAAGGAAAAATGTAAAATGAATGAATTAAAATTATATGAATGAATAAAAAGGGTACTTTTACTTTCTTTATCTTTTCATTTTTAATTTAAACCCGATTAAAATTTAATTTGATTAAAAAATCTGCCCTCAATCACGTAGGATGTTCATTTTTCTTTATTTTTATTGAATGACAGAATTAGTAGTAATACAAATAAAACTGCACACTTAAAAGTCTTATTGCCTTAAGTTACGGTCTATTTCATTTCGTTTTGACTGTACTTACAGATTTAGTGTTACTGTAATTTACGTAGTTTTAATTATTTTTGGGATAAAAAATTACCTATATTAAAAATTATAGGAATCAATTCACTGAACGATTCTGAACAAACTACTTTCTCAAAGTGCGTTAATTATGTTACATTATATATAAAAGAATCCACTACCGTGGGCTTCATATAAGAGACAGTAAAGAGAACCTGAAACAGGAGAGGATATTGGCAGCAACATATAATAAAAACTGCTTTCATTTACCTGCCAGCAAAGCGTGGTAACTTTGGCAAATATAACTTCTATGAAGTAACCGATGGGTGTGGTCTATATTTAGCAAGGAACTTTTGATAGGATTCTGTAATGAATGAACGAATAAATGATCTTTACAATATCAATCCGTAAACAGTCTATCCAGCTATTCCACAGAATAACACCTATGAGACGAGATAGAGCCTTCTGGTTGTAGCTTGCGTCACAAATGTATCGGCTCCGTAGGGAAAGAACTATGCTCCTACAGAATACCAGCGCAATATAGCAGATAATTGCTGCAGTATATATGGTAAGTGTACAGAACCGCAGACCCCATTTTACTGGTGATTAAGCATTCCAACTTTGTCGTTCGACATATTTAAAAAGGTATAAAAACTCTCAGTAATAATTTCAATCTACATTTTAAAAGGCTATGCGAAATACCTTAACGAACAATTTAAATTTGTTGAATTGACATAAAATACATATGTGGGAAGTGAAACCCGAAACAACTGTCTCTTCAAGCACCGACCTTGGTTGTACTTGACGCACTGCGCCTTGCTGACTGAGGCGTCAACATACGATCGTGTTATATAATCATAGACATAGACTAGACATGCGTTTTGTTGGCATCAATACACTCAAATAAATAAAAAACATACAGAATAAGGGAACATAAAACTTTTGGTAAATCATGTGCATGCCTTAAGCGCTCATATTATATATCATTTTTTAAAAGTATTTTATATACACAAGTTTTTACTAACAACCTTATCTTCGTAATTCGATTCGATTTTTTTTCGTTTAAAAACTTCCGCGCATGCCGTTTTTTAACCTTGCGCCCCTCGGCACGTGCCTCGTTTGCCTTAAGGATAAGCCATGATTATCCGGAAGTAAGGTCTCATCATAACTAACAAAACGAGCCCAAACTCAGAACACCTGTTATTACTATTACAACTTTTCGGGGAGTTCCAGTTGCATCCACCGAAGTATACTTTCAGGTCACTCCACCAAGTCCCATCGTGACTAAAATAACGAGTGCAATCTCGGCACACCTAGTGCTGCTCGTCGAGAATTTCCAGTAGCAGATACCGAAATACACCTTCAGGTCACTCCACAAAGTACAAGACGTATAAGAATATTTATATATAAATCCTATGTGCTTTTAGCGAAACAATATATTGTAATAAAAATCTGTGATTAGAAAAATAATAATAATATCTTACCTTGGTCAAGTATGTATCAAGTTTGGTTTTTGGAATATTTTGCATTTCTCCAGCGATCGATATTTTTCATCACGAGCCGCTGTAAACCACAGAATAAATAATAGTACTACGTACTGTAAACAAACGATACAGTAATCGACTCACGACTGTTCTCTGTTTCTTGTATATACAATATACTCTGTACATGACGGCGGTCGAGCCCGGAAAACAGGATAAATAACCCGGAATTAGTCAAAGTGTATTTAGTAAAATATGTTATAACAAAGTTTCTCACCGAAAATTTCGGAATTGGTCGGCCGAAAAAATTAATCATAACTAAACAAAAGAAAGTTAAACTGCCATTTTCATTCCATGGCTTGTGATGACGTGATAGATGAAGAGATTAAAAAATAGATTGAGTTGAACAATTGACATTTCCAAAATTTGTCGTGTTTACCCCTCCATGCGGACTTGATAAATCCACACCAAAAGGCACTAAAACCACTTTTTTTAATGTAAAATTTGCAATTCATTGATTTGAAAAAAATAATATGTTTAACAGTCATTTATCTCTCTGAAAATGTGATTTTTATATCATTTATATGTTCAATATGATTGTTAGATATAATTCTATGCGACAAAACGTCGGATTCTTAATTTTTAGGCGCTAGTTTAAACATACGCATGCAAAAACTCTCAACAAAATGCAAAAACTCTCATTCAGAGGGCGCTAGTTGCCACGGTTAAGATCAGCTCCGTGTATTTCTGTTATTAAAATTATAAAACAGCTCGAATATACTAAAATATTAATTTAGTGCAAAGTAAAAACCTTATTAGTTGTGTACAAGTGTTATATAGTCTTCTCATTCACGAAATGTGCAGGAAAGAACGGTATTAAATACAGTTTGTTGTCCCTATAAATAATATTAATTGATGTGTTAATACAAGTTAATAAGTAAATAATAAAGTTCAGTGTTAATAACATTTGTTAATAGTAACATATGTTAACGTAAACCTAAGTGCAATAATAAATTACTATATACATTAAGTGTATTTTGCAAAACTTTTTATCGTGTGAAATTTGACGGTTCTTGTAAAAACTTTTAGTTTCGATTTGAATCAATGTCGTTGATCTCATCTACAAGATTATAAATAACGCCATCTATGTGATTATGCTTATATTGATGACAAATTATGGTTCTCTAATATCGATATTATTAATTGCAATCCTCGATCGAGTTTCCGTGCCACCAAAAGGTGGCGCTTTTGTACTTGGAGTATACAATAATAACATTACAAACTACAACTTCTTAAAAATGAATTGCGCTGGTTGTAATACAATCTGCAAGCCGGGGGCGCGGCTGCTGAATTGTCATGCCTGGGAAGGAATCTATCACATTGAATGCCTTAATATTAAGCAGCAAGAATTTTCTTCACTGTCTGAAGAATTTAAGGCAGCCTGGAAATGTCCCTCGTACAATAATGTTACCCGTCGTGGACGATCCAACTTGCTTAAGCCCGTGCGATCCACGCAAATACCTTCGGATGATAACACGAATATGTCATATGAAATCGAGGGCCAGGCACCCATCTCATCGTACAATCCTTGTACTCCGACTACACCAGCTGCTTTAGTCCACGACTGTGTTGCCCTAGAGACGGGTGCTACTTTCCATACATTTACACAGGAACTACATAAGACCTTTGAAGCGATATGAACAATACACTAACTGTATTCAAGTAGAATATTGTTACGAACTTGAGGTTCGTGACAATAAAAATTGCCGATAGAATTACCTAAATTAACACTTTAATTCACTTTACAATAATTAAAGTAAAAAAACACTAATAATTAATCACACTGATTCACTTTATTCCGCTCCGAAGCTTCGCTTGTCTCGCCGAATCCAATACTTCCTCGATCGCATCTTGCAGCGCCTATTTATATAAATTAGCAGCGAAATATCCAGAATATTCAAGTAAACACGCGCAAGGTACCGAGAGTTCGTGTTTCAATTTCAAGAAGTTTAGTTCTTCGGTTCGAGACTAGATGGCGCTAGTGCCGTCGACTTGAGCGCGTAACAATATCAAGATCACACTACATGACTGGCGAGATGAGATGGAGGCGAGTATAACTAAACTTAATGATGATTTAAAATTTGCTTTGAATGGATTCAGGGAGGAGATATACACCCTTCGTGCTGAACATGAGCGTCTAAAGCATCAAACTGCTGATATATCCTGTGATGTCTCAGAATTAAATCCATGCAATTTCTTTCCGGAGAACAAGACGATTTCAAAAAAAGTGGACGGCACAATACGTCAATCTACCGAACAATCCAGCCCAACCATTAGCAACAAGGAAACTAAGTTAAAGTTAAAGTCGATTACCTAGAGCAACAAGCCAGACAATGCAACATCGAAATCTGTAACATTCCTGAAACTCGCAGTGAAAACTTGTTAAACATAATGGGATCGATTAGTATGGCTATTAGCTTTCCAATTTCTCAGAAAGACATCTTGTCAATCCATAGAGTTCCCCATGCTCACCGTCAAACAAATAAGCCCAAGAATGTTATTGTGAAACTTTCATCGCGCATCCTTCGTGACAACGTACTAGCGGCTTTTCGTAAGGTGAAAACTCTCAAGACCGACCAGCTAGGTCTCACCGGATCGACAATGACCGTATATATAAAATCTTACACTGAAGAAAAAACAATTATTTCGTAAAACCAGAGATCTCGCCGCTATGCACCAATACAAGTATGTCTGGGTTCGGAATGCCACTATTTTGGTGCGCGAGCAAGATGGTGATACTGCTTTTGCTATCCGCACAGATGATGATCTTCGTAAGATCAAAAGTCGTACTAAAGGTGGTAATAAAAGGCCTTGTGGTGGTTCTACTCAACATACTCAGTAATAACAATACTTTTCATTATTATCATTATTCTTCCCACCATATATCTCGCTTAATTTCTTCATTAGGTGTCATTCTGTATTATACGTTTTTGTTAATAATTTTTATCGTTCTCTCATCCAAAAATGCAAACAAGTCAAATTATATAATTAATACTTTTGAAATAAAATTTTCCTTACACTATGTTACATTAGTAGAGTTATATTGTACTATTGCATTATGTTACACTTTTTTTAAATATTTATATTTATTTTATGGAGTATATATTACTATAAATAGTGCTATAATGAAATTATTTGGTATGATAACTGTATATAAACTAAACTTTTTAAACATAAAATAAGTGTGCCTTAAGTCAAAATTAAAAATAATGCTCAGTTTAATTATAAGTTTATAAACTGTATGTATATATTAATAAATTGTATGTTGATCCTAGGTTTATTATTTTGCCATATGTTGTTACACTTTGATAAATTACAAACTTTTCAATCACTTTAATTACTACGATTATGTGTTACTTGTCTTTTGTAGTATTATAATCTTTTTAAAAATTTATGAGTATGTCATAAGTATGTCAGCCCTTGATGAATATGAAGATATATTTTGCATCGTTTCTTCGTGGGGAATTGGAGGTTTGTCTTTGCTGCGTGACTGGTAAATTATATCATAATAAGGTAAAATATTCTTATTATTGTTTTAAAGACTTGAACATCGTAAGCGAAAATTTTTATATTACTGTTAATATTACATATTATTCTTAATTATTTGTAATTGGTAGCAAGCAATATTCCTTATACTATCAAAATTGCAGAGGTTTCCGAATAAAATTACACACACTATATATGAACATTCTAAACAGTAACTATAATATCATCGTACTCACCGAGACTTGGCTGATATCGGAAATTAGCAACAATGAGTTTATCGATCAACGTTATATTGTGTACAGGTGCGACCGTAATCGTATCAATACAAATAAACTAGATGGCGGTGGTGTTCTAATTGCGGTATTGCGTACACTCAGATCATCTGAGTTAAATCTGTCTTTGACTAGTGTAAATTTTTCATTGCATAACCTAATCGAACAAGTCATCATCGAAGTCCCTAGTAAGCAATCCTCAAAGCGCCATGTCTTTAGTGCTGCTTTCATACCCCCCCCCCCCAAAACACCCTATACCGTATACGAACTTCACTTTGAAACTTTACAAGAGGTACTGTGTGATCCTAATTTGGATTGTTTCTATATTTTGGGTGACTATAATCTACCAGATGTAACTTTGACACGAGGAACCACAGACGCCTTACATGGCAGTGGAGTAGGCTCATCCTTTAACTTATTATGTAATTTAATCTCATTTCTAGATGCCGCACAATACAGTTGTATTGAATACTAAAAATAAAATACTTGATTTATGCATATCAAACCGCTCGTGTAAGATATCGGCCGCTTTAAGTCCCCTACTTCCTGTTGACGCATATCATCCACCCTTTGTTTGTGATATAGCTCTCAATGCTGATATTGTTCCAATGAAAAAGCGGAAGCTTCAAAGGTACAATTTTTATAAGTCCGACTACACGCACATCAACCGCAAAATAGAGTCCACTGACTGGGATGAAATACTTACTCCACTGGGATCTGAACAAGCACTTAGCGCATTTTACGGAATCATTGACGAAATTATCAAACAACACACGCCATTTGTTGGCTCCAGAACCTCTTCTTTTCCGGTCTGGTTTTCGAAATCTCTAATTAGCACATTTAAAAAAAACGTAAAGCTTGGGTGAAATGAAAGAAATATAACAACATATCAGACTATGAGATGTTTTCCCAGTATAGAAAGTTATTTAAGGATATGTGTAATAAATGTTTTTCTAAATATATTGGATCGGTCGAGGATAGCATAAGCAAAAATATTAAGGATTTCTGGGTATACATCTCTAATCGTCGTGACAAACCTGGAATACCAGCTAAGGTTGAATATAATGATGATGTTTCAAGTGATCCACAGACAATATACAACATGTTTTCCGAATTCTTCTCTTCCATTTACGAACCGCCCTCACCTACACTATCGCAGTGGAGACCACCTGCCGACTCAGCATCCCATGACACTACTATTACTAATCTTCATTTTGAAGTAGAAAAGGTATTAAGAGAGCTGAAATCCTTGGATTCATCTAAGGGGCCACGCCCTGATGGCTTATCTGCTTATTTTCTAAGAAACACTGCCACAGTTAAATGTAAACCCCTAACTATCATCTATAATAAATGCATTACTGAAGGTGTTATGCCCATAGTATGGAAACAGGCTAACATCACACCTGTGCACAAGAGCGGATCTAAACGTAGTGTAGATCAATATCGCCCGATATCAATTTTGTCCACTTTGTCGAAGCTTTTCGAGAGACTTGTGCATAACGAAATATATCCCATACTACACAATATCGTTATACAGCAACAGCATGGTTTCGTCAAACGTCGATCAACAACCACCAATCTATTATTATTTTTCAACTATTTATTTGAAAATGTTGATGATCGCGTACAGGTCGATGCAGTATATACAGACTTTGGAAAGGCCTTCAATAAGGTGGACCACGAAATGTTACTAAATCGAATAGCTTACAATGGCATTCGGGGTAATTTGTTACGATGGTTTGTTTCTTATATCACTAACCGTTGTCAAAGGGTTGTAATTAATGGATACCACTCTAACGTTACGATGGTTACCTCCGGTGTACCTCAAGGATCTATTCTCGGGCCTTTGTTATTTATAATGTTTATTAATGACATAAGTGTAACTGTTTTCTCAAATCAAATTTTTTATAATATGAAGATGATCTTAAAGTTTGTAAATCTATCCATACTACACAAGACTGCATTCTTCTCCAAGAGGACCTAGATAGACTTAC
Source organism: Parnassius apollo (assembly GCA_907164705.1). Taxonomy (NCBI): domain Eukaryota; kingdom Metazoa; phylum Arthropoda; class Insecta; order Lepidoptera; family Papilionidae; genus Parnassius; species Parnassius apollo. The sequence goes on from CAJQZP010000023.1 coordinate 1,305,918, forward strand.
AGACTATTGTTACAAAATTAAGCTTCAGTTAAGCATTCCGAAGTGTAAATATCTCCGTTTTACTAAAAACAAGAATATTATTACATTTTCGTACTCACTGTGTAACGTTCCTTTAGCTAAAGTGGATTCTATGCGAGATCTTGGTATACTGTTTGATTCAAAACTGTGCTTAGACTTACATATTGACCAAATTGTAAACAAAGCATACAAACAATATAGATTTATTATGAGATCAACTCGCGACTTCAAACGGACCTCTTCATATCTTTGTTTATATAAAACCCTAGTTTGCTCTCAACTTGAATATGCTGTGCCCATTTGGAATCCTTATATACAAAAAATAAATATATACACAAAATTGAAAATGTTCAACGCCGGTTTCTATGTGCAATGCATTATAGATGCCATAAATCTCATTTACCATATGACTAGTTACTCAGTAGATACAGACTTCTAACCCTCCACTTTAGACGTAAGCAATTGGAGTCTATGACATTGTTTCATATAGTAAGATGCAAATTTGACTGTATTGAGTTAAACTATCTGTTATGTTATGTAGTTCCCAGAACTGTCCATAGACGACGGGTGCTTGCGGGTAAACTCTTTGCCGTAAGTAACTGTCGATCCAATACCGGTATTCGTTCACCGATTCGACGTATGGTTGCCATATATAATTAGACCTTCGACCATATAGACATTTTTACATGCTCAAAGGAAAAGTTTCGTCTTCTTTTATACAAGACACTTTTCACATAATAATTTTGTTATCTTAGTCATATTATAATATCACTGTTGAACATACTTTGATATTTGTATAATACCATCTCTGTACAGCTGCAGGTCTCCTAGCGTCTTAATTATCTATCCCAAGAGGTAATCTGTGAACAGCACTGTGGGCTGCATTATTGCGTATATTAAAATACTGTACTATCTATATGTAATTATATATAATGTAGTTGTTAGCTGTTCCACTTTGAATAAAATAAAATAAAATAAAACAAGAAAATTGCTTTGCGTGAGTCATGTCATGTGATGCCAAAAGGATTCCGACTCAGTATATACTACAGCAAGTACTGCATAAACGTTGATTTTCAGCGGAGCCCCGATTGTTTATTATATAACATCGAGAGGTAGCTATGGGCAATCACAAGAAATTCAAAGTCATCATCATTACAGCCCTTCACAAGTCCACTGCTGAACATAGGCCTCCCCCAAGTAATGCCACAAAGCACGGTCCTGAGCCACCTGCATCTATCGACTTCCTGAATGTCTTACCAGGTCGTCACTCCATCTAGTGGGGGGTCGCCCTACACTACGCCTACCGGTACGAGGCTGCCACTCGAGAACCTTTCTTCCCCATCGGTTATCGGTTTTTCGAGCTATATGGCCGGCCCATTGCCACTTCAGCTTACTAATCCGTTGGGATATGTCGGTCACTCTGGTTTTACTGCGGATATCCTCATTTCTGAGTCTATCACGCAGAGAAACTCCGAGCATAGCCCTCTCCATAGCTCGCTGAGCGACCTTGAGCGTCCTCATACGGCCAGCAGTGAAGGACCACGTCTCTGATCCCTAAGTCATCACTGGCAACACGCACTGGTTGTACACTTTAGTTTTCAGAGATTGAGATATACCTGACGAGAAGATGTGTCGTAATTTCCCGAACGCTGCCCAGCCGAGTTGAATCCGTCGATTGACCTCTCGGTCGAAGTTGGACTTACCTAGTCGGACTATTTGTCCCAGGTAAACGTACTCGTCAACAACTTCGAGCATAGTGCTCCTAACAACTACCGGCATAGGTGTGACATGGACATTAAACATGATCTTGGTTTTGTCCATGTTCATCTTAAGGCCTATCCGTTGGGAGGCACTATTGAGGTCATTGAGCATAGTGCTTAAGTCCTCCAGCGATTCTGCGATAAGGACTATATCGTCGGCAAATCGAAGGTGAGTGATGTACTCGCCATTGATGTTAATACCGTATCCTTTCCAGTCCAGTGGCTTGAAAACGTCTTCCAAAGCAGCGGTGAAAAGTTTCGGAGATATAACATCACCCTGTCTTACACCTCTCTGCAGTTGGATAGGTTTCGTACTCTGGTTCCGTACTCGGATAGCCATCGTAGCCCTACTGTATAAACACTTCGGCACTTCGATATACCGACAGTCAACTTGGCACCGCTGAAGGGACTGCAGCAACGCCCAAATTTCGACGGAATCAAAGGCTTTCTCATAGTCCACATACGCCAGGCAAAGTGGCAAATTGTACTCTTCAGTCTTCTGTACAATCTGCCGTAGGGTATGTATGTGGTCTATGATACTGAAGCCTTTTTCGGAAACCGGCTTGTTCGGGAGGCTGGAAGTCGTCGAGTCTGCTTGCGAGACGATTCGTAATGACTCTCGAAAACAGCACGTAGAAGCGGCTCAGAAGGGAAATCGGTCTGTAGTTCTTCAAGAGAGCGTTGTCGCCTTTCTTAAAGAACAAGACCACCGCACTTCTGCTCCACGCCTCTGGAGTAGTGCCACCATGGAGGACGGAATTGAAGAGCTTCTGAAGGACTTCAAGTACCGGTGTTCCACCCGCTTTCAGAAGCTCCGCTGTAATTCCATCCTCGCCTGGGGCCCTGCCGTTTTTAAAGTGCTGGAGAGCCATTCTAATCTCGCTTAGACTGACGTCCGGAATATCATCGGAATAGTGTCGGATAAGACTTGCTCTTGGATCGTTACTCACACTTGCGTGTGGCTCCAACGATGATGTGTACAGCTGCCCATAGAACCTCTCAATCTCACTCAAAATCTCAGGTATCCCGGAAACGATGCTGCCACACTCAGTCTTCAGCTTTGACAGTTGGCTCTTACGGGCAGACAGATCTCTGGCAAAGACTTTGGAGCCCTGGTTCCGCTCGATCGCTTCTTTAATACGAGCAGTATTAAAGTTGCGTAAGTCTCGCCGCATGCATTTGGAGATCTGTCTGTTCAGTTGCCTGTATGCTGTCAAATCTGTTGACGATTGCAGCCTCATCTCCCGTCTAACAGCCATCAGATTAAGAGTGTGATCGGAGAGTTTTTGTGTTCTTCTGCGGCGGGTCTTGCAGAACTTAGCTCCGACCGCATGGACAGTTTCCACGAGCTTGTCATTCATAACGTCCACTGCATTGCAATCTTGTAGGCACTGAAAGCGAGCTGATAGTTTTCGGGATTCTGGATTAGAGCACGAGGGGGACGGAGCGTTGACTTCATTAGACGAGATCTCTCCAACTTAACGTTTAGGTTCAGTGTGCCTCTAACCATTCGGTAATCGCTGCCAGTTTTCACCCTTGCGATCACTGAGACATCACTGAACAGTTGGCGTCTGGTCGTCATAATGAAGTCAATCTCATTTTTTGTCGAACCGTCGGGGCTCGACCAGATCCACTTCCTGTGGGGCCGCTTCTGGAAGAAAGAGTTCATCATAAAGAGTCCCTCTTTCTCCATAAAGTCGGCCAGCTGCTGGCCCCTTCGGTTCCGTTGCCCTACTCCAAATTTCCCTAACTTCAGCTCACCGTTTTCTCTTGTGCCTAGTTTTGCGTTGAAATCTCCCATCAATACTGTGTAGTGGGTTTTGGAGGAATGCATGGCTTTGGAAATATCCTCATACATTTCCTCCACCTCCTACGGAATGTGCCGAGGTTGGTGCGTAAACCTGTATGACTTTCAGCGAATACCGTTTGGTGATTCTGAGTATCAGGCACGCGACCCTCGTCGACACACTCCCAATCTTTACAACGTTGTTGACGAGAGACTTGTGGACGATAAATCCGACACCTCCTTGGGACAGATGGTCGCCCTCCCGGTGATAGAACATGTTGCCGGATTCGAGAATCACCGTGTCCTCCCCCTCTCTTCGGACCTCGGATAATCCTATAATACTCCAGCGCAACTTGTCTATCTCTTCTTCCAGCTCCAGGATCTTCTCGTCAGTCCTCAGTGTGCGTGCGTTAAATGTTGCCAGGTCGAGTCGTCGTAGGTGGCAACCGAACCTCCACCGGAGATTCTTAGCACCCCCTGCCCCGTCGGTACCATGGTCGCCACCGTAGCCAGGAATAGCGGGGCCGCCGGGGACTGGGGGCCGTCTATTTGTGTAATTGTTCATGGGGGGTATATTGCCATAGTTGCCACGCTTGGCGAGCGGGTTGGCAACCGCAGTTTTTTTTTGTCGTACAGTTGCTGTTATCAGGAAGATGCTGCTGCCCATCTCCTGCCTGTTTCCCTCTGTAGACTTTTACGACACCCACGGGAAGATATGGTGTAGTGGATATTCTTAACCGCCACTACACGGCTTCAAAAAATTCAAAGTAATTGTTTATAAATGGAACGTATTTCAAAAAAGTATAATTGTTTTTCTGACATAAACTGTCATGAGTAAAATAAAAGGGCTCTTCTTTTCAATTTTCACACTAAACATGACGTGGTTTTATTTCTATATCTTAAATAACATGTCACGTTGTTTGTCCGCGATGGACTCCTAATCTACTTAACCAATTTGAAACAAAATTGCATTTGCATTTGTTTATTTGCCTACGAGTGACCCACAATTTTTTTGCTAATTTAAGGATTTTCACTAGGACATGAGAAAGGGTCGTCGAAAAGGGCAGAATAAAGTCTGAGAGGCAAGCTAGTCTTTATACATATATAAATTACGTGTCACGTTGTTTGTCAGCGATGGACTCCTAAACTAAAACCGATTTTAATCAAATTTGCACACCGTGTGCAGTTTGGTCCAACTTGAGAGATATGATAGTTTTTTTGCCCATGAGTGACCCACAATTTTTTTTCTAATTTAAGGATTAGTCGAAAAGGGCAGAACAAAGTCTGCGTGGCAAGCTAGTCTTTATACATATATAAATTACGTGTCACGTTGTTTGTCAGCGATGGACTCCTAAACTAAAACCGATTTTAATCAAATTTGCACACCGTGTGCAGTTTGGTAGAACTTGAGAGATATGATAGTTTTTTTGCCTATGAGTGACTCACAATTTTTTTTCTAATTTAAGGATTTCGAAAAGGGCAGAACAACGTCTGCCTGGCAAGATAGTTTTCTATATTTTTCATTATTTAATACATACATGGTTCGTCAGGCGAATTTTTACTTCTGAGAACTGTAAGGAACTGCACCGCGGAAATATATCGTAAACTCAGTAGTGTTCAACAAGGATTGAATCTGTTTTTAAAGAAATACCAGCGGAAGCGGCGAAGCATTTTCGAGTCAGCCATTAGCGGAAAATAAAAATCTTTATGGTATATGTTTAATGTATGGTGTGTTTGTCGGAACAAAAAGATTGGATAACTCAATAATTGAGCGGCACGTAAAAAATAATAACTACTAACCGCCTGTTGCACGCACGATGAGTTGTAATGGTGGCAGTTGTCGTTTGTCGGCGTTTGAAGACCGTGACGTGAAGTGGAGACTGCTGCTGTTTAGTGTGCCGCTGTAACGGAGTTGGACTAACTATTTGATTTTTAATCTGCAAAATAAAATAGAAACTTTCGGCTATTAAATAATTTGCAGCGATTGTGTTTTTTCTCATGTCTCGAGGTTCTATATACTGTATTGTGTATGCATAAGTAACCTACTAAACATATTTTTATTTAGCGTTTCAATTTGTTAAGATGGAGGACGCAATAACAAAACGAATCAACAGAAGAAAGTATAATAAAGGTATAATAAGGTTTTGACGACTCCGTGGCGTTGTGGCTTAGCAATGAGTGGCTGCGCTGGGAGTTGCGGGTTCGAATCCCGCACGGAACAAGTATTTTTATAGCCTACAAATAATTGTTGCGGGTCTGGATGTTTTTCCTTGTGCAATTTATGTTTGTAAACTACCCCCACGATACAAGAGAAAATCCTAGTGTAGGGGTAACGTTAAAAAAAAAGGTAGGTTAACAAATATTCAAAATCAGCAAGCAGAGGTAAATATTCCCGAGCAGCATCTGAAACTGTTAAACAAATCTTTTCCTGAAATCTCTGTAATTGATATACCTGAAAATAAGCTCACTGTGCATTACTCAGTCACAATGTTGATTATGTTACTAAATCTAATGACTACTTAGTATAAAAAGCATGAATGATTACTATTTCTTGTATTTTTACTTTATTACCTAATTATTTTATTAATATGTACTAACTAGTTATTGTAGTAATGTGTCAGTAATGTAAGAACCAGGTTTGAGGTTTAAGAACTTGGTTTACTGTTACAGCTCGAACATTCCGTACTAACTTGCTACTGCTTGTGCTATACGATTGTTCGTTTATTTTCTTTATTAGGTTTGGAAACAATAAATTAATTTGCCTTTGTTCAGGGGGCTTAATGTTTGTAAATGGAACGTATTTAAAAAAAAAGTATAATTGATTTTCTGACGTAAACTGTCATGAGTAAAATAAAAGGGCTCTTCTTCTTAATTTGCACACTAAACAAAACGTTGTGTTATTTCTATATTTTTTATTATTTTTTAAAATTTATACAGTAATCCTCTAAATCGCGCTGGACTCTTTCCTACTCTAAAATCTTATCAGAAATGAAAGTATGACGGTGTCCAGCGGTTGGAAGTATAAATTAGGTCAAGGATTTCCGACGTTAAAAGGCTTTGAGCTCTGCCTTCTCCGCTGCATGCATATATTATGTCCAGCACGAATTAAGCGTGCAATTTTCGGTGGACAAAATGTTACTTTATCTGAAACGATTTTTCTTATAATCCAAAAATAAAGGATCAAAATAAAAAGAATCAATTTTATTAGCGCCGGCGGGGTTCGAACGCGGGTTGCTTGCCTACACATACAAGAAAAAAGAAAAATAATTTACCAGCATCTGTCTTTCCCTTTGAGTATTCAATACTCAAAGGTCTTTCCGTTCGATTACATGTTATACGAGTACAATAAACGATACATTGCTGCGCTAAAACAGTGCAAGCGTCCACCACGGGATTGTATTCAAGTTAATAATAAGTGAAAAAAGAGGAAAGATGAGTTAGATTTATGCGATGAACTATAATATCATATTAATTAATGACAACAAGGAATTAAAATAACGTAATGAACTATAACTAAGTTAATTAATTATAATAAAACATGTTTCATTTCTTAATTATTTAATACGAAATAAATAAATAATTAGTGCTTAACCTACGTTAATAAATACATATGTAATTAATTAGTAATATTAGGCAATATTTACAAAGAATTGATGACACTTTATGGGCAACAGCCTTGATCATCGCATGAATAAAATATATACGCACCGCAATCAATTATACTATATTTATACATTTAAAATTGTTTTTGTGATTAAAAATATTAAATACGCCTCGTTTTTTTAAGGTAAAAAGTTCTTTCAAATCGTTGTAGTATGAAACTCTAAACTAAACACGACACTAAGAAGATACAAAAATAGATGTCTATAGAATTTTGCCTGCGGGAGAATTAATGTTTCTAATGTTCGTCTCATTCTCCCGAATTTTAGTTTCCTGAAGGAATCACTTTTACCGCGTGTAAACTGTACACATGTTTTTTTTTTTTTCATACTCTTTTATTGTCACCCGATTCTGAGCTATTTTCAAAGTTTAGTTTTCCAGCTGATCGGAAAGTCAGTTTAAAATCAATTACTGAATTTGACCCTAAGTCGAAAGCGAGTTAATAAAAACGTAGTTATAATAAAGTATAAGTACAATTCTAATTCAGCGACGACATTCGTTTTTCTATCACTTGCTGTCAATATGTCAAATTCTTTGAAGAACTAAACACGCTAAAGGTTACAGTCTATGCCACCATAGGCGTAACTACCGGAAATGGTCCAGCGGTTCATTTATCGGAGGCTGCAAGCCGAGAGGTATGTGGTTATGAAACTGCTGATCCGTCTCTTGGCCGTCATCGTTACGACCCTCAATGCCCTGCTGTGGCAAGCCGTACTCATTACTCGGTTGGTGATTAAAATTGTAGTCCTGGCCGTGTTGGGCGTACTGCGGATCGTGCTGGGTGAATTGTTGGTCGTGTTGGGCGAACTGTTGGTCGTGCTGAGCGAACTGTTGGTCTTGCTGAGCGAACTGTTGGTCATGTGGGCCAAACTGTTGGTCATGTTGTGCAAACTGTTGATCATGTTGTGAGAATTGGTCATGTTGGGGGAACTGCTGGTCGTGTTGAGCAAATTGCTGGTCATGCTGAGCAAACTGTTGGTCAGGCTGTGCGAATTGTTGATCATGTTGGGCATACTGGTGGTCTTGCTGTCCAAAACCCTGATCGTTTGGAATATACTGCTGATCATATGGTGCGTATCCGTAACCGTGGTACGCGTTGTCGGGGCTAAATTGAGAAAAGTCATGGTTTGGGACACCATACTCTTGACCGGGTTGTTGGGTCGAGGCGTATTGGTGGTTCAACTGGTGTTGATTGTTGATGTGTTGTTCATATTGGGCCTGTTCAATTTGCTGCTGGATGTGGTGCTGGAGTTGGTGATGCAGGTCATTGTACTGACCCCCACCAGTGTGATGTTCGTAAACCTGCGTGCCCTGCTCCTGTGTAAAGTGATGATGTGATTGAGGTTGTGGGAAATGGGCTTCGGGATTGTGAGTTGGAGTGAGGTCGTGGGACGTTGTCACTGGGGACCAGCCGTCGTGATCTAAGGATGTTGGTTGAGTGGGCTGTAAATGCACAGCTGGTTGAGGAACGGCGTCAGGTTGCAGGTGTATTGTTGGTGTCGGTTCTATAGCTACGTTCGTCGTGGCTTGCTCTATCACACCTTGTCCTCCAGCCTGGGGTACCAAGTGGTACTGTGGGACTTGGGGCCTCTCAAATAAAACTTGAGGCCTTTGCAGCAAAACTTGAGGTCTATTTAATAAAACCTGTTCGGCACCCGCGACAGAAGCTGGCGGGGCTAAAGGTATAAGTGGGGACTGGTAGTTGAGTAAAGGATACCGAGGATAGGTGGCGAAGAAAGAAGACTGCACCGCTCCACCATGACGTAGGACGTACGGATATTGCTGAGCGTACTGCAGTAGCGGAGTGGGGAACACAGATGCTGGTTGGATAGGCACGGCCCCAGGTACTAGTGGTTTAAGATTCAAGTGGTTTTGTTGTAAAAAGTGAAGAGGAGGAGGGGCCACCGGTGCTGGTGGTGCAGCCACGGCTGGTGCAGAGTGAATTAAGATTGGTGGGGATGGAGCTGGATGGGCTACAGCGGCTGTAGGTTGCGCTATAGGAACGAATGCTGGTGCTGGGGCTGGGACGGGCACAGGAGCTGGGACCGGAACTGATACAGGTGCTGGTGCGGGAACTGGTTCCGGGGCAGGTACAGCTGGAATTAAGGGCACTACAGGCCTTGGCGACACATGATGGTGGTGATGATGGAAATAATGATCCGGTCTTGTATACACCACTGATTTAGTGGAATGAGGGAACTTGAGTCCGTAGTGATGGTGAGAGACCGGCACTCTATGACCAATATGTACTGGGTAACGTGGCGCAGAAGGCTTTGTCAAAGGCACTTTCACCGTAGCGACGGCAGCAGTCGGAGGATAAGTCACCACCAGCGGCTTAACAAGGGAATGGGATACCAATGGAATATCATGGCCTAACTTAAACGGGGGCACTGCGGAAATGATCCCACGCTTGTGTTGCTTGGCCTTGCTTGTCAAACTGCTCAGAAATTTCGCATTCCGCGATTTCAGGTGGATGATGTCTCCGGTCACCAACCACAGGCATCCACACAACACCAACGCGATCTGAAATACACCACGAGGCATTTTAGTTACCACACAACTAACCACTTTGAAATTTCACAAACACTACACTACTTGCACTACACCACCGATACTTACTGCCGTGAACTTCATGCTGGTGCGGTCGCCCGTTCGGTGCGACTCCCATTCACAAACCAGTGTCATCGGAGCCCACCACCCATACTTATAACTTAAAAGTAAACTACATTAGTATGTAACCGGCGTCCAAGTTTCACTCGGGGCGGCCGGACGCCCGCGGCTGAGCCCTGTTCTTCCGCGGCTTTCGACTATGCCTAAATGCATGCGTCAATCAAAATACGACAAACAAATTACTTTGATATGAAAGAGAGCTTTATGTTGTCGCTATAAAGATCATATTTCATTATCCGCTTTGTGGTTAGGTCTGAACGTGGAACGGGCTACCGTCATCCTCGTAACACACATGTAACAATGCATACCAATCGATTAAGAAACGTAATCGAGAGAAAATTGTAACTGTTGCGCCAGGGGTGGACTTAGTTATAGAGAAAGGTATTAATAATAGAGAGGTCAGGTATGAGTGTAAGTTGGTCAATTGCGTGAGTGATTGAATAACTAAGTATCTGAATGACTGAGTGAAGAAGAATAAGGTGAAGAATGATTAAATAATGGAACGGAATAAATGCAAGATGGGAAGAGACGCGTTCTTGAACGGAAAGCGTTAGACCGTAAGTGTGGATTATTATATAAATGTATTAATAAATAATATATAGTATATTATTCCTTTTATATAAAATATCAATTCTATTACATGTACATATATGATCTCAATAATCGACCCTCTTAATATTTTTTAAACAAAAAAATATTTGTGTGTTTTTCTCCTGTGTTTGAATTCAACATAATATCGAGTATTATATACCATCAAAAAAGATCATATTTTTTAATATACAATAATTTATAAAAAATACATAAATTCGATCATAACATAATTCTTAATTTTAATTCAAAAGCGACAGTAGCCTAATGGCAGGGCGCGGACCACGAACTTAAAAAGGTCGTGAATTCGAATCCGCCATTCGACTACTGTCGTGAACCACTCGTAACACAAGCAATTTATGCTTACCACGAGTGGTTAAGGGGAATATTAGTAATGTATATAGCATTGTTAATATTCTTTTAAAAAAAAATTTATAGTAAAGAAGAAGAAAGTCTAAGATTTAGTGTTTAGTTTAACTCAAGTTTCAATGGCCTATTGAATTCTCATCTACCAGCTACCACAGAAAAAATTATATATCAACATTTTTTTTTTCAATCAAATATGCGAACTGGAACTGAAATAGGCCATTAGAACAATTAAAAGGACAAGTTTATATTTTGACGTAAATTATTTTTGTAACGAAAATTATAAAACCAAATCCAATCGCGTGATATCAGAATTATTATCTTTATATACTTAGAGTCCTTCCTCAGAATATAGAACAAAATCTACAATGTATGATCTATAATATCAAAATATATTATCTAAATCTATCCGTGCTGTTCCTAAATATTTTCATAACATTTGTCTTTTGTGTGTATTATATTGTAAGTTATGCTTCTAAAAAAAAGTCCCGCTGAATTTCTTGCTAGTTCTTAACAGGATAGAGGTTTTTTTCCGAACCTGTGGTTAAAGTAAGAAATGATTATTAATAAGAACCACATTTAATCAATATTCAATAAAAATTTTCTATTCTATTCTATTATATGTCTATTCCCTTTTACCCGACAGCCCCAGTCATCATGAGTCATGGGATTGGGTCAGGAGGGTCATTTTTTCAAGTATATGTAAGTATGTATGGCTTTTTTTTGGCACGCTCTGTAGCTTAAACGGCTTGACGGATTTTAACATACGGGGTGTCGTTAGATTCGTCTTAGTTGTGAAAGTGATAGGGTATTAAAATATTCTTTTTTAATTAAACTTTTTTATTAGGATGATTTTTTTTAATTTTTACTAATTACCATTGGGCTTGTCGTTTAAAAAAATATTCTCTGAGTCCAGCCCTGTACTCAGGACATCGATATGCGAACCACGCAGTTTGATTACCAAATATACAAGCTCACTTTCCTTCGCTCTCACTATCGTTGTGCCCACTCTTACGTTCGAACTTAACTGCTCTATGTCCTTAAGTTGTTACAATTAAGTACCAAGTGACCTCAGAAGTGCTTCTATGGAGTGAAGTGGTAGTTAGAATATGTAGCATATGGTATTGTTACAACACTTTTGATTTCAGTAATATTCACCGAATAGTAGGATACCTTTCTCTCTTACTACCACCAAGCTACAGTGCATGCATGCCATATTATGGTTATAGCACGCATGGATCGGCTCGACCGGGGTAGGACCCCGCTCTCACAGAATACCATTGCAAAAAGCAGCTCAATACTGCCGTGTTTCGTATGGTGAGTGTAGAGAACCGGGGACCCGTTTTACTGGAAACGAGGCATTCCCTCCTAGTCCTCAGGGGTGATGACGCATCTGCATTTTGATTTTTGATCGAGGCTAAATGTAGATGTCAATGGACCACAGCATCAGGTGGACTGTGTGTTTGTTTGTCACCTTATTCTATATAAAAAATAGAGAGCAATATAATTACAGTCAGTGAAGTATTCCATGTTGGTCATCGGAGGTGACAACGCATATGTAACTTTCATTGTTTGAGTTTAGTTATACTTATGTATAGACTGCAGTAGGCACTTCCCAAAAGTTCCAAACCATATTCAAAACATGACATTTAAACTTTAAAAAAAAATTATTTTTGGGATTCTGATTGAAAACTGTTTTTATGACAGAAACGAATTCATCAAACGGTGGGTGACGGTCACCTCAAGCGAATTGTTGTTGAAGTATGAAATTTTAAACTGACAAATGAATTAGAGTTTGTAAGATTGACATTGTACTAGTTTGAAATTACGCATTATAACATGACCACGCCTGTATATTTTTTATTTTACTGTTTTATTCAAATTAATATGAAATAAACATAAACACTCACGCCTGTCACCTAGAGGGGTAGGCAGAGACTACAGACTTCCATTTAGCACGATCCTGACATACCTTTCTCGCCTCTTCCACATCCATATACCTACGCATACATTCTCGTCGGTTAAGGGTACTCTTAATTTGGCCCATATTTAGTATATCGCCAATTTGGTTGACAAACTTCCGCCTAGGACGTCCCTTTCCGACTCTTCCATTCACTTCTGCAACAACACAACCCCCTACCCTATCCTCCTTTTTTTTCTTTCTTTTTCCTTAATTTTTCAACCTTCCATTATTTTACTCTATTTTTTCCCCCCCCACCTTTCTTCTTTTTAAACCTGTCTGACACCTTTATGGATGCCAAACCAGTCCGAGTAGACCCCGTTGATTCTAACACAAGCACTCGAGTCCCTATACAGAGACTTTAATGCCTGTATCAAACCAGCGCTCAACCTAAATGCGTTCAGCGTTTGCCATAACACATCCCTATCCACTCTGTCATAAGCCTTTTCCAAGTCCATGAACGCACAAAAACTTTTTGGTTTTTCGCCAAAAACTTCTCCGCGATCATGCACATGGAAAAGACTTGATCTGTACACCCCATTCCCTTTCTAAATCCCGCTTGCACATCCCAAATTTTTCCATCAGTTTCTTTAATGATCCTTTCAATCAGTACCTTAGCATACAGTTTTCCCACAACGTTTAAAGATAGGTTTAGTTTTTGCTTCTTTTATATTTCTGGGTAACATGTTCCAGAGTCTTACTGCATTTGAAGTGAAAGAATTGTAAAAGAAGCCCGTGCGACAGAGAGGAACATGAAGAGTTAGATTTTCCGCGGAACGGAGACATCGGTTGTAAGAATCGCCCTGATACTGAAATTTGCATTTCAGATATGCAGGGACAAACGGATCGTATAAAATAGAGAATAGCATAGAAAGGATTCTAAAAGATCTACGAAGTGAAAGAGGCAGCCATTTGAGCTGAGAACGGAATGAAGAAACGTGATCGAATTTACGTAAGCCAAAGATAAAGCCAATACAATTATTGAGAAGACGATCCAGTTTGTTAAGAAGTTCTTGAGAGCCATCAGCATAGCATACATCTGCATAATCTAGTGTTGGTAATACGAGCGTTTGAACCAACATTACCTTTGTTCTCACTGGAAGAAAATTCTTGAGTCTATACAGACAACGCAAGGTGTTGATAACTTTTTTGCTTACTTCCGTGACTTGCGGTTTTCCCACAGTTTTTGTATTTTCCCACAATGCTAAGAAGGCTGATACCACGGTAGTTTTTACAGTCCTGCTGTGACCCTTTTCCCTTATATATTGGGACTATCACGGCTTTGCACCAGTCTCCCGGTACCCGCTTTAGTTCCCAACATAAATTAAACAAGGTGTACAGCAGGCCTGCCACCACGTCCTCTCCAGCCCTTAGTATTTCGAGTGAAACTCTATCATATCCGGCTGCCTTACCTACTTTCATGCTTTTCATTGCTTTCATTATTTCATCTATCCTTATCTCCCTATCTCTTTCATCTTCTTTCGGAATTTCTATTTCATTTAGTTCACACTTCTCCTCACTCATGAATATGCTTTCAAAATATTCCTTCCATCTCTTTAGACTCAATACTTCATCATTCAGGATACAGCCATTCTCGTCTCGTATTGCATTCAATCTAGGCTGTTTTGAATGTCCTCTGGTATTTCTTACGAGTTTCCAGAACATTTTAATATTTGCCTGGAAGTTATCTGATATTCTTCTATCATTCTTATCCGTTCTTTCTTGCTTTTTCCTTTCAACTAATTCTTTTACTCTCTTATTTAGACGTTTAAACTCTGCCTTTTTTCTTTCATTCTCATCATTCATCATATCGCATACTTCATCCATCTTATCATTCATTGCTCCACATACATTCAGCGTAGCCAGACGGGCTTCCGCAATCCTCTTTTCGCCCCTCTGGGAGACAGAACGTGACGGGTGGCGAACCTCGTCGCCGGTTTTCCTCCCGGAGATTCTAATTAATATGAAATGTTATTGTAATTTTGTATTTCTCTAATTTTATTTATTCAATTGCACGTTGACGTAATATTTGCATGCCGATAAACCGGTAAAACATGCATTTACACGCTATATTATTAGACCTAAAAATGTTCCATGTTTTATGCAAATAAATATTTATTATTATTATGGGGCATTAATAGCGTATTCTCATCTGGTTGGGCTGAATAAATATATAAAAGGAAATGATAAATATACATAAATATATATATTCATATACTAACATAAATAAATAAATAATACATAAGTAAATAAAAGCCCAACCAGATGGATTCTTATTATTATTATTAAGGCTGTTCGTTTGTCATTTAATTTTTTTTAAATGGGAATAAGAGAGATGGAAGTTATAACTAAAACTCTTTTTATTTAACACACATTTAAGGTCTCAGACACACATTTAAATGTCTCTATTTAAGGTCTCGGTGAGATACCCATTACGTTGAGAATTGAAAATAAGTAAAATTAAACGCGATAAAATCCGTAAAAATAGTTTCATTTTTAAAGTCTCTTTGTGTTTGTTATAGTAAAAATAGCCGTAAATATAGTTTTATTCAAAACCTCTTTGTGTCGATGTCCTAGTAAAGATAGTTGCAAATATTTATTACTGTTTGCACATGTAGGCAAGTGTGAGATAAATTACGCTAAAGAATTATCTCAGCCACTTGCCAATCCCGTCACGTACAGCGGGGCAACATCGAATTTTATAGTTTATTGCGGTGCTCGAGGAAACGCCTGCGCTACAGTGTCGCAAGAACTATCGCAATGAATTCTAATTATACTTTACTTTTACTGCAAAAGAAACAAACATTTGTTAAACAATGTTTCTTATAAAATTAGGGAAATAAGCGAGCAAGCCTCCTGTTGGCAAGTGAATATTGTGGCCCATAGATATCTATTCTCATATAAAAATTAAAAATGCATCTGCATTATGCGTTGTTAATCCTGAGAACTGGGATGGAATGCATCGTTTCCAGTAAAAAAAAGGTCTCTGGTTCTCAACACTCACTATATGAAACACAGCAGTATTAAGCTGCTATTTAAAACTGGTACTCTGTGAGAGCGGAGTCTCTTTCCGGTCGAGCCGACCCATTTGTGCTACAACTATGGTACAGCTTCAGCATGGCTCTACTACGTAAAAACAATGTAATGAATATTACAAATAATATGTACAAGCAATGAATAGAAAAGTTAAAATAAAAGCAGCGCAACGTAAGCGGTAACGGCTTCATGGCGTAGTGGCTTAGCAATGAGTTGTAGAGCTTGGGAGCCGCGGACGCACGGCCAGATATTTGTCCTTGTGCAATTCATTTTTGTAAACTGCCTCCATAATACAAGAGAAAATCCTAAAAATATAGATGATGTACCTATATAACTTAAAAAAGAAAAAGAAAACTTGGGCTCGACGGAAAATGGACAATGACAACAGAATAAAGCGTAAAAATCTTAAAATAGTAAATTTGTGTAATGTTTGTTAAATGACAAGAACCGGAAATTCTTTTTGCTGAAAACTAGGGTTGGCGATTCTTTCCGTAACACTTTTAAAGCGATTCAAATCGAAATCTGATGAATCGATTAACAAAAAAATCGAAGTCTAATAGATCTATTTCTCAAAAATCGATCTTTTTCGATTTTCTTTCATAGTTTATATTTACAACATTAAAAGATACCACAAAATACAGATTACAAACGATTTTCTCAACGATCTCAGATCGCCATGCCTACTGAAAACGAGGCATTGCATGTTAGTCCTCCGGGGTGACAACACGTCTGCATTTTAATACTTAACCGAGTATAGTATAGGTGTCTATGGGTCACAGCTTACAAACACTCTTGTAATTTTCTTTTGTAATATGAATCTATTTCAAATTTCATGCAGCATAGAATGATATAACAGGTCAACGTCAGTTATAAAAGTCGTAATGATCAATGATCAATATCCGATTCCGTGATTACACTTTAAAATAATTTTGGCAGTAATTGGCTACCTCTAGACAAAGAATAGAATACGTAAAATGGCAGGTCAATACTGATGTGTTTCGTAAGGTGAGTGTAGAGTAGGCGAAGATTTTTTACTGGATACGAAAGGTCTCGTCTAATGAAGTCAACGCTTCGTCCCCCTCGTGCTCTAATCCAGAATCCCGAAGCCTTTCAGCTCGAGTTACGTAACCGCTTTCAGTGCCTAGAAGATTGCAATGCAGTGGACGATATGAATGACAAGCTCGTGGAAACTGTCCATGCGTTCGGAGCTAAGTTCTGCAAGACCGGCCGCAGAAGAAACAAAAACTCTCTGATCACACTCTTAATCTCATGGCTGTTAGACGGGAGATAAGGCTGCAATCGTCAACAGATTTGACAGCATACAGGCAGCTGAACAGACAGATCTCCAAATGCATGCGACGAGACTTACGCAACTTTAATACTGCTCGTATTAAAGGAGCGATCGAGCGGAACCAGGGCTCCAAAGCCTTTGCCAGAGATCTGTCTGCCAGAAAGAGCCAACTGCCAAAGCTGAAGACTGAGTGTGGCAGCATCGTTTCCGGGACACCTGAGATACTGAGTGAGATTGAGAGGTTCTATGGTCAGCTGTACACATCATCGTTGGAGCCACACGCAAGTGTGAGTAACGATCCAAGAGCGGGTCTTATCCGACACTATTCCGATGATATCCCGGACTTCAGTATGAGCGAGATTAGAATGGCTCTCCAGCACCTTAAAAACGGCAAGTTCCCGGGCGAGGATGGAATTACAGCGGAGCTTCTGAAAGCGGGTGGAACACCGGTACTTGAAGGCCTTCAGAAGCCCTTCAATTCCGTCCACCATGGTGGCACTACTCCGGAGGCGTGGAGCAGAAGTGCGGTGGTCTTGTTCTTCAAGAAAGGCGACAACGCCCTCCTGAAGAACTACAGACCGATATCCCTTCTGAGCCGCGTCTACATGCTGTTTTCGAAAGTCATTGCGAATCGTCTCGCACGCAGACTCGACGACTTCCAGCCTCCCGAACAATCCGGTTTCCGAAAAGGCTTCAGTACCATAGACCACATACATACCCTGCGGCAAATTGGGCAGACAGAAGTCCGAAGAGTACAATCTGCCACTTTGCCTGGCGTATGTGGACTATGATAAAGCCTTTGATTCCGTCGAAATTTGGGCGGTGCTACAGTCTCTTCAGCGGTGCCAAGTTGACTGTCGGTATATCGAAGTGCTGAAGTGTTTGTACGGTAGGGCTACGATGGCTATCCGAGTACAGAACCAGAGTACGAAACCTATCCAACTGCAGAGAGGTATAAGACAGGGTGACATTATTTCCCCGAAACTTTTCACCGCTGCACTGGAAGAGGTTTTCAAGCTACTGGACTGGGAAGGATACGGTATTAACATCAATGGCGAGTACATCACTCACCTTCGATTTGCCGACGATATAGTCCTTTTATGGCAGAATCGCTGGAGGACTTAAGCACTATGCTCAATGACCTCAATAGTTTGAGCCTACCCAACGGATAGGTCTTAAGATGAACATGGACAAAACAAAGATCATGTTTAATGTCCATGTGTAGTGTCTTCACATGTATAGTGTCACACCTATGCCGGTAGTTGTTGGGAGCACTAAGCTCGAAGTTGTTGACTAGTACGTTTACCTGGGACAAATAGTCCGGCTAAGTAAATCCAACTTCGACCGAGAGGTCAATCGACGGATTCAACTCGGCTGGGCAGCGTTCGGGAAATTACGACACATCTTCTCGTCAGGTATACCTCAAAACCTGAAAACTAAGTTGTACAACCAGTGCGTGTTGCCAGTGATGACATATGGAACTGAGACATAGTCCTTCACTGCTGGCCGTATGAGGACGCTCAAAGTCGCTCAGCGAGCTATCGAGAGGGCTATGCTCAGAGTTTCTCTGCGTGATAAACAGAAATGAGGATATCTGCAGTAGAACCAGAGTGACGACATAGTCCAACGGATTAGTAAGCTGAAGTGGCAATGAGCCGGCCATATAGCTCGAAGAACCGACAACCGTTGGGGAAAAAAGGTTCTCGAGTGGCAGCCTCGTACCGGTAGACGAAGTGTAGGGCGACCCCCCAATAGGTGGAGTGACGACCTGGTAAGACATGCAGGAAGTCGATGGATGCAGATGGCTCAGGACCGTGCTTTGTGGCATACCTTGGGGGAGGCCTATGTTCAGCAGTGGACTTGTAAAGGGCTGTAATGATGATGATGATGATGACGAGGTGTTCCATCTTAGTCCTCATGGGTGATAACGCACATGCATTTTGATTCTTAAGCGGGTATAAATGTAGATGTCTCCGATGAAAGATGAAAGAAGCCACAATATCTACCCTCTTACCCTTATTCTTTAAAAAAAACATTTATTTTTATTTTATTGTGTTTAATGTGGCGTATGTGTTTTAAATAAATAAGAAAATAAAACCGACATTTTTATTTTTTCGTAGAGGCTTTATATTATGTTGAGGTTTTTGCAGTCAAATCAATATTCAACGAATATATCAAGCACAGCCATTACTTGGCCCCTTCACATAATTGACGCAACAATTTGCTCCACTCAAAGCTAATCTTGTTGCCAACGCGTGGCTCCGGGCCAACATCTTAACGGATGCAGCATGGCAAGCAGTTAACCCACGATGGTGACGATATGTGCAAATCTATATCCATTACTCCTATTAATTAATTGTGATATGAAATACCTATCTTTATTTCTACGCCTCAAGTGATTAATATTTCGTTTATCAAACGATATTGTAATTTACCGTGTCTAAATGGGCTACCTCTGCTTTGAATTTCGTAAATAATTTTATAAATGGTAGAGCCATACTGCTGACTACAGCACGAATGGGTCGGCTTAACCGGGTACGACCACTCTATCATAGAATACCATCGTCAAATAGCAGCTTAATGCTGCTTTATTTCATATGGTGAGTATATAGAACCGAAGACCCCTTTTAATTAAATCGAGGCATTCTATCTTGGTCCTCACGGGTAACAACGCATCAGCATTATGATTCGTAAACAAGAATAGATACAGATGTCTATGATCCGCAGCATCCACTTACCATCAGATGGACTGTGTACTTGTTACCCTAATTATATAAAAAAACGTATCGTGAAATAGCACTACATCGTGAAATAAAGCAGCAAAATACTCAGACCGGAAGGGCAGCAGACGGTATTGAGATGCAGCGCTAAGAACCGCAGGTTCAAATCCCACATGCAACAAGTATTTGTATGCCCTACAAATAATTGTTTCGGATCTGAATGTTTTTGCTTGTATAAACTGCCTCCATGATATTAGATATTCTTACACCTATAAAAAATAAGACCGCTTTTAGTTCTTCCCTCATTATTTGTTTATTTTTGTAATATTAATATTTCCTTGGTGTACAATAAAAAGCATTACATTGTATTGTACAATAAGGTAACGGCTTTTAGTATTAAGAACAGTTGCAACGAACGCCTATCAAAGAATTGGCCAAGAAAGCAATACTTCTTCGTGACTGCCGCCGCGCAGACATTTTGTTGCGGTTTGACTGCAACTGCACGCAATGGAATTGATGCAACCTGCTTTTTGTTGCGCCGTTACCTGATCCAAAAACCCTGGAGAAAAATAGAGAATAAATGCTAACTTTAGAGAATCTTAGTACAGCATAACTTTAGACAAAAACAAACCATTTGTCCTGGCTATGGCTCTGCTTTTCTACTCATTTTTTCCGTTTTGCTCGATTTCGAGGGTCCTTTTCCGATAGTAAATTCTTTTTTTTTTCAATAGAAATTGTAAGCTCGTTTCATAAAGTCATATCGGTCCAGAATTTTTGCGTATCTTTGTGCATTCATCCATTCTTACGACGTCCAGGTAGGTTTCCAAGATCGGAAGGCCAAAATATGTGGACATATTGTGACAAAGTCGAGATTTTGGGATTGCTCTCGGGACAAATAAATATTAAAAATAAAAGGTTTATTTAGTTAAGAGGCGACAAAAATATTTTAAACAAAACTAATTTAAGTACATTACATTTTTAAGGTTGCAGTATTTGACATTGGACTTTAGAGTCCACCAATTTGGATCCTTTAGTAGTATTCAGAAAATATTTAAATTTCTAACAATATACTACAAAGTATGTAATCAGACTAAACTAGCTTTTATGAGTTTTGCAGAGGGGGTAGAAATATAAAGTGAAAAAGAACAAACAAACCCACAAAACCACCCACCTACAACCAGGCCTTTTTTTTTTAACAAAAGGCGGGTATTTGTATATTGAGACATTGGCAGACATTGCGGTTTTGCGGATTCAAAAACCGCCACTAAACAATCGTCGAGGGCTTTCCTGCGTTCTCTTTCGATGTACGTTTTGAATACCATCCAGTCGAGACTTATGTTAAATGTAAAAATTGTACTAAAATTATATATGTGAAAATGTTTGTTTCTCAATGTAGCAATGTTCGCTTTGGAAATGATTGGATAGAATTAAGCACACTGGTACAGGCACTATATTATAAATATTGGAATTTTTACGTCAGGTAAATAAGAGCATTGAACTGTATCCACGAAGGCAAATCCTCGGGCAGAAGCAAATTTAGATTTTTTTTTACCTGATAGAACCAATCTGCCGGGAAAGAACCACGCTCTCACAAAATACTATCGTGAAGATGTATGTGTATGACGGCCGTGACGCAGTGGCTTAATAATGAGTGGCTGTGCTGAGGGCCGCGGGTTCGAATCCTGCACGGAACAAGTATTTGTATGGCCAAAAAATAATTGTTCCTGGTCTGAATGTTTTTCCTTGTGCAATTCATGTTTGTAAACTGCCTCCACGATACAGGAGAAAATCCTAGTGTGAGGTTAACGTTTTTTTTTTAAAGAAAAAAGAAGATAGTGAAGACGAGTGCAAGGAACTGAAGATTATTTTATTGGTAACGCGGTCTACCGTCTTAGTCCTCAGGGGTGATAATGCATCTGCATTTTGATTCTTTGTCAATTATAGATGCAGATGTTTATGGGTCATAGCAACCACTACAATTACATTAGAGTTGACTTGTTTTTCACCAATCACCATTATATACGTTAGAAATCGATAAAAACTAATTTTAAATCGATTTTTTACTTTCTCAGCTTATTGAATAATAAAACTGTTACTAAAACCTAAAACTGTATCACAATCTTATGAATGAATAAATAATAATCTTTTTATTGTACACCAAAACAAATATACAGATAACAAAACAAAAAGCAGATTATAATATGTACAAATTGGCGGCCTTATCGCTACATAGCGATCTCTTCCAGGAAACCAAAGATTTTACTACATTAAAAGAAAAATTATTGCAATAATCTCACTAGTAATCCTATCTACAATCCCAAAACCAAAGATTTTACTACATTAAAAGAAAAATTATTGGTTACTATTAATATGATATAAATTAATTTGTTTTTAATTTTATCTTCACTTAGTAGGTAGTATAAATTCGAAAGTGTGATTGTTAGTTTGTCCATAATTCACGCAGAAACGGGGCACGGTACAGATTGACATATTTTTTTATAGGGCGGTGAGTGACACTGACTTTTTATCCCGGAAAAAACAGACTCGTGTGAGATAGATCTGGAGAGTAATTCTATATTTAATTATTAATGCGGTCTTGGAATAACTTATTGGCCAATCATCGAAGTTGCGGGCAAAAGCTAAAAAAGTTATAAATTAAATATCTTTTACTGCCTTATAGGAGTTATATCTTAGAAAAAATAAATCCTTGAACTCTTTTTTTGTTAAGATTTAATTATAATTATTATTAACAGACAAGGTGCAAATAATTTTGCATGCTGGTCACCGTAGGCCAATGGCCCTCGGTCTTATTATGTTTTCAATTTCATCTAGCGGACCTTCACCCACATAGCCGACCGACGTTGTCATTGCCTCGACGTGAAAATCGAATTTCACGCCCCAGCAATAACCGATTTGACGCCTCAGCAAAACTAATAATGAAACAAATTTATTACGAAACGGTTTATTAAGAAACTTATAGATACAAATTTCTAATAACTAAAATATAAAAATATGACGACGCGTACAAACTTAAACTATAACATCACAGGTGATCGACGAATCTTTAGTACATTTCGATATATTAACGTTGTTTTAGGTACTGTTGGATTGTCAGCAAAAACGACATGGTTGTGTTCCTGTACATTTAAAATAAATAATGTTTATGGCAGGCGCTTGCTCGGCGAGTCGAGTGATGGGTCACATTTCGCCAATCCTTATCGTTTTCTGTTTTACTGATGCAACGTTTGGTCTTGGGTCGTCGATTTGGACGTTGGTTGCCCGAACATAGTTATTCCGGAAGCCGGTCTCGTGGATTTTCGCGTTGGGACTCAGTTTATCGGAGCGCTCTTGCTCGTCAGCGCGCTCCGAGTCCCCGGATTTTTCAATATCTTTAATCAAACGTTCTTTTTCATCCATTCTTTCCAAATCATCAGTCCTTTCAGAATCTTCTGCACTTTCGTCATTAGATCTTTCATTTTGTGTCACTCTCTCCGGATCCTCGCGAATTCTTTCATTATCGTCTAAAAAATAACTGTCATCGGAACTTTCCTCTAAACGAACGATATCGGCGTCTTTCGTAGGGGATGGTACAGTTAGTGCCATAAAAAATTTCTCTTCGTCAGATATAGGAAGCTTTTTTCCATAATAATCATAATCCCCGGCGGAGTATGGCTCATTTTCTACTGATCGCTTTTCACGTGGCTGTTTGCGACGACGCTTACGTCTAACGGGTCGTTCTGTTCGGGTAACCAACGCACTGTTCTCAACATCTGCATCGTTATCACCCTCATTTTCTGTCGATCCATCCCGCATTTCACTATCTTCATCGCGGTCAGGTTTATCATGGTCGGGTTCATCGCGTCGCTCAGGTTGATCCGACCTTCCCCGATTTAATTTTTTTGGACGTCTTGCCTTATAAATTGGTGGTACTCGTACAGTAACGGTGTCAATTTGGCCTGGATTGTGCTCTGTTGGCGGTAGCACTTTTGGATTTAATGGACGTTTCGGGTCTTCTGTTGTCGTAGTAATTTCTGCTTCTTTTTCGTCTTCGGGTAAGGGCAAGGATATCCTATTTGGGTGTTGGCGTGCATGTTGCAAACTCTGATGTAATTCACGGTCGCTGCGTCGTTGTAATTGATCGGCTAAATCACGATCCCCAAAGTGTACGTTTCGATAATCGTTTGCGGGAAGCTTTCTTTTGGGTTGTCTCTTGGGCTCCCAAAATTTGTCAACAGCATTACCAAAGTCACGTACTGCTTTCGCTCTGTCACGAGATTCCTGGACATCCTCATAATCATCTTCAGTGGCTTGCTGACTTTCTTCTTCATCATAAGCAAGATAGTCATCTTCTAGGGGCGCTCTTCGCGAGTTAAAATGTTGAGCGTCCACAGCGTCTACTTTCTGCGCCACTCCATTTTGTACGACAAAGGCGTCTACATAAACACGAGGTTGGCGAGGCTGTGCTGGAGGCAACCGAGCAGCTCTCGGTTCAAATGACACAGGAATCACTTGTTCCTGTTCTTGCTCTTGCTCCTGTTCTTCTGCATTTGCTTCAGCAGGAGCAGGTGTAGCTGCAGCCCCAGCCGGGGCCCTGTTAAAGTTGAAATTTAGACGGAAGTTTGAAGTGATAGTTTCTAAGTTATCGGCCTGTTTTGGTGGTGGTGGAGGTGGCGGCGGTGGGGCACAAGGTGAAGGTGTGGTGGGGTTTGCACGTGGTTTAGCACAAGGTGGTGGAGGTGGTGGTGGAGGGGGTGGTGGAGGTGGTGGTGGTCGTGGAGTTCGCGGCTTTGGTCTAGGAGCTCTAGGCGTTGGACAAGGAGGTGGTGGCTTTGGTCTTGGGGGAGGAGGAGGAGGCCGCTGAGCCCTACAAGGTGGTGGCGCTGCTGCCCGAGGTGGCCCACAAGGTGGCGTTGCTGGAGCAGGTGCTGGTGTTGGAGCTGGAGCCGGGGCAGCTGCTTGAAGTGGCAAATCAATTCCAGGAACAGGATCAAGAGGTGGCGGGAACGCTACTTCTGGAGGTTTCCTCGCTACACTATAACCCAACACGTCAGCTAGTCCTCTGAACACAATGTCGCCGAATGTCCGTTTCTTACGCACAATCGGTTCATGATCACCGTCAAGCGTTTCGTTGGATGCATCGAATAACGTTGTATCATTATTAATATCAGCAATCAAACTGCCATTGGGATCGATGTTTGGGTCGTCGAAGGAGTTAGCGCTTCCTAGTTCGGCGGGCTGGCCATAGATTTGCTCTCGTGAAGCCAGCAGCAAACACGACAGCTGCAGGAGCAACGCGGCGCGCGACATGGCGCGAACGAGTGTCACGCGGGAGCGGTGTACACGCAGTTTTGTGGCACCGCAGATTGCTCAAACACTGTCACGCGTCGCCGAGTTTGACGTACACCTTACACTTTTCATATATTTCTCCACTTCATTTCAGAATCTGTTACAAATTTAAACTTTACCTTCACACTGCACATTATGCAGCTATATTATAGTTGTAGCGCTAATAGGTCGGTTCTGTCGGGGAGGACTATGCTCTCACAGAATAACAGCGTAAAATAGCAGCTTTAAGCAGCAACTGTTTTGTATGGTGAGTGTAGAGAACCTTTTTAATGAAAACGGGACATTCCATTTCCGTCCTCAGAGTTCACAACGCGTCTGTTTTGAGTCTTAATCGAGTTTAGATGTAGATGTCTATGGGCCGCAGCATCTACCTACGAGTACCATCAGGCAGACAACGAATACACGTTTTTATTCTATTATAAAGTGTTGTAAGCGTCTCTTACAAAAGGAGCAGGAGATGGGCAGCAGTGTCTACCTGGTAACACTGAAAACATTAAAATTGCAGTTGCCTATCCGAAGCGTGCTAATTATGCTAAATATTCCTCTATAAGGAAGTTTATATTGGAAGTTCTATGTTTGTACCTATAGGTTTAGAGAATTTGTAATAGGCTGCAATTAATGAATTTATGATCTCATATTATATTCCTTTAAATCAACAAGCCACATTAGCTTTATTTAGTAATTAGTTTATTAGTTAGTTCAACGACATATTGAGCAGCTTCAAATTGAAAAAGTAGAAAAGATGCTGTGGCCCACAGACATCTACATCTGTCTCCGATTAAGAATAGAATTGCAAACGTTGCCACCCTTGAAGACTAAGATGGAATGCGTCGTTTCTAGTAAAAGGGCCCTTTTCTCTACATTCATCTTATGAAACAGCAGCATTATGCTGTTATTTTACTCTGGTATTCTGTAAGGGGGTCATCCCATTCATGCTACAATATATAGCTGCGGGGGGAGAAGACAAAATGGTTCTATGAGGAAGCTGGCAGGTGCGTTTACAGATGCATTTATTAATGGTTTTCTGAGTCATACCCATAATATAACAACATTTAATATTATCACTTGATTAAATCTAGTAAACGAAAGAAATTGTATATTTTAATAGAATAAGGGTGACAAATGAGCACACAGTCCACCTGGTGGTAAGTGGATGCTGTAGCCCATAGACATCTACATTTATCCTCAATTAAGAATCAAAATACAGATGTGTTGTCACCCCCGAGTACTAAGATGTAATGCCTCATTTCCAGTAAAAAAGAGTATCCGGATCTCTACACTCATACGAAACACAGCAGCATTAAGCTGATTTTTTACGCTGGTATTCTGTGAGAGCGTGGTCCTTCCCCGTTCTAACCGACCCATTCGTGCTATAACTA
This sequence comes from Parnassius apollo, assembly GCA_907164705.1. Lineage (NCBI taxonomy): Eukaryota > Metazoa > Arthropoda > Insecta > Lepidoptera > Papilionidae > Parnassius > Parnassius apollo. The sequence continues at coordinate 1,332,498 of CAJQZP010000023.1, forward strand.
TAATATAGATACAGCGTGGCTCTACCACGTATGTAGCGCATGAATTAGTTTTTGAGGTACAGTAAGGATGGATACACAGACTCAGGGTTTTTGAAATTAGCGTTTCATCGGGGCAGAGACATAGAGAGTATATCACATTCGTTCATCCATTGCAGTCTGTAAAAGTCCACTGCTGGACACAGGCTTCCCTCATAGATTCCCTCATGGAGGAATTTTGCCACAGTTGCCACGTTAGCAACGGATTGGCAGCCGCAGTTTTTTTGTTATTTTGAGCTGTTATCAGGAAGACGCTGCTGCCCGTCTCCTGATCCAGTCTCCCTCTGTCGCTCTTACGACACCCACGGGATATCATGGGGTAGTAAATATTTTACACCGCTACAACACGATAATGAATACATTTAAAACATTAAACTTAAAATGTAAATAAATAATTTCAAATTTTAATTTTGCAAAATGTTATAAAACTTTTTTTTTAATTAAATCCTTTTATTTTTTAAATCCCTAAAACAATTTTTTTATTCTTCTTGAGAAGATTTCCCTTATCGTCACTTGGCAGGCGGATTAATGATGATGGTATGATATACCTAAAATGTATATATGATACTAAACATTTATTGTTGTTTGGTTTAAGCACTGTTATAAAATTGTATGTTGTCCTGAATAAAAAAACGTCTCCCACATTTGCTAGTGCTCCCATGTAGCTGCCCGTCGCTGGTCTAAGTATTTTACACCTAGCGTAAACAAGGTGTAACTAACCGTGTAGTGGCGTGAGAATATCCACTAGCCCATATCATCCAGTGGGTGTCGTAAGAGGCCACAGAGAGTAACAAAGCAGGGGACTGGCAGCAGCGTCTTCCTAATAACGATGAAAATTAAATAAAAAAGTGGTTGCCAACCCACTTGCCAAGCGTGGCAACTATGGCAAATATCCCCCTATGAGGCAATCAATGGGGGAGGCCTATTTTCATCAGTGTACTTTAATAGGCTGTAACGGTTACGGTAAACGAGATCGTTACATCGCTATTTTTCCTGCCATAGTGGCCGCCAATCCACAGCACAAATCCGGACATAAAAATATGGACCTTGAGTTTCTTAGCATAGTTTCCACTTCTTAATTTGCGTGGTTTTGTTTCACGTTCAATACCATTTCTATTGCGTACGTGTTTTCTTAGATCCATTGAGTTCATTTCAATATGCAAGTAGTTACTCATGAAACTAGGTCACACTGATTGAACTAGGGCTAGGAACAAAATATTACGCTAACTCCGCGTCGGCAACAATTTAAAGTAATTGAAAATCTACGATTAGCTAAGTGCAATTTTGATATTTTTATTGTAACTATCTTGATTATAAAGAATGAATCTTGCAATGTTAGGTTATAAGAAAAATTATCTTTTTACCGACTACAAAAAGTAGGAAGTATTGAATTCGACTGTATGTTTTTTTATGTGTGTTACCTCAGAACTTTGCTCTGGGTGAACCGATTTTGATGATTCTTTTTTTTTAACTGGAACCTGGTGCTTCTCGTGTGGTTACATATAAATTAAATCAAGACCTAACTAGTAGTTTTTGAGTTATCTTTAATAAAAGAAAAAGTAAAGTTTTAGCCTATATACGTCCCACTGTTGGGCACAGGCCTCCCCTCATTTCTGAGAGGGTTTCAGGGCAAGGAAGTGTCAACAGCGCTGCCCCAATGCATGGTGGCGAACTTCACATGTCTTCGTAATATTTTTTTCTTATTCCTCAGACATGCAGGTTTCCTCACGATGTTTTCCTTCACCGCCGAGCACGTGGTAAATCAGCACTTAAAATTGCAATTAAACAATTTCGTTGGTGCCGGCGGGGATCGAACCTGGGTTATTCGCGTTTAGTTATATTTACAGCGACCGTTAACCATCTGAGCTACCACGGCTCTATCATCTTTAATAATGCGTATTTAATTGAATTCGAATACATTGATGATGTTTTCATTTTAATTATATTGAAGTCGGTTGTACAAAATTTTTAATTTTACCACTTGTAATAAAATGTAAAAATCAATTTCAAAGAAGTTTAATAAAATAAAATAATATTAAAATTTAAAGTCGCTGCAAGATATTTGTAGAAGAATTAATTCCCCACCTTTAGAATGTGAAATTATTTTATTCCTTTTAATTATTTAAAGTTAGCTTTCACTTTTAATAAAAGTAATTTTTTTACCCTTTTGATTGGACTAAGGAACATCATACTTTATTTACCCTATTTTGCTATTCTTGGGTGTTTTGACAACTCCTTGAGTATATAACCTATTTAATAAAAGAAAAATCAAAATAGGTACACAATTGATAAAGATGTCGCGCAGCGCGCACAATAAGAACATAATATAGTCAGATTGTAAACGGTAAAAAGAAAAAACATGGTAGGTCGTATTTATGGAACTTCTGTGGTCATACATTCAATTTTTTTATATCATTAACCTATTATAAAAAATAAATTAGGTTGATCAAGTTGACATCATAAAAATTAAAATAGCTTCATCATATAATATGCTACCGTTACTTAGCGTCTCTTAGCTTACATCCTTACATAGTTTGAAGAGCTCTTCAAACTATATAAGACACATAATTTTGTTTTATTAAGTGAATTTTAGCTAATTAATTAATTACATAGGTACATATTTAATATAATGGATTTTCGCAAAGTAACACCTGATTATATTAATTATCTTAAAAGTTAATCAGTTTTAAATTTTTGCATTCAATTTAGATTTTTAGTATTAAAAGAAAACGAATAAGTAACTGTTTATATATTATAAAGCAACGAAGTGTATTTTGAATGGGTCGGCTCGATCGCAAAAAGATCACGCCCTCAGCATGACATATCAATATAATACTGCTTTATATGTAGAACCGGATATAATATATAGGATATTATAACAAATAGAACCAGAGACCCTTTTCACCTGTAACGAGCTTTTTCAGCTTAGTTGACCCCGAGAGTGCACAACATTGATTTACACTAAGATTTTACTAGAAATTCCTTTTTTCAGCGATCGTCCGTCCCAGTAAATTGGCCATGTCAAGCTAGCTGGGGTCACGATTTGTAGTGCCTCGAATCAGCTTAATCGATTTGCAGAGACCTTGACCGTTTGCACAATATTATATTTCTTCTCGTATTTTCTTAAGGTGAACGCGACTAAAAAAATCAGTTGCTTTATAAGCAAAGATCTAGTTAAGAGTTATCTAGTCAAGATGAGATTTATTTACGATTTGCCAATTAAGACATGTGAATGCCTTATGACCAAATACTAGCAGTTACAATCTTATAAAAGTATAATATATTAGTTCAGTTATACGAAAATTTTAATGTCCTTAAACTTATACGGTCTTATTCCAAAATACGGACTAAATATAGTACCGGAGTTAGTACTAGGTTAAAACCATGAACTAAATAAACATTATTACAAAACGAAGATTATTTCTAGTTCAAGGCTTATCTATGGTAATAAAGTTAAACTTTCGAGACCCCTAGTTTAAATATGGTACTAACCTCAATTTCGGTACTTCTTTATCGTTGTTTTTATTTCGTGTTTTCAAAACCGGTTAAAATACCTACTACTTTAAATGAACAGCAGAAAAGCATTAGGAAATTTCGTAGTATTGCTAATTTTCCTACAGTGATTGACACAATTGACTGTACTCACTTATGAGTAAAGAAAATAAATGCTGATATTTTTTGTATGAATGTTCTGGATTAGGTTTTTATCCATTAGTTGAATTAAGGCTGTACAGTTAGTGACAGTTTCGTAAATCGCCTGCAGATCTTCTTCCAATTGACACTGCGATATTCTTTTTGTTGTTGGTTGCAGGTGGCCATGACATGCGATTTTCAGATAAGGCACTGTCAACAGCCTATGAATTACTACTTTCTATCAAAACAGCCGTAATAAATAACGAGAATCCCGATGATCAATGGACACTGTGGCCCATAACATCGTGTCTCGTGCCCAGTAAATAGGTTGTCCGGTTCTCTATACTCACTTTACGAAACACAGCAGTATTAAGCTTCTTTTTTGCGTTGGTATTCTGTGAAAACGTGGTCCTACCCCGGTCGCGCCGACTATAACTTTGGAACATGTCAAATATGATCATCTTCACTATCATTTTTAATGGATAATCACTTTAAAAGACTAGTATACCATTTTTATATAGAGATTTTTTTTTCAAATACGTGTTCCAGTAAGAACAGTATTCGCCATTACATCAGGTGGACTGTAAACACTTTTGTCGTTCTATAATTATAGTTGAATATCAAAAAAAAGAAATAATATACTTGAATTTGTTGAAAATAATTTAATATTAGTATTTCTGAATTTAATCATAAAATTAACATGAATTACAAAGAAACAAAAACTTATGATAATATATATGATACAAAAACTAGTGACAATATTTTTTTTAGTATTTACAATCTGTTAACAGGTAAGTTAAATATTTCAATAAAACAACTTAAAAAATACATAAAATTTTCTTGGTAATTTAAACAGTTGAAATTCTAACTTTTATTATGAATCCGGTCCTAATGGAACCTGTTGCACGAAGAGAGCTGTATACTAATGTTTGTGGAACGAAGGCGAATTTTTAAGAGCCGAAGTTAGTTTTAAATATTGCTGCATGTGAAAGCGTAGGTGAGAATTGGCCTCACTATGCTGCTGTACAGCCATAGGACCATATTAAGACGCCAGCTCCAATTGTTCCCGACCAAACGACTGCGCGTACGTTAAGCAATTTTTGCTTTATGGCATAGGTTAGGTTAGGTTGACGTGAAAGTTCACGTTAGTTTTTGGTCCATTGTTACGCCCAAGTACTTAACTTCAGTGGAAAATGGTACTAATTTGCCATTGAGTTTTGGTGTGACCAATTTATTCAGCCGTCTCTTTTTGGTAAAGGGTGTTATAACAGATGCTATACGTATAGTGTGCGAACTAAATAATTAATAAACAAAATTATTGACAAAAGAGTAAGTATACGATTTTAAGCCTAAGGACATATTAATATTCAAATAAATAATCTTAAAATAAGTTATAATAAAAATAAAGATATTTTTGAAGGTAAAATTACTAACTCACAATAACAAAGATAAAACATTACAACAATTAATAAAAAACATGGAATTAATAATTCAAATAAGCCAGAGTTAAAAAAACTTTTAAAAAAAATGAAAATGATGTTTGACACATTACGTTGAACACATTCAAAGAGATACTAAACTTATTAAAGGCAAGTATATAATTAACAGTAGCCATATATAACAGTCAATTAAACTATTAATACGAAAACAAAACCAAAGTAGGTATTTTATTTCAAAATGAAAGGAGACAATCATTTTTGGGCCCACTAGAAATATTAACGTCGTTTAATGGTATTTACACCAAAAAAAAGACACCAAATTATAATAGTAAATGGCCTATAGATTTTTCGAAAATGTAAACGGAAACTAGAAATCTGAAAAAAAAAAAATTTGTTGTTTTGACATTCGTGTTCTGATCATTGGCTAATGTCGCCTCTACACGTTGGCCAACACAGTGGCGAATGGAGTGGCGAATATATTGGCCGAGAGTTGGTGACGGCGTCCACACGTTGGAAGGTCGTTCAGTTTACTTCGGTTCGGGCCAATGTGCGGACGAATTTATAAGCACCGTGGCGCAGGGGCTCAGCAATGAGTGGCTGCGCCGGACGCCGCGGGTTTGATCGCGCAAAGTATTTGTATCTCCTACAAATAATTGTTTCGGGTCTGGATGTGTGTCCTTGTGCAATTTATGTTTGTAAACTGCCTGCGTGATACGGGAGAAAATCCTAGTGTGGGGTTAACGTTTTTATAAAAGAATTATAAAATAATAGTGGTTATTAATGGGGCTGTAAATAGATATACGATATACGATTAGCTTTATTTATTCTTTACATGCATCATAAACTGGAATAAATACCATTAATAAGAACTTAACTTATTTTAAAGTTAAAGGAGTTATAATCGATTAGTCTATGTTTTAAAATGGGGTTTTGATTTTAAAGTTTAGCAAAATATGTACTTGCATTTCTATCAGACATTTGATGTATATAAAAAACATCTTATAATTTATTTGGTAATTTAATTATTTTTTAAAAAGACAAAAACAATAGCAATAAATATAATTAACACTGACTTAATAATAGGTACTAATTATAAATTAGAACATAAATAAAAAACTCATGACGAGCAAAGTGGCTCAGGACCATGCTTTGCGGCAGTCTGTGGAGGAGGATGTTCAGTAGTGGACTTGTGAAGAGCTGCAATGATGATGATGATTCGAAAACTTGCACGATTAAATTATAAGAAATCGACGTTTTTTTTTATAGGATAGTGTGACAAACGAGCACACAGTTCACCTGATGGTAAGTGGTTACTGTGGCCCATAGACATCTACATCTATCCTTGATTACGAATCAAAATGCAGACGCGTTGTCACCCGTGAGGACTAAGATGAAATGCCTCGTTTTGCTTTAAAAAAGGTCTCTGGTTCTCTACACTCACTATACGAAACACAGCATCATTAAGCTACTATTTTACGCTGATATTCTGTGAGAGCGTGGTCCTTCCCCGGTCGAGCCGACCTTCGTGCTGCAACTATACTTCTAATATAATTGCATGGTTCTACCACGTATAAACGACGTGCTTCATTTTTTTTTTCATTTTAAAATTGTTCTCGTAATAATCTGATTGTAAAAAAAATGTTAATTTTTTTGATAAATAGCTTATTGATTAAAACAAATGTTCAATAATAATTAAATCGCGCTAATTAAAGTAGTAGGAATGTTTAAATTTGAAATTGGCACTAGAAGGCTGATCATTGGGGCATCCACCCTACAAAGCTTGAATATAAAATTTAAATCAGATGCGTGTAATCACTCTGGGAGCTTGTAGCAAACTAAACGCGCGGCCAACGTGTGGACGTGGCGACCAAACTCCGCCAACAATCCTTTGATCTTTTGTAAAAAACCGACACCACACGGATCTCGCGCCAACTTGCGGGCCATCGTTCCAATACATACCAATGAAGCCCAAACACCCCGTCTACACGTTGGCCAATGCTATTGGCCACTACATTCGCCACTGTGTTGGCCAACGTGTAGAGGCGCCGTAAGGTAATGTAATATTTAAAAAATTATTGTCTTAGAGATGTGCCGTGATAACTCGGAAAAAATCGAATCGAGTTGAAATTCAGGTAACTCGATTTTGAGCTCGAGTTAAACAATTCAAATTAGATGAACGAAGCTGTGTCAATATGTCACAAATTATTTTTATAATTGTTCTTCCATACAACACAATTATTATTACTACACTTAATAGGTAGTTATATATTATTTTTGGTATGCGTATCGATATCTTCATAAAATAATATCACTCTAACGTTATGACGTAAGTCTTAATGTTATTAATAATTTGACTATCCAAAGTATATATAATCAATTTATATTATGCATAACATAAATTGATACAACATTATATACATATTACCTAATATCAATTTATTTATTACATAATATATCAATAAATTGCTCGAATTAGTAAGTCAATTTAATCACTAAATTGTAGACAAACACTGCATTGGCCGTAAGATAAAGATGCGATTCGAGTAGAGTTTTGTGACTCGAGCCACTCGGGTTAATTCCAGAGTATGTATGTATGTCATTCTAGTTGTACACTAGTTTTTGAGTAAATCAACTATTTACAGAAAAGTTTATCACTAGAGTTGAGAGTAGCGATTACTTTAGTTAAACAATTTTTAAATATGTACCTTTATAAATAAGTAATATGTGAAATTAAAACTATAAATCAATATCATAAATAAAACTAAATTCAGGTTTGTTTACAACATGCCAGATGCAAGTTTGAATTTGGATGCAACTTGTGATGTCACCTGCAGCGACTTATTATATATACAAGTAAATTAGTGAAGTAATATCTATATAGCACCCTCTGAATCTATACGATGCGCCGAGTTAACTCGGTAACTCGGTAAAATTTATTTTCTATCGATTATCGAGTTGGACAAATTCACTCGATTCACTCGGGTGAAATAAAACATAGTTGGAGTCGCATCATTATGGTAAGAACAAAATGAAGTTTTTATTTACAAGCATTATTAAACTAATGTTTAAGAAAATATGGATATTATCAATTATCAGAAAGGTTAGCCAAATATTAATTGACACAAGTACGTATGTTTTTCTCTTTATAGTTTTTGTGGTAAAATTCGCAAATAGAATATAAGAGTTTATTAATTTACACCTATTCTAGGTTGTGAAAACCTAAAACAAAATAAATACAAATAATAAACAGGTCTTAGAACCTTATTACTTTGTTAAAAGTGACAAAGTATTAAGTTTATTTTATTAGTAAAATCTAAATTAAATACATAATAAATAGAATAAATGCACAAAATAATTTATTATAATGTTAAAAGAAAATTAGAATCTTTGGGTCGAGGGACTTAAAGAGGGTTTTGAAGAGCAATTCATATAACTACATTTGTGTACAAATAGGTACCTTATGTATTCAGCAAGTTGCTTAATACTAAATGGCTTTTTCGTTAAGCCAGACACAGATCCTGGATTTATACCAGCCATAGTAGATAAGCAATATAAATGTTACATAATATATTTATGTGTAAAAAATGTAGTAATTATTTGTACTAGAAGCAAATATAAATATAAGTTTAATAATAATAGTTTGCATAAAAAAGTGTAATGGTTGTATCTATTATGCTTAGACAGCTGTGTTGTTCACTGTGCAGAAAGGAATATTATTTTGTCATCTAGAATCAGATATACTTAATATAACAATAATATCTTTGTCTCCTATGTACATGAAACCAGTAAAAATAAAATGTGAGACAACTTTTACATGGTTGAATATCATAGATGTTGATCAGTAATTACTGCTCCTGTATTTGATCAGCTGGAGCTGATTAAATGCTGTATAGTTTATAATAATTTCTTTATTATTTAACATATGAAAAGGCAGATATAAGAAAATGCTTACAGAAATATGTAAATACAGTTTATTGACATTGAAGGCATAGTCTTATCTCATATCTCTTATTATTAAAAATGTCCTTTTAATTCCTATATAATATAGAAAAAAATAATATATTGATAAGAATTATTATTTAGTTAAGACACCTTTACAATTGTCATTAACTTCTTTTCAGGTGGATCGCTTAGAACAAATCTGTATGCCGTGCAGGCTGAAAGCTTGCAGAGACAAAAAGTGTATGGATATGGAAGACAACAGTCTTATATCATATCTCTTATAATTGAAAATTCCTTCTGATTGCTTACAATATCATAAATGTACATGTTACCATCGAGTTATTTTCAAAAAACCTTCAGAAATATATCTAACACTAAAATGTTTCTACCTATGTCCGTTATAGACAAAACATAAGAAACCATCCAACCAATTTCAATGAAAATGTTTGTGTGTATTTGGATGGATCCCTAGATGGTTTATATTTACATTTGGACCCGGTAGATGGCACTGTTGTCGAGATCCATAAATCACCAGTGCTGCAGCTGAGCCGCATCGCTAGTAATAAATACATTTAAATTAAGCCTGTGTTTTTGTAATCCCTACACAAACAGTTTGAAACATCTTACTTCCTCACTATTTATCATTGTGTAATAACATAGATAAGGCATGTTAATTCCTAGTCATTTTATTATGATGTATACTACTTACTAATCAACCAAAACATATTAAAACAATGTCTTGACACCGCTCCTGTCTATATATGTCAGTCAATCATCAAAGTTCAAAAAATTTATTAAATTAAGTTTGTATAAAAGGGGTTATTATAGTATAAAGGAATTTATGGCTGACAATAACCCGTAGGTAAGGTGATCGCTACCAAGCTATTTCTAATTTGTTCTGTGTTGTTAATTATGACATACATGATTGTAAGCTGCCTTTTTTTTTAAAAGACCCACTGGGTATTTTGCTGGTTCTCTTCAAGTCAGAGGTTTTTTCCGAACCAGTGGTAAATTAAAAAAGTGACTTTCAATAAGTATTATTTATAATCTAAATTGAATAAAAGGTTTCTGTTTCTGTACCTACTACTGTTAATAGAATACTTAAATAAATTATGATTTACAATAATAAATAGAATTAACTACATTATATTTTGTTTTTTGTAATACAACCAGTTTAAAACATCTTACTGTGTGTTGGTAATATCATAATTATAAATAGACATTATCCCTTAGCCATCTTGGTATTTAGAATTACACTCACAATCCATCAATACATGTCAAACTTAGAATCCATACGACATTTGTGCATAGACAGGCACTATGTTTTGCCGGAACTAGTGAAAGGTTTTACATCGATTTTAAAATATTTATAAATGCTGAATATAACTACAGCTTAGTTTAATATGTACTATTATTCAAGTGTGCACTATTTTAACTTATAATACCGATGAATACTACCAGAAAATCGCTTTCAGTTTGTTTTTAGGTTATTGTTAGATTCATATTTTATTTGTTAATTTCTCAGGACTCCGTTTAGATGCAGTAAAACTAATAATTTTATTGTAATCTATGGATTATAAGGAATAAATCGACATGCATTTCATTGATAATATTTAAAATTTGTAGTGGGCCCATTCTCCATAGAAAAATTGATTGTCTCCTTTGCTTAAAAAAATATTAGTGTCATTATGTAGACCAATTTTAGTTACATGAACCAACGTTCTCAATGTGCAAAAACCGAACGTATGCGATATCGTATCTTTACGCACAAAAATTTTCCCTTCTCGAGTCCACGTGTATATCCATTGAGCGCGCTTGCATTCTACGCGTGCCTTGTAAAACAGTTACCGGTTAAATTTGGTCAATCTTTCATTCATATGGAATTCAGATACGGCAGAATCGAGTCCTAGGTACGTAGTACTATTATTTATTCTGTGTCCTAGGCCCTCGTTGGTGTAACAGCGACGAACGCGCGTCACCGCCAACAGACTGTCCCAGACTCCCGGCACCGGTACACTGCGTACCCACCAAGTGCACCACCAAGCGACGGGGCCGTACACTAAGTCACTAACTACCACTGCGCTCATAATGGGCCCTGCACGCTCCGCATTCACGAAGTCTCGCTCCTCTAGAGTGACTCCCAACTTACAAGCTACTACCAGTACCAGGTGAACGGATCGTTCATTTTTTGCTTTGGTATTCCCGAGATCTCAATATCATTACACAACAACTTTTGGTCCCGATCGTTGAGTTCCGCCTTTAAATCAGCAAAATGTTTTCTAAATTAAAGGTGTCTAATTTTCTACCGTGTTGATGACATTCCACAGCCTCCACTCGAGTCTCGAGGCTGCCGAGTTGTTGGTTGCATCCTTTACTGCACAACTCTTTTAGCTATTGCCGTAGTAATCTTAGTTCAGTCGCTAATTCAGTGGGCTCTATATCCAATATAGTTGAAGTATGTGACTTGGAACCGATGGACTCAGCTTATTAGCGCGACCACTTAAGGTGATGTCAGTCTTCGATTCCCTGACATTTCCTTTTTCTTTTATGCCCTGTAGGCATGGTATTATGGAATAGTTTTTCACATACATTTGCGCACAGAAGGTCATATTGTTTGGTGCAAATATAACATTTTAAAAACTGTCTGCTAACAATTTCTTGTGAACATTCATTACAAAGGACTTTATTCATAGTTGGAGGCGCCATCTTTCTCTTTGCAGTGATAAACTCAAGTAGTAAGGTAATGAGGGCATTCACGACTTTTTCTGCCACCAGGGCGAGACCACCAAAGATATTTTAGTTCTATACGAAGTCTAAATATAATAATATCTTTGATCTAATATTTGACAAACATAGGACGTTAATTTGTTCGCAAAATGTAAATGTTTATGTTCCTTTCTGTACTATTAATTATATTTTGTATTAATTAGATTAAAATTAAATAAGTAAAAACAAAAGATAAATAATAAATAATAATAATAAAATAGAAAAAATAGTTTAAAATGTGCAAAAAATTAAAGATCAAACCACTGAGGCATTGTTTTGTGCTTAAATGTAATACTCTAGAAATTAATATAATATGATAAACTTCTATCTCAAACTAACTTCAATGCAATAATGAAATTTCACCTCAGTGTCAACTAGCGACATCTGATGAGCGGAAAATTATTAGCCCTCCTTCAATTGAGCGGGTGAAAATATATTTATTATTGTGGTTCTACGATTTACTTATAGATGGCGCCGTTACGCAATTCCCAATGAAATGTGAGTAAATTTTAAATTATACTGAGTAGGTAATAGCACAGAATAAATAAAAGTACTACGTAGTAATGGGTATATAACCGACACAAAGGTAAAACTAGTACTTTGTCATAATACATTCAAACTCAAATCGAGAATAATTACAAATTACCTAATAAAATCCTTTCAAATATTAAAGCCATATTGAAATCTGAAAATCAAGCTGCGACATTCAATGCTTAATATTATTATTATCACTTGTCCATACACGTTTCGTTCTATTCTATTGTCGTATGGTAATTTCTCAGAAAAAACAGTTCACTGTAGTGAATACAAAGAGCAACTTTAACCATGAATATTGTGGGTGTTCGATCCCCGCCGGCACCAATGAAATTGTTAATTGCAATTTTAAGTGCTATTACCACGTGGGCGGTGAAGGAAAACATCGTGAGGAAACCTGCATGTCTGAGGAATAAGAAAAAAAATATTTTCGAAGACATGTGAAGTTCGTCAACACGCATTTGGGCAGCGCGGCGAACACTTCCTTGCCCAAACCCTCTCAGAAATGAGGGGAGGCCTGAGTCCAGCAGTGGGACGTATATAGGCTGTAACTTTACTTTACTTTACTTGTGGGTGTTCATTTTCTTCCTTCTTTTCTTAGAATGTATAAAAATGTGCAAATTTAAAAAAACGCAATGAAATCAGTGACAGTTACTTTCATTCAATAATTTCTCTGCTATTTAAATACAGAAAAACAGCAGGAAAATATTATCTAAAATTGTTTACACTGCCATCTATTGGTAGATATGAAGGTGTCTTAGCCGTAGCCGTCTCAGAGGATTGGTTTGAATCTCTTAGCCGCTACTACACCGCAAACATGATACCTACCACGCACTTTGCAAAATGAAAAGTTTTATAACGTTTCTTGCAAATAATCATATTATTCTAAGTCGAACGTGGTGCAAGAGAAATCAGAAGTAGAGTGAGTTTACACACAATTTACCTACATCCATAAATATTTTAAAATAACTTTTTTTTAAAAATGAACAACAGGCTCATATATAGGACGTAATATCAAGAACCACCTAAGGCCTAAGGGTAAATGATACAGATTTTACGGTCAGACAGTATTTGTAAATTGCCGCAAGAGAATTAAGTTTAAACTAGAAATAAGTTTAGACCGTAGAATCTGTATCATTGAATTCTTAATGATACAGATTCTACGGCCCGACAGTATTTGTAAACCACCGCAAGAGAATTAAGTTTAAACTAGTAATAAGTTTAAGCAAATAAGTTGAAACTAATAAACTTTAAACTATTAGTTTAAAGTTTTTTAATTTGCGTACTCATTCGATGCAGCCAGCAGATTAAAATCGTAGTTACATGAGGCAATAGTGATTCACAAGCACGGCTCTGATGAAAATATTTTAGGCATATATTTTTGTTAAATTGATAAGGTTTTCCATACATATAATTGACAATCTTTCGCAATATATGTAGACTATTTACACTGGAGGTATTTACAGTCAGTCTTAGAAATAGTTTTGGAATGTTTTTACCGACATCTATCGGAAACCATAAAAATTTCTTTGTGCTAATCGCACTTTAATGAATGTACGAGAAGATATTATTAGGTAATAGATTCTTTTCTACTAACATTATGAATATTAAGTCCCTCTGTACTGTACCGACATAAGACACAATACGTAAATATATAAGGTATTTTTCCACATTACTATAAAAGGTACCTACAATTAGGTTTAATTTATATACTTCAACCATTAATCTAGATTTTACTTAAAGCGACATCTTCATTTCATTTTATTTCACAGCATACTTAATTACGAATTGATAAAATGAACATAGATGGCGTTGGTTGTATTTTATGTGAAATGGATGAGTTATGAGGGAGCAAATTAATAAGATCTATATCTAATCAGGGTTTCCGATACTTTTTTTGCCGCCAGGCGGTGCTTCGTATGCGTCAGGTCCAAACAGCTGTCAGATAGCACAGATTCCTACCGAACGTATTATTTTTTTTAGTGAAATTTTATGTATTTGAAAGAGTTATTGATTTTATTATGGATTACGGCCAAAGAAAGGTTGCCGAACTGAAAATTGAGCTCAAAAAGAGAGGCGCAAAAGTCACTGGTACTAAAGAAAAGCTCATTGAAAGGTAAACATAATCTACTTCTATTTGTTTCCACAATTTGATTGTTTTTTTTTTTAACTACTAAATTGAAGTTATTTGTGTTTTAGTGAGTTGTTGTTGATTAATGTATATTATATATTCCAGGCTAAATGACTATGACAGAAACAACAACTTCAAATCAAATGAAAATGATAATTCTCATCTCTTAAGTGAGATTAATTATGTAATAGAATGGCCAGAAGAAAAGTTATACAAAAGTGTAGATTCAAAAACAGTTTTACCCAATTTTGACATTATTAACATAAATACGTATTTCCTTGAATTGTATAAAGACGGCATAGGAATGTCAGATTATTCTGCAGTGCACAGAAGAGGTTATAATATGCTGCAAAATAACTACCTACTCGCATTAGTGACCGCAAATACTAGTACACATATATTTTTCAAAGGTCAAGTCCATTCTGAAAATACAAAAGCCCTCACTTATTTTGCTTCCATTGCCATATGTAATGGAAGTGGATCTATTATACAATCGGTGTGTGAATGTGTAGCAGGGAAAGGACCAAAAGCCATTTGCAGGCATGTGTCAGTTTTGTGCTATGCTATACTCAAATTCCGAGAGCAGAATATATGGTTAATTAAAATGACTCCAACACAAAAAAAACAAGTATGGCATGTACCTAAAAAAAATAAACTTGATGTTTCGCCGAAAAAAAGCAGAGAACCTTTCATATGAAATAGCAGAATATAATGTTTGCAAAAAAAAAGAAAAGAAGTGTGTGCTATGATCCAAGACCACAGTCCTTTATCAGTCAGGGAAAAGAATGGGCTACAACAGTTAGAAATAAAGTCATTAACTACTGCTCATTGTCACAAAAAAGAATAGGATTATGTGGAATTTTGGACAGTGCAAACATGCAAGATGTGATACATGACCATGATTACCTACCTTTTCCTTTACATCATCAACTTATTCTTAATAAAATATCTGTAAGCCATTTATTCCAGATGAATTTATTTATTATAGTAGCTACGACTTGTACAATCTTATTGACTGTACTGTAGCAAGCGAGGTGGTGAATCATGAGAAGTTGTAGCTACTATATTTTTTTATTATTTAGTATATTATGTAATCATCAATATTAATTGCACTTGCATAGGGATTGTAGATGTTTGTTTAGGTTTATACTTTCATACTTTCCTTATCCTTTGCCCCTAACAGGTTACACCTGACTCAGCAAAGGAAATTGAAAAAGAAAACTAAAAATCAGACGAAGACAAAGTTATGGCATACAGAACGATCTTTTCGAGTGACTGCTTCAAGAGTCGGTGAGATTTGTAAATTTACTGCTAAAAAGGACCAAGAAAAGTATGCACAAAGCCTTATATGTAATAAGAAAATAGTAAGCACGGCCTTAGAATGGGGCAAGTCTATGGAAACCACAGCAATTGAAGCATATGAGGGGAAAACTGGAAAAAAAAGTAGAATGCTGTGGTTTATATGTTTCTGTGCAGTACCCTTTCATTGGCGCTTCTCCTGATGGATTAATTGGAGATAACAAAATTTTAGAAGTTAAATGTCCATATTCCATAAAGGATGAAATGATTGGATCCAACAATTATTTCCATTTAGAGCATGATTTGCAACTGAAAGAAACAAGCAACTATTATTACCAAATCCAAACGCAGTTACTTGTCACAGGAAGAGATTGTTGTGATTTATTTATATGGACTAATGTTGATGAAAAAATAATAAATGTTAAAAAAAATGATTCATTTATACAAAATATTATAATCCCTCGAGTAAAAGCTTTCTTTTTTCAATTTATGTTGCCAAAGATAGCAAAAAATATGTATGATTGTTAATATATTTTTATAGTATATTGTAAGATTCTATGTGATAGAAATTAGAACAAAGTTTAATTTTGTATTCTTGTTATTATTTAATAAAGTATGTTTAATACAGTACTGTTAAAAGCGACATCAATTAAATAAAATTGAAAAAAACATATTTTACTTTATAATATTATTTTTGAAATTGGTTAACATAAAACATACAAATATTATTCTATCTGCTAAAGGCACCAATTTTGAATCCAACTTGCCGCTTAAGATCTTAAAAGTTTTAGCCAAACCAATGACCCTTTCAACGTGTATCCGTTCTGAAGATATATTTTTTGACCTTGTCAGTTGAGAAGTCTCAAATTGTCCATCAGTATTTTTTAAAAATTCTGGCACATTAACTGTAACATCTTTATGGCACACTAGGTCTTGTACATTAAAGCCACGGTCACTAAAAATGATATCATTAGGTTCAAGTTTATCAATAAGTCCACATTTTTCAAACAATTCACGATCACTCGTAGATCCACCATATGCATCGGATACAAATGTAACGCAGCCTGATGCTGAAATCCCAATTAAAACTTTTAGAGTATTTGCTGATTTGTAAGTGGAATATGTAAGCTGTTGTGTAAGTGGATTTTTGGGCTTCTCTATTTTTATTTCCGTGCAATCTACTATCACAGTGCATGGATTAATCTTGCCATAGTATTTCATATTTTTATCTATGCATTGTTTTGGCACCCAAACATTTAACTCTTTCAATTTACAATATAAGTAATTGATCCATGTTATGAAAATGTTACTTAGTACCGTTTTATTAATCTTCGATCGAAAGGCGAGTTCTGTAAATAGCATGTTCCGGCGTAATTTAATTAACACTAGAAGGAATTGATCACAAGGGTTTAGAAACGGCACCTTCAATGTTTTCAGTTGAGGATAATATTTTAAACAATTTACTTCATCTCCAAAAATACTAAATATGAATTTGATATGTTCATAATCTTGGAAACCAGTATAAAACTGTACTTCGGCCGCATTGGTTATATCTAGCACATTTGCAATTGAAGATTTTTTATTTTTATTTTCATTTTGAAGACATTCTTTAAGTGTTTTGAGATTATCACTTCCACATAAATCACATTGGATACCAACATCATTCTGTTTCTTCTCGAATTCAATTTCTACTTCGAAAAAGTTTGTAGTTCATGAGGAAGGTGTCATCCTTCTCTTTTTCATTGTTTATGTGTACTTGGACACTAATTTTCCTTTCATTTCGCGCCAAACGCCTTTGATGCCGCTCCTTCTTTTTTTGATGCAAACTAGAATTTTGGTCAATCCATGGGAATCGACTTGGCACTGCACATTTTTTCAACACAGGCCTGGCTGGAATAATAATTTAATAAATATAATGTCATAATGAAATCATTTTTGATAAGGCAAGTACTAAAAAACGTTTACACTACATCATTGAAGGTTAGTCGCGCACAGATATAATCAAGGTGACTTAACTGAAGCTTATCATTATAAATAAGTACAAAATATTCTTACGTTTTTCTAATACTGAGTCCTTCGGTAGCTGGTAATCATCCTTTGTGAAGTGGCTTTTGCAAACGAGGCTATTTTTCGTTGGAGTAAATTTATCTCTGCGAATGGCTACAAGCCACTGTTTTAATCGGTTTTTATCTTCTGTAGGGAACTTATGCCCTCCTTTTTTATTTGCACACATAGGCACTGCACAACACTGTGGCATTTTGGAAAACAATATTCTGTTTGTAACGTTTTTAAGGATAAATAAACCAAAAAAAATGATCGAAAAATATAAATCGTGTAAGTGTTTTGACAGGTAGTTGGACCTGACACTACAGCGCTGCCATCTCACGGGGAACATTTCAGAAAACCCTCATTGGTATACATATAATTGGAAACAACTGTCGCAAAAAGTATTGTAATCACAACTTTTAGCATCTATTAAAACAGATTAGAAAAAAATACAAATTATCGAATTTTAAAACGGGTTTACATGTCAATAGATACCTACGAACAGTTCAGAACACTTTATAGATTAGTACATTTCGGAACACTTTAGACAGGTATAAAAACATAAATATAATTACTCAGATAGCGTGTATTATCTAAGATCATGTCGTATATTTGCCAAAATTTAACAATGTTTCGGGTAGGGCTACACCACATCGAATCTAGCGGGGTGACCGCCACTAGATTGAATGGCGGGATGGTGGTAAAGGCAGTATTTGAGGGAAACCAATTTAAAACAGTTAGAAGTCACGATGAGCTGCAATTATGGTGGTGACCAAATTATAAATTAGTATTAAAAAATTAAAAATTAGATCAACAATACATCATAACGATACGATGTGGTTAATGTTACAGCCAATGAGATTAATAAAAAAGACAATATTTATAAGAAATAAAAATAATTCTAATTGGGTATCACTTGAAACAAAAGCAGTTGCGTTCGAGTTTTTGGTCTACGTCTAGATGGCGTTAGTTGTTGGATCAAAGTAAAGCGATCTCAAAATAATAAAAAACTAAGATTGCCACCACGCCTGCCAATCGTGGCAACTATGGCGAAATTCACACATATGGCAAAATCAATTCACCGCTGAACATAAGCCCATAGATTGCCTCATAATGGGGATAAAAGTCTGGGTTTCTTGCTGGTTCTTTCCAGGACAGAAGTATTTTCCGAACCAGCGGTAAATTAAACATAGGAGTGACTTTCAATAAGTATTATTTATAATGCATCATCATCATCATCATCATCATTACAGCCCTTCACAAGTCCACTGCTGAACATAGGCCTCCCCCAAGTAATGCCACAAAGCACGGTCCTGAGCCACCTGCATCATATAATGCATATTGAATAAAAAATTTATATTTCTGTTTCAGCAATACAGTCATCTTATTAGTTAGGTGTACATAATATGTAACTTAAATCTAAACCTCATCCTAGAGTATACCTACATATGCAAGCTTTTATGTATACTGTAACCTTCGTGTGCCGCACCACAGAATATATTTTGATAATTAAAAACCATTGAAGTAATAGGTGCGGTACAAGACAAAATCAAAGAACGCAATCCTAAAGCGCTGTTTACGCCTTGTACTAATCATTCGCTAAATCTATGTTGAGTGCACTTGATTTGGAGCGTTAGTTCAAATATTGTTTTTTTTTTTTCGGAACAGTAGATAGAGTTTTCACGTTCTTTTTATCATACACACAGAGATGGGAAATTTTAATAAACAGTGTAGGCGTATCCGTCCAAAAACTATCAGAGACAATATGTAGTGCTCATCACGACGCTGTTACATCATTGCAGAATAATTTTGAGAAACTTGTAATTAGCACTCGAAGAAATATGTGATCCCAGCAGCAGCAGAGAAATCGTCGATACAAGAGAAGCGGCATCTACACTGTTACCACCTTTGTCTGATTTCAGTTTTATGCTATTTTTCCTTTCGATGTAAAATCCTAGAAGAAGTTAATCAGACGCCAAAGTACATACAAACATCTACACTATCACTGCAAAAATGTGTGATAAAAATCAAAGCCCTAAAATTTTTCTTCAATGCCAACGTATTCAAATAATTGAAAAAGATACTTCAGCATGCAACAAAATGTAAGGACTTGGACATTTCGATTAAAGGAAGAGGAGAAATGAGATTTCGAAAGCGTTTGCCAAAAGAAATGACCCGAGATGCTGGACTAACTTTGAGGAGCTGCAGAGAGCTATGTTACAATGTCTTGACAGATTTTACGAAGGACTAGCCCATCGTTCAGGTTAATTGATGATATTCTCCGTAACATCTGCAGAAGATAATATAATTTTGGAGATTTTACGACTGAGGCGCCACCTAGTAGCTGCCAGAATTCTTCCTAAGAAGCGGTTCAATGGACTTTATTGGTACCTAAGTACTTCACAGATTCATCGTAAAATGGGGCTGAGTCTGTTCGAAATCTAGGGCTGTGTCTAAGATTTTTTTTAAATATTTGTATTTCAATAGCTTCATGTGAAAGAAGCTTTTCAAAGCTCAAGTTGATAAAACATCGAAAAAGTGGCTCCAGGCAATCGCCGTACTGATCCGAGTGAATAGATAATTTCTATAAACACTTGAAAAAACGCCACCATAAGGTCTAAAATTGCGTAGCGCCCGCGACGATTAAAAGCGCTTAGAAGTTGTCAGAATCTTAAAATATTTTTTTTTATTATTGATTTAAGTTATCAAAATAATGAGCAAGTAAATTATGAATATTAATGTTATGAATATATTTGAGTGATTCCCAAGCATATAGATTAAGTAATTTCATTGTAATTTCAACTATAGTGATTTTTTAGAGGTGTTTTCGCAAATAATTATGATCGAGTCAAAATTATTCAATCGTGTTTTTGAAGAAGAAAATTCAAGATAAAGACATGAATTTACCTATATAAAAATTCCACTTTAGTTAGTGGTGTCATAGTCCTATACTATTTGATGAAAGGAGGTGCATTAATATATAACATCTAAAACAATTTATGATATACGACGTAATGTCAAAAACCACATAGGGCTTAAGGGTAAATGATACAGATTCTACGGCCAGACAGTGTTTGTAAACCGCCACAAGAGAATTAAGTTTAACCTAGTAATAAGTTTAAGCAAATAAGTTGAAACTAATAAACTTTAAACTATTAGTTAAAAGTTTTTTAGTTTGCCCACTCATTCGATGCAGCTAGCGGATTTAAAATTGTGGTTACATGGCAATAGTGATTCACAGGCATGGCTCTGCTGAAAATACTTTAGGCATATATTTTTGTTAAATTGATAAGGGTTTTCATACATAAAATTGACAATCTTTCGCAATATAAGTATGCATACTATTTACATTGGAGGTATTTACAGTCAGTCTTAGAAATATTTTTGGAATGTTTTTACCGGCATCTATCGGAAACCATGAAAATTTCTTAGTGTTAATCGCACTTTAATGAATTTACGAGAAGATATTATTAGTTAATAATTCTTTACTACTAAGATTATAAATATCAAGTGCCACTGTACCGACATAAGACACAATACGTTAATACATAAGGTATTTTTCCACGTTACTGTTACTATTAAAGTATAAAAGGTACCTACAATTAGGTTTAATTTATAAACTTCAACCATTAAGCTAGATTTTATTTAAAGCGACATCTTCTTTTCATATCATTTCACAGCATACTTTAATTACGAATTAATAAAATGAACATAGATGACGCTGTATTGGTTTTTAATGTGAAATGGATGAGTTATGAGAGAGCAAAATAATAAGATCTTTATAATTGGTATAATACATATTAATTGTAAACAACTTTCGCAAAGAGTATTGTAATCACAACTTTTAGTCTCTATTAAAACAGATTGAAAAAAAATACAAATTATCGAATTTTTAAACGGGTTTACATGTCAATAGATACCTACGAATACTTTAGAACACTTTATAGATTACCAGGTATGAAAACATATATATAAGCATCCAATTACCATCAGGTAGACTATGTGCTCGTTTAACACCCTTATTCTATAAAATAAAAAAATAAAATAGTTTAGAAGGATGTAGTGTAGCCCTCACGACAATTTATATTAGTGTTTAGTTTAGAACGAAGAGCAGTATACTTAATTAAAGTCATAAAAAGAGTAACACGTCTCCTTTTCATTTAACACCTTCGAACATTAGGAGTTTAGTGACAAACACACGTACGGAAGAATTATATATGTATTTTTAACCTATGTAATAAAGATCGAAGTTTTAACCTGGGACCACTTAGGTATAAGGTTACGGAACGCAAGTGTTCCACTCGCGTTATGTACACGACGCGACGTGAGATCTGTTAATGGTGTGTTTGCTTTTGTTATTAGAATCATTCTTTATTTTGGTTTTATTCCGAAACTAATTAGACAGCTACCACCAGTTAGTTATTTACAGAAACTGACTCAAAATAATATTAAATACAAATTAACAACTACTATCTATGTATATGAAGTGTAACTTGAGCTTATTGTTCACGGTTACCTAGAATTGACAACAGATGTCACTACAAGTTTTAAAGTTCGTTGTTTTGTTTGACCGTACGTAAGTACGTACTACGTTGTATAAGTCGTATTTCTACTCCATCAATTCATCCATCACAGCCTATAAAAGTCTACTGCTGAACACAGGCCTCCCCCAGAGATTGCCCTATAGGGGGATTTTGCCATAATGGACACGCTTGGTTGGTTGCCAACCGCAGCTTTTTATTAATATAAGTTGTTATCAGGAAAATGCTGCTGCTCATCACCTGTTTCAACTTACCTCCGTCGTCTCTTACGACACCCACGGGACGATATGGAACAGTACATATTCTTACACCGCCACTACACAGTCAAGTCATACTTAGAATTTATACATTTTTACCACTTACAACGAAAGCATCGACACAGTCGCTTTCTTTATTTTAATGTTGTAAACATGTACTAAGTGTTTGTGGCTTGTGGAATTTGGAATCAAACACATATACATAATTATACACGATTAATACCTAAATATTAAAATACCGCTGTCCTGCGATATCACAGAATAAATAATACGCAATAACAGGTTTGACATATAAATATTCAATGTAGTTTTTTTACCTTACCTTACTTTCATTAATATTTGTTACTAGCTGTTCCCAGCGACTTCGTCTGCGTCGAAATTATTGCGATTCGTTTTCATGATTTTTTTTTGCGTGGATCCTTAATTAATTTTCCAAATTTATTTCTTATAACATCGGCTACCTGCCAGTAAAGGTCGCGTTAAAATCGATCCAGCCAGTTCGGAGATTAGCCGGAACGAAAGGCAGACAAAAATTTCAAAATCTGTGTTTTTGTTATAAATATCGTATATACTTTTCATCATGATTACAGCCCCTCACAAGTCCACTGCTGAACATAGGCCTCCCACAAGGAATGCCACAAAGCACGGTCCTGAGTCACCTGCATCCATAAACTGCCTGCATGTCTTACTATATACTTTTACTTGCATTTAATAAAAAACTATTATTTTTACATTACAAACACACTTCTGTTTTATTTATTTGTATAGATTAATTAATAAATTGTATAGATTGTACCCAAATATATAAATAAGGATATAATATTAAATGAATAAAGAAATATATATTAAAATATACAAACGTAAATAACCTTAAATATTGTTATTTCTTTTCATCATAATATAGAATCAAAAATAATTAAAACTACGTAAATTACGTCACACTAAATCTTAAGTCAAACAAACTTAACTTAACTTAAGGCAATAAGACAAAGCAGTTATTTGTATTATTACTATTCTTCATTCAAAAAATGAAAAAAATAACTTTTCACATCTTGTACTTCCACAACATTCTTCCGAATTAGACTTTAATAAATATCAGTGAAAAAATGTTTACTTAAAATTCAGTGTATGTATTATATAACAAATATAATGCTAGGTTAATTACTTACATTATATATATATATATATATATAGTTATATATAGAGTAACTTTATGTACATTCTCATGGAGACCGTGTAGACTCCGGGAAAGAATCAAGCTCTAACAGAACACCAGCGTAAAATAGCAGCTTAATGCTGTTGTGCTTCGTATGGTGAGTGTAGGGCCGGAGAATCTTTTTACTAGAAAAGGGTCATTCCAACTTAGTGCTCAGGGGCGTTAACGCAAGTGGATGTAGATGTCTATGAGCCACAGCATCAACTTACCATCAGGTGGACTGTGTGCTCGTTTGCCACTCTGATTCAATAAAAATATATACAGTACATAATAAAATGTATAACATTATGTACATTATCGTGGAGACCCAATGTCAGAAAACTCACAATGTTGGGACGACCGTGAGAACGAGCGTATTGGGCAACGCGACAGTGCACTTGTTCTGTTGTTGACATTTTCTAGGTGAAGAAATAAAGATTTCATCACGGTATTGGGCTTTGTACTATCTTAATCGTTCTATTGTCATTTTCTTTCAAAAATAGTTTTTTTTTTGTTTATTTTTACTTTATCTCTTTTACTATGCTAGGTGAAGAAATAAAGATTTCAACACCGTATTGGGCTTGGTATTATCTTAATTTTTCTATTGTAATTTTCTTTTTTAATAAGTTTATTTTATTTCTCTTTTAAAAAAAAAACTTTATCTTCCTTACTATTCTAGGTGAAGAAATAAACATTTCAACACCGCATTGGGCTTTGTTATCTTAATTGTTGTATTGTATTTTCTTTCTTCATAAGTAATTTTTTTACTATTTTTTTTAAAACATTATCTCTCTTACTATTCCAGGTGAAGAAATAAAGATTTCAGCACTGTATTCGACTTTGTATTTACTTAATTATTGTTGTATTGTAATTTTCTTTCTTTTTCATTTTTCTTTTTTTAAAACGTTACCTCTAGGATTTTTTCCTGTATCTTAGAGGTAACGTTTTAAAGTCGTAGAGGTGCATACCTCAGATGGAGTAAAAAAGGTACTTCATCTGAGGTGCATATATACATACACAAATTTCCTTAGGCATGACAACACATTTTGATTCTTAATTGGGGATATTTATTCCCAATTAAGAATCAAAAGTAGTTTACAGGCCACAGCATCCACTTGCCATCAGGTGGACTGTGTCCGCTTGTCACCCTTATTCTATAAGAAAAAAAAACCTCCTGCTGAGTAGCGGAACCAGATGAGAGTTTTTAACCTTTAGAATATATAGTGTAGCTTCCTACACTCCATACATTAGAAGCTCGAGAATCCGTTCGGATTCCACAAAATGCCACCTTGTCGAACGCGCCAAAGAGTATAGTAATATTTTGAGAAGGGACGCCTTAGAACCAAAGAGTATATAATCACTAAGTTTAGTCGGAACCATGTATAAGAGTGCTCAGAACTTTGACTAGAGAAAAAAGAAAGGACATGACATACCTACGAAAAAAACGTGTATACCTAAACCGAATCCGGCACAAAGATGGCGGCTTGACGTAGTGCTGCGCACCATACTTAATATGGATAATGTGGCGCTTATTTAGAAAAAGATTCTTTCGTGTGATTCGTCTCAAACACCCGTGTGTTCTTAGATAGGTTTTTTTTTTTAAATCAATATGACGGATTTTTGGCGCCAAATTGTATGTCCATAATTTTTTTCCCCCCCTATATCAAAAAAATGGAATTAAAAGGAGATGATTAAATATATTATAAGTTATACCTATGTTTTCAGTTCATTACTAAGCAGTAATGTACTATATTTCCCGAATTACTTAACAAAATACCTACTAATTAAGAATTTATGTTTGTTTGTTAGACAATAAATTAAGCTTAGACATCATACTCACACTAATCAAACTATAATAATTGCAAAAGTTTGAATGTTTGTTCCTCAATCACGCCAAAAGTATCAAACCAGTTTGAATGTAATAATTTGACACACAAACAGTTCATTACCTGAATTAACATATAGGATACTTTTTATCCCGATTTAGGGGTCCCGAGGTATAGAATAAGAAATTCCGTAATAATCGAATTTCACGAGAGAAACATATGAAAATGGGTGCGTTTTGCAGAAAAAAGCGCTAGCAAGCGCTTGTAAGCAAAATGACGATCGTAAGCGGTAAGCGCTGTCAAATCGTAAGTAGCTATTTTCCTCCAGGACACGATGTTAGTTTTAACCGGGGAACCTAACCTAATTTAAATATATGTTTGTAAAGTATTCATATTAAAAACTTACCAATCATGAATTTTTAATAACATGTCATTATATTACTTAAAACTAATATTGCAAAAAAACAACTTATAAACTCTACTTCAAAACAAACAAAGTAAATAAGCAAAATGGCGGATTGTGTCAGCGCTACTGAAGTAGCAATCGTGTCCTGGCCGAAAACAATATTTCAGCGCTTATAAGCGCTTGCTAGCGCTTTTTTCTGCCAAACGCACCCAATAATACACTCACCTCACTGAAGTCGTAATGACAACTGATACAGTTGTCATTGACTGTGACAAAATAAGGCGCCCGGCCGCAGGGAAAAAATTGTTGCCATATTCGGTAATGATAAAACTAGTGTTGTCCTTTTTTACATACGAATATACAAAAAAACAACAAAACAATCTCATAAGCTAAAAAGAGACGCCGATATTTCGTTACATTCCTACAACTAACGATCTTTATGTCATGTCCTTTCTTTTTTCTCTAGTCAAAGGCTCAGAACGATTTAAATGTTTTTTTTATTTTTTATTTTTTTATTCATATGGCTTACCAACAGTCATTATATTAAAAGAATTATAGTTAAGTGTTACCAAATCCATAACACTAGTACTTAATACTTATTACTAAATTTCGGATGTACTTTCGAGTGACCCATAAAAAATTTTCGTCCGGTTGGGTCGTACAATTTTTGATAGTACGAGTATGTTATAATAATAAATCCACGAAACTATTTATTAGGTCTGATATACTGGCTTCTGTCTATATGTTTTTGGTAGGGGTTGTTTGCACGATATTAGAATATAGATAACCATATTTTAAAATGTCTTTCGGTCTGTCCGGACTAGCTCAGCTGATTTTTTTTTGCAAAAAAATAACGAAAATTTTAAATAACGCCACATTAAAGGATCCTATCCAGGAAAACAGACAGACAAATAGACATCAAGTTAAAACTCTGTCTATAAATGATTTACGAGAAGTTTTCTTCCTCGACTCTGTGTGGAATCTTTTACCACCTGCAATTTTTACGGACCATAGGGACCTTCAAGAAAAGATCTTACCCCTATCTAAAAAACCGGCAAAGCACATGCAATTCACCTGGAGTTTTAGTTGTTCATGAGCGGCGGTAGTCACTTACCAACAGGTGAGCCGCATGCTCGTTTGCCCCCTTTACTATAAAAAAAGATTTATAAAATTGACTAAAATATCTGAAAAGTAATTAAAATGTACTAAAATATGATTTAAGTTCTGAGCAGACAGCATCTAGCATGCGCTTCCAATGAGTCATGGAGTACCGAGCTTTCTGTTTGTTTGAGCAGCTGGCAAAACAGAACCGACACATTCACACGTTGTGTTTCAGACACGAGAAATCGAATATTTGAACAGTGACTCATTGCAACTACATCTCCAGCTGCTAACAAGTACAACATAATACCTACAGGTATTCTTTCATCTTGTATTTTAATTACTTACTATTCTTACCCGATTGCAGCTGAGCCATGTGGTGGCGGTGTAAGAATATCCACCACCCCATATCACCCCGTCGGCGTCGTAAAAGGCGACACAGGAAACTGTGGCCGTGGAAGAAAAGGGGAGATTCAGAGATGTCCTATATATACTGTTTATGATTCGGAATATTGATAGCGTGATTTAGGCTTCGATGTGTTTCGCTTGTGGCGCGACGACAGCGCCGCCACAACACAAACCAAAAGATGGGCAGCAGCATCTTTCTAATAACGACTAAAGTTAAAAACTGCTGGTGCCAACTCGTTTGCCAAGTTTGGCAACTATGGCAATATAAACATCCCCCCTATGAGGTAGTCTTTGGGGGAGTTTATGTTCAGCAGTGGACTTTAATAGGCTATAGCTGTAACTGTGGTAACGATCGCAGTGGAGCCTAAGAGCCTAAAAGAACGATAACTTTTGACTGGTATCCACTTTTGTAAATATCTGTCTCTGCATCCGCCCGTAACTCTTACAGAGCATCTGTTTTTCCATCCGAATACAATGTCAGTGTCTTCAAACAAAGAGTGAATAGACTTTTGTTTCATTAAATACGGCATTTTACCACCTTCGACTTCATCACCACTTTATATGTGGTAGAGCCATGCTGCAGCTATATTCCAGTTGTAGCACGAATGGGTCGGCTCAACTGGGGAAGGACCACGCTCTCACTGTATACCAGCGTTAAATAGCAGCTTAATGCTCATGTGTTTCGTATGGTGAGTGTAGAAAACCGGACAGCCTTTTTACTGAAAACCAGGCATTCCATTTTAGTCCTCACGGGTGACAATACATCTGCATTTTAATTCGTAATCGAAGATAGATGTAGATGCCCATGGGGTCTATGGGCCACAGCAACCAATTACCATCAGGTTGACTGTGTGGTCGTTTGTCACCCTATCCTATAAAAAAAATTGTCTTTCCATCCGAATACAATGTGGATGTCTTCAAAGCAAGAGTGAATGATCGAACTAGTTAGAAGTCAGCTGTCAGTGCATTGTGCCATCATCGACTGCATCACCACTTACCAGCAGATGGGATAGTAGTTGACCGCTGGCTAAGAATAGTAAAAAAAAAACACTGTTGCAAGACTATTGCTCTCTAGTATCAACCTAAACAAAAGAGCGACTATGTGTTTAACATTGGCAGTATGAGCGTGAATTAATGTTTAATTGAACTTAACTAAATGTGTTTGTATTTTTAGAGCCAGGGTTGCTCAGATGGTTAGCGCTCGTTGTGAATTTTACAGTACGCTAGCAACCCGGGTTCGAAACCCTACCGGCATCAATAAAATTGTTAATTGGAATTTTAAGTGCTGATTTAACCAGTTGCTCGGCGGTGAAGGAAAACATCGTGAGAAAACTTGCATGTCTGAGAAATAAGAAAAAAAATATTTCGATGACATGTGAAGTTCGCCAACACGCATTGGGGTAGCGCGGCGGACATTTACTGCACTAAAACCCTCTCAGAAATGAGAGGAGGCCGTATATAGACTGTAACTTTAACTTTAATGAACTTAAACAAACGACCGCCTACGTGTTTGACGTTGCAGGGCACACGAAACAACATATACATGCGTTTTAGCCGTCCCCACATACCTCTGTGCGCGTAATATGCTTCAAAAGGTGTACAAAGTTTTGTCTTCACCTAATGACCATAACACAGATAGAGTTATACCTTGCTACTTAGGGATATTTTCTTACTGGTGTTGGAATTATTGATAACTTTTGAATTATTGCCCACAGCCTGTAATTATACTCTTTCCGTACCCCTTCAGACCGGACCGGAACACAGTAAGGCACGCAACAACACAATTGCAAACTTACCCATGCGGAATACTAGGAAAGTAGTAAAAAGGGAGTCCTACCACGTCCGCTGCACAGATGAGACCTTCGAAGGCTCGGCCTTCATTAAACCTCAACAGTGTGATTCTGTTACTCTGGTCGGAATCATTTTGCGGTGGGAATTACTCCATAACTGTATTTTGTGTATTTCATTATTATATAATAATTTTGCAACCAAAATAAGATTAAAATCAAATGTTTCCTTATATTTACCCGAATACCTATACTTGGAATAAAACGTAATATCCCTTTACAAGATGCAGGAGTGTACAAGCTAGATTGTGAATGTGGTCTCTTTTACATGGTAAAAAAAAAGGATCTATAAAAACCCGCGTAAAAAAATTGGTAATGTGAAGCATCGACCCTCCAGGATATCATGATGTTTAGTACCATCTCAATCATTACATTAGATTTGATAGACCACAAATCGTCGCAAAAGAACACCGATTCCTACCAAATATTATTCACGAAGCTATTGAAATTAAAAAAAAAACATCCTTATTTCAATAGAGAAGACGTCTGGGTGCTACTTTCTGCTTGGCATCCTATAATTAATAAAATAAAATCCAAACCATTTTAAGGTGCGTAGGTCTACGCTTACCATCAGGTGAACCGCATGACCGTTTACCCCTCTACTATAAAAAATCGATCCTGATGTTACACAATAAACTGTCACAAACACCAAAACAACAAAATGAAGCCAACGACGAAACGAAACATAAACAAACAACATAAACACTCACGCCTGTCACCCAGAGGGGTAGGCAGAGACTACAGACTTCCATTTGGCACGATCCTGACACACCTCTCTCGCCTCCTTCACATCCATACACCTACGCATACATACTCGTCGGTTAAGGGTACTCCTAATTTGGCCCGTTTTCAATAAATCGCCAATTTGGTCGATAAACTTTCGCCTAGGACGTCCCTTTCCGACTCTGCCATTCACTTCTGCACCATAAATTTTCTTTGTCACTCTTTCCTCATTCATTCTTTCCACATGACCAAACCACCGAAGCATTCAAGAAACGAAACAAATATGGGGATATATAGCAGCGTCTTCCTAATGAATAAAAAGTCTGCAGTTTCCGACCCAAGCGTGGAAGCTATGGAAAACATATTATTTGAATAAAAATTCTACAAAGTTTTCGCTATAGTTTGTATGTAAATACTTTATTTGAAACTACGAGTACTGTAGCGGTGCGGCTGACACGCGCGAACTTCGTCGCAATATCGTGTTTAAGAGAGCCATTAGAACTATTATTATTTGCATATCTTACTAAGTGGCATACATAGCAAGTTGAATATTCTTTAATCCCCTTCGCCAGTGATTATCTATAGCAGACTGCATAAATACCGGCCCACGAGACAGGTGTCCTATGCCTAAGAACCTACATGACCATATTAATATTCTAAATGGTTTAAAGTTGGTTAGCAACTATTCTCAATGAAATATCCAAAACTTATAATCCTATTAACTCTAGTTTTAATCATTAAGCTTGTGTATACAGTGACAGCCTATTAAAGTCCAGTGCTGGACATAGGCCTCCCCCATAAATTGCTTCATAGGGGGGATATTTGCCATAGTTGCCCACATAGCCACAATAGGCAGGCGGGTCGACAACCGTAGGTTTTTATTTGTTTGTTTTCTTAAGTTGACTCTTACACCACCCACGGGTCCTTATGAGGTGGTGGATATTCCACACCACCACTACCTACACGGATAGTGCATTACTATCCTATAAAATACTTTAAATTATTTTTTCGTAACGTTTCGAAAAAGTTAACGCTCAAAAATATAAAAATTTGTGCTGGATTACTTGCTGGTATTCCTTGCGACAAGCTGTATTTTCCAAACCAGTGGTAAATTGATTTTAAAAATTACTTTCAATAGGTTATTTTTAGTCTTTACTCTGTAGTGGATAAAAATATATCGAATCTTTTCTTTATAATTCTTGTATTTGTATATCCGTAACTCATCGACCTTTCATGCGCGCGGAAACTTTTTTGTTCTTGGATGTGAGCAGGCTTGGCCGAGTCACGACGTGACAAATAACTTTCTTGTCCACATAATAGTTCTTTGGCCCGTTGTAAACCATGACCGGCCAAAACTGTTTAAATGTAATAATAAAACACTTAGAACGACTTTTTTTTTGAGTATGGACTTGTGAGATTATACTTTTGTCAATGTCAAGTAATAAGAAATTATTCTCTAAATATTTTATAAAACTTCTTCACAAAATGCTGATTCGTCACATTGCGAAACTTTGGGAGATTTTGACGAAAGCTCAACCCCTGCGGACAGTCGATGAAGACTTAAGTACTTTACGCACCTAAGCAATCAAAATAATTTGAGGAGCACTTCCTTTGACTTTTCCACAAATAGTTCACTCTTGATACACAAAAATGCAATTTTTTACGTATAATCATCATCATCATTACAGCCCTTTACGAGTTTACTGTTGAACAAAGGCCTCCCCCAAGTAATGCCACAAAGCACGGTCCTGAGCCACCTGCATTCATCGACTTCCTGCATGTCTTACCAGGTCGTCACTCCATCTGGTGGGGATCACCCTACACTTCTGAGGTCCATATATCATAACTGGTAGCACGTACTGGTTGTACAATATCGTTTTCAAGCTTTGAGGTATACTTGACGAGACGAGATGATGTGTCGCAATTTCCCGATCGTTGCCCAGCCGAGTTAAATCCGTCAATTGACCTCTCGGTCGAAGTTGGACTAGGCTAGTCGGACTTTTTGCCCCAGGTAAAGATACTCGTCAACAACTTCCAGTTTAGTGCTCCCAATACCGGCTGGGACATGAACGTTACACAGGATCTTTATTTTGTCCATGTTCACCTTAAGAGCTATCCGTTGGGAGGCACTATGGTGTTCATTAAGCATAGTGCTTAGATACTCTAGCGATTCTGCCATAAGGACTATATCTTCGACAAATCGAAGGTAAGTGAAGTACTCGCTATTGATGTTAAAACGTCTTCCAATGCAGCGGTGAAGAGTTTCGGGGATATAACTTTACCCTATCTTACACCATTTTGCAGATGGATAGGTTTCGTACTGTTACGAGCTTGGGGTTAGTATAACACAAAGTACAATAAAAACTGCCGATTGAATTACCAAAATTGACACTTACTGAATACCAATTACAACTTGAGAGCACACTAATAATTAATGCTTATATATTACAATATATATATATATATATATATATATATATATATATATATATATATATATAATATATATATATATATATATATATAAACACTCACGCCTGTCACCCAGAGGGGTAGGCAGAGACTCAACAAACACCCCTCGTAAGACCTTAATTTGCCCATTTTTAGTATATCGCCAATTTGGTCGACAAACTTCCGCCTAGGACGTCCCTTTCCGACTCTTCCATTCACTTCTGCAACATATATTTGCTTTGTCAGTCTTTCCGTATTCATTCTTTCTACATGACCAAACCACCGAAGTATTCTTAATCCTGGTCACTGCATCATCTTGCAAACCACTCTCTTCTTTTATCACACAGTTTCTCACCCTGTCACTCAGATTCAGCCCTAACATACTCCTTAGCGACCGCATTTCTACTGCATTTATTTTACTCTCGTGCTTCTTCCCAACTTTCACTACCATACGTTAAAGTAGGGACTAATACAGCATTATGAATTGCTATACGTGCCTTTTTTGACACATTCTGACTTTTCACAATAGAGTGTAGAGACCCATTTTCTTTATTTCCTGCATTCAATCGTCGTTCAATATCCTTATCATATCTCCCATTCCTGCTGAATACACATCCCAAATATACGAACTCATCCACTTGCTCAATTAACTCTCCTTCTATTCTTATTTCACATACCGTTTTGCTTTCTTCTCTTTCAAAAACCATCACTTTCGTCTTACTTGCGTTCACTTTCATTCCGCTTTCTTTTAATGACCTGTTCATTAATGTAACCATCATTTGCAACTCGGCCGCCGACGACCCAAGTATGACTTGATCATCGGCGTACAAAAGGTATTTGATGGTTAACTTCCCCATTCTTAACCCACATTCTTCTACTTTCAAATTTTCCAAACAACTGTCCATAAATAGGTTGAACAGCCACAGGGAAGCTACACAGCCCTGTCTGACACCTTTATGGATGCCAAACCAGTCCGAGTAGACCCCGTTGATTCCAACACAAGCACTCGAGTCCCTATACAGAGACTTTAATGTCTGTATTAAACCAGCGCTCAACCTAAATGCGTTCAGCGTTTGCCATAATACATCCCTGTGCACTCTGTCACGGTAATTTTATCTATAATATTACCGTGACTCTGTCGTAAGCCTTTTCCAAGTCCATGAACGCACAAAAAACTTTTTGGTTTTTCGCCAAAAACTTCTCCGCGATCACGCGCATGGAAAAGACTTGATCTGTACACCCCATTCCCTTTCTAAATCCCGCTTGCACATCCCAAATTTTTTCATCAGTTTCTTTCATAACTCTTTCAATTAGTACCTTAGCATACAGTTTTCCCACAATGCTAAGAAAGCTGATACCACGCAGTGGCGAAGCTTCCATTAAAGCCGAAAAGCCGGGCTTGCCCTATTAAATCTGAATCAATCAATAATATCAACTAATAAAATAACTCGTAAAATGTTTCAAGCTATTTCAAATTTCCCGCGCACTCCACTGTTCGACACATGTCGACCGATGACCTCGTATTGCCTTAGCAATACTGCTGCTGTCATAAAAAATGAGTTTTAGTAGAGCTAATAGTTGTCTCCCTCGCTCGCGTGGACTTTTTACGGGGCTTTCGAGAAGACGATCGCTCTCTTTCTAACCTATGGCAAAATATTCTATAATGAAATATAACTACGATTGTATATATTATAGCAATTAGTATAGAGATTTAAAGCCAGGCTTTTGGGAATAAATTAGTTAAAAGTGGAGGCGCGCGGGCAATACGTTTGCAAGTTCATTTCACGTTTCAATGTTTATTTACTCTGTGTGCTTATCTTAAGCGATTTAATATTACGAGTTCAAAATTTATGCTTTTTTAAAGATTTTTAATGAAAATGGAGGATAATAGTGTTCCTTGTGATGAATTGAAGTGTGTTAAAGTGATAATCGGAGAGGAAATCTTTAAACTTTGTTGAGATAATACACAAGGTTAAGAGTGTATTTCAGACTTATCAATTATCGCAATTAAAAACAGTTATTGGTACAATTAAAACGTTCACCAACATTTTACGTGGACGTAATTAAATCTTTCCATAAGAAAGCGAGACGATTCCACTTATCTTATCTTATCTCTTATCCATTAGAATGTAAATCATTTTTTTTTAATTTTGTACATAGTTTGTTTGTACTTTTTCGTGCTTTACTTTTGTTCATGTATTGTATTGGATGTAAATATTTTTTTCTTTCGCTTAAACAAACCCAAACGGCTTTCTTCAAAGCCACCGAAGCTATGAAATAGAAATAGAAATAGAAATAGAAACTTTTTTTATTCAATGTAGATTATAAAAATACTTATTGAAAGTCACTTTTTTTAATTTACCACTGGTTCGCAAAAAAAACCTCTGTCCTGGGAAGAACCAGCAAGAAACCCAGCGGGACTATTTTTTTTAATAATAGCTTACAATCATGTTTACAATCAACAACACAAGACAAATTAGAAATAGCTTGGTAGCGATCACCCTTCCCAGGGGTTATTATCATCTATAAATTCCTTAATATTATGATAACCCTTTTTATACAAACTTAGTTTAATAACATTTTTGAACTTTGTGTATGACAAATTTTGTATATTTTCTGGGATTTTGTTGTAAAAGCGTATACATCGCCCCAAGAATGAATTACTGACTCGGTGGAGTCGAGTAACTGGTACTACCAGCTTGTGTCTGTTCCTAGTATTTACAGAATGAATATCACTTATTTTCGCAAAACTACTTTTATTTTTGTGTACGTACATTACATTTTCATAAATGTATTGAGAGGCCAGAGTTAATATATTAATTTCTTTAAATTTTTGTCTCAGTGACTCTTTTGGTTTTAAATTATATATTGCTCTAATGGCCCTCTTCTGTAAAATAAATATAATTTCAGTGTCAGTCGCGTGTCCCCATAGCAAAATACCATACGACATAATGCTATGGAAATAACTGAAGTAAACTATTCTACCTGTTTCAACACTGGTAAGAGTTCTAATCTTTTTTACAGCATATGCTGCAGAACTAAGTCTGCTAGCTAGTTTTGATATATGGGGGAGCCATTGAAGCTTTGCGTCCAGTGTGATTCCAAGAAAAATGGTGGTATCAACAAGACTCAGTTCCTCCCATTTAAAATTACATTAGTATTGACATGTTTAACATTAGGAGTTACGAATTTCATACATTTAGTTTTAGTTCCATTCAAATGCAAATTATTAACATTAAACCAATTGACTAACTTAGCTATAGCATTATTTGCAATTATATGCAATTGCTGATATGTAATACAATCTATCTAGCAGTGGTATGCCTTCTGTGTGCATTGTGCAAGCAATCTATATTTTTATCAATTTATATCTTGGGCTTGCCCTAGCTTGGAGCTCTAGCTTCGCCACTGATACCACAGTAGTTTTTACAGTCCTGCTGTGACCCTTTTCCTTTATATATTGGGACTATCACGGCTTTGCACCAGTCTCCCGGTACCCGCTTTAGTTCCCAACATAAATTAAACAAGGTGTACAGCAGGCTTGCCACCACGTCATCTCCAGCCCTTAGCATTTCGAGTGAAACTCTATCATATCCGGCTGCCTTACCTACTTTCATGCTTTTCATTGCTTTCATTATTTCATCTATCCTTATATCCCTACCTCTTTCATCTTCTTTCGGAATTTCTATTTCATTTAGTTCACACGTCTCCTCACTCATAAATACGCTTTCTCTCTTTTTTTAAAAATATTCCTTCCATCTCTTTAGACTCAACACTTCATCATTCAGAATACAGCCATTCTCATCTCGTATCACATTCAATCTAGGCTGTTTTGAATGTTCCCCGGTATTTCTTACGAGTTTCCAGAACCTTTTAATATTTGCCTGGAAGTTATCCGATATTCTTCTATCATTCTTATCCGTTCTTTCTTGCTTTTTACTTTCAACTAATTCTTTTACTCTCTTATTTAGACGTTTAAACTCTGCCTTTTTCTTTCAATCTCATCATTCTTACCGCCAGAATTACCAGCTTTGGTCGCTAGTAAATCTAGCCGTGCTCTCTTCTTTGCTTCAACTTCCATACGTACCTCATCATCCCACCATAACGTATTGTCTTTCCTTTCATTCGTTCTCTTACTAACACCACATACTTCGGTAGCTGCATCCACTAAACCTTTCTTAACATTATGCCACACATTCTCCAAGTCTAACTCATTCACATACAACTCATCCAAATCACTTATATTTTCTCTCAGTCTATATTTGCACTTGTCTTTCACATCTTCATGTTGTAACCTCTCAATTCTTATACGCTGTAACGCAGTGGTAGACACAGATGTCCGATGCCGCCAACGTCTGAATAAACCCCTAATTTGGAATAAGACCAGGTAGTGGTCCGTCCCTACGCTGGACCCCCGGTAAACCCTTGTATGCACCACTGCGCTCCTCATTCTTTCATCCACAGTTATAAAATCTATCATGCTTCTATCATCACCTCTTTCCCAAGTATACATGTGAATCTTCTTATGACGAAAGAAAGTGTTCGTCACAAAAAGATTCCTTTCCACACATACGGTGAGGAGGCTTTCACCATTCTCATTAATACTTTCATCACCAAACGTTCCCAGTATCCTTTCATAGCCAAGCCTCCTCACCCCATACCTTCCATTAAAATCTCCTAATATAACAATATTTTCATTTTCCTTACATTTCATTAACACCATCCTTACCATTTCCCAAAACTGCTCTCGGATATAAGTGGGCTTAGACATGTCTGGGGCGTAGACCCCTAGAACAAACAACTTATTTAGGCCCACATTTATTTGTATCCATAGCAGTCTCGGGCTTACACATTCATACTCTTTCACACATTGACCCATTCTTTCTGAAAGGATGATACCGACTCCCTGGCATGCTCGCTCAGTCTCGTCTACACCGGACCAGTACGCGGTATATATGCCATGTGTAGTGACATCCTTTCCCTTCCGCTTCGTCTCATTTACACATAACACATCTATATATATATATATATATATATATATATATATATATATATATATATATATATATATATATATATTGCCTCATCGCAATTAGGTAAATAATGTTGTTTAATGTTGAAAATAAAAAATCTACCCCATATCGAATCGGAGTAATCACTGGATAACTTTTGGAGACACAAATTGAAATAAGATTTATTTCCGCTAGCATTGTATTATTGCAATAATTTGTACATTATCACACGGCATCTTTATTGCTTTCAAAGTAAACTACAATTTTAAAACCATAATGCTGCTGCTGTTATTGTGTTACCGTCTGTTATATCTTCCAGTGCGTTATTTACACTTTTTTACGACCTTACCCATATATATATATACTAGATGGCGCTAGTGGCATTTACCAGGCATTAATTATGGCGCGCAACAGTACTCTGGGTTCTGTACCGTATAAATAAATTGAGGTTTATGTTACCATATAAGCACTTCTTCCATCGTTCATCAAAATCGCATCACCTTTACTTATCGACACGTACTTCAAGCTACTATTTTAAATAATAAAACCGGAGCAACAATCGGCAATCAAGCAATCTAGTTCCTGCCTAGTATCTGTAACTATAATATATGGGATAGGATACTATAATTCTAAAACATAATATATATCTCTAGTGTATGTATGAGTAGACAATAGTATTATATTTTAGTAAAAGCTGACTATGACGTGAGGCTGTTAGTAAAGCCTCACGTCATAGTCAAAGCTGTAAAAATAGTCTTTAAAAAATGAAATATTAATTTGGAACATACCGTAAGTTTTTTTTTATATTTTCCCATATTAAAAATCAAAAAAGCAGTAATAGGTGCTAAAGCTGTAACAGAAAAGTATGACGGGTCCCTGTAATAGCATCAGCTACAGTATAGGTAAATGTTATGTAAAGGTAGCATGGCTGATCCGTGATTTACGAGATCTGGTTCTCGATTCGTTTCCGCGAAACGATTAAATTCGAAAAGAAAGCGGAAAGAGCGCGGCCGAGGCCACGGACGTGCGGAATTCGTGAACTATTGCTTGTAAGGCCCGATATGGGGTAACAGTTTTTTTTTAATGGATAAAAGGCAAACAAGCATACGCCCAGAAACATCCACAGCCCTAGGGGAATTGATAAGAATATCATCTATAGGATATCATAATCATAATATCATAATACCGTCTTCACGCTTGGCGGTCCTCTCTAACCACTTTGCAAATTAGAAGTTTTCTTCATAGTCTTTGTGGAATCGTTTACCATCGACGACTTAGGGACCTTCAAGGAAAGAGTCAGGTGGACAGTGTGCTTGTTTGTCGCCCCGATGAAAACACATGAAAAATCAGATTGTTACTAAGTCTGTGCACATTTAAAATGGCCGATAGTTCCGTGTCCTCCAGCCGCGACAAAATAGTTTTAACGGTTTAAGATTAACGCCGGATTACGAGCAAAACAATAGTTGAGTAATTAGTCGGCTTATATAAAGACCGCACCCTATGTCGAAACAACGAGAGATAATAAGTTTACGCTCAGCATAGATGTTTTTTTCCACCATTTCACTTTAAATCAGTTGGGAATGAGGTGAAATGTTAACACAGTGTTATGATAGAATAGAATAGAATCATTTTCATTCATTATAGATTACAAGTTATCTTGTTGCGTACACAAAGTTCAAAAACATTATTAAACTAAGGTTGTATAAAAAGGGTTATTATAATATTAAGGAACTTACGGATGATAATAACCCCTGGGAAGGGTGATCGCTACCAAGCTATTTCTAATCTGTTTTGTGTTGTTAATTGTAACGTACATGATTATTACTATTTCTGTGTACCTACCCAAACGGAACCTTCTGTACTCTGCATTTCAAGATTTCCGTTTAGGGCTTCCTTGTGTATATACCAAGTATATTCAGTAAAAATGAACCGATTTAAACGTAAATTAAAACTGTAACAATAATGATTATTTAATTTTACGTTTAGGTACCAAAAAACGAAGCACTTCCAAATAACAGATACAAAACTACTCTAAAATATATATCAGAGGACTGCAGCTAAAAAAAAAGTTTCTTTTGAATCATGGCTTGAAAGTGGCTCGCAATGGTTCGTATAAATACCACACTGACGTCGCGTAGGATTTTCTTTTTCCAAACTTGGCTGTCCCGTTTAAAAATCTAATCTGTTACTGTATACTGCACTGTTTGAACTTGAAATGCCGTGTCGAAGTAATGTGCCAATAACATTTGATTAGCTTCAAAGATATAGACTCAGGTTCATCTCAAAAGGTAAGACTTCTTTACAGTTATAAACTTGATTGGCGATGCAAAAAGAAGATCAGCGGGAGAGAATAGCCGCACATAGGGTTGCCAACCGTACGTATAAGTACTACTTTATTTTTAATAAATATACTTTATACTTTTGCGTAAAAATAAAGTATGCAAAAATACTTCATTTCGAATCCTTACTATGATGTGCAAAATAAAACACACTCGTAGGAGAAGAGAGATTGATTGTAAAACTAGTTTTGAAACTTTTAAAGATAACCAAAAATTGTTAATGTGTGCTAAAAGTATAAAAAATATTTAATTAAAGAAATAAAAACTTAAACTTGAAAATCACTTTTTTCTTGCAAATAATTTATTTTTTCTTATTCAAAATAGTAAATACGTTTTTTTCCTCAAAAAGAGTTGGCAACCCTAGCCGCACAGTTAATTTATTTGTTTAAAATCGAGTATATTTATAGATGTAACTGATAATTAAATAAGCGATGAGTTGCAATTTAACAAACTATACTTTTGAATAAAATTGAACAAAATATACTTATAAATTATACTTTACACAGTAAGCTTTACATAAAATATCAAATAATAAAAATATAGCCAGGTACCAAGTTAATAATAATGCGTAATAGTATAAAAGTATGAATCCCATTAGGCACGGATTCCAGATCAAAGATTGATAATCGAAAAATCTATTGTAGGGTTGAAAAAATCTGTCATTACCTTACTACAAAGGTAAATCATTATAAGAATAGCTCTATAAAACGTGAATGCTTGTTAAATTATCTATATTAAAGAGCATTAATCACTTTGTTTTAGTTTGTAACCTGTCCGTAACTTTTAATGAATTGAATTTGGCTAATTTGTTTTAATTTCCTGACTTATTTAGCTTTTTATTTGAAAGAAAATGGATAATTTCAATGATTTTAAAAACAGAGAATTATGAGCAATATCTCGTTTCCCTCAAAATATATTTTATATCTTAGACAAATTACATTATTTGCATTTTGACTTCGATTCAAATATCGATTTTATCAGGCACAATTGATATCGGTAGACCTTTTTCTCTTATTACCAAATTTTTGACAATCAAGAATATTTTAGTGTTTTGTGTTAGTTTTATAGTGTGTTTTCTTAACAAACAAGTCATTATTATCTTTTAATTTCAGAATTACAAGTGATAGAACCACGTATAGCTAGCTATATTATGGCTGTAGCAGGAATGAGTCGGCTCGACCGGGAAAGGACCACCCTCTCACATGATACCAGCTTAAAATAGTAGCTCAATGTTCACTCAAACCTTTTTATTGAAAATGAGGCATTCCATGTTAGTCCTTAGGGGTGAAAACGCGTCTGAAATTTTATTCTTAATTAAGGATAGACATAGATGTCTGTCTATGGGCCACAGCATTCACTTACCATCAGGTGGACTGTGTGCTCGTTGGTCACCCTTACTCTATAAAAAATAATAGGAAATTAAAAAAGTTAAAACAGAATGGCACTATAAACCAAATTGTCATTTATTTTACTAATATTTTTTAAAAAAAAAACGGCGTTACTTTCGAACAAAGAGTACCTATTTAAATCACTACGTTTACGTGCGAATTTGCGACTTGTCCATTCCAAACCTGAAAACCGCGATAATTTGTCGCCATAATTTTTTAAACCACCTTTTACTTTCTCGATGCCAGACATTAACTTCGAATATCGTGGAACATTGTGCAATCACTTTCATTGCGCCGATGCAATAGTGCACTAAGTACTGAAATCGTTCGAAGCGCATTTACTTCTTCGATCGCTTACTCATTTACTTGTTCGAAGCTCTTGCCTATTTACATTTTAAACTATCGCCGTCGGATTACGAACGTATGTACTTTCGCTGGGAAACGTTTTAATAAAACACAGTGTTTCTTTAATAGCATCTGCATGATGGAGCCGGATTTCAACACTTGAAATTGTTGTGCGAGTCTCAAAAAGTTCTTAAATCGCTTTCTTAACTTTTAGAATGTCATGATTGTTAGTTTTTTCGACTGGACTTTTTTAAACCTTAACACTGATTTTTTCCTGTATCATGGAGGCAAATCACAAACATAAATTGCACAAGGACAAACTTCCAGACCTGTAACAATTATTTGTAGGCCATACAAGTACTTGTTATATGCGAGATTCAAACATGCGGCATGTAGCATTTCTGCGCCACGGAGTTGTCTATAATTAAGGATACATCTTCCGAACGCGAGCGAAACTTATATTAAAGAAGAAAAAGAAGAAAATTAAAAGTTGCAATGTCAAATGTTGAGTTGCCTGGTAGGAGGTAGATAACGCCTAAATCCTAAAGGCATTATTTTAACCATTTTCCTGTCCCGTGAGTCACATACGTATATTTCGATTATTTTAATATTGTGTCTTTTTTGCGGACAAAGAAATAGTTTAATCCGCCCTTTGTATTCTTTTGTAACAGGGAATGCAATAGAAATTCAATAAATAAATAAGAATAATATTTTTCACCGTGTAATACCGGTGTACGAATATCCACTACCCCATATCATCCCGTCGGTGTCGTAATTTGTGGTTGTGAGTAATTCGTAGGTGTGAGAATTTACCGGGAGATGGGTGATAGCGTATAGTAACAACTTAAAAATAAACTTCTGCAGATAATAACCCGCTTGCCAAACGTGGCAACAATGGCCAACATATGTGGCAAACTATGCAAAAACCTATGAAGTGAATGACTGAATAAATGAATTACTTTAAAGATTTTTAATAGTCATGAAACCTAACATTCGTGTGAACAGTAGAACAGCCA
Source organism: Parnassius apollo (assembly GCA_907164705.1). Classification (NCBI taxonomy): domain Eukaryota; kingdom Metazoa; phylum Arthropoda; class Insecta; order Lepidoptera; family Papilionidae; genus Parnassius; species Parnassius apollo. The sequence goes on from CAJQZP010000023.1 coordinate 1,375,179, forward strand.
CTATGATAGGTTATAAATCAATCAATAAAGTATCGCTAAAATCCGGCAACAACGGTGAAAGGTCGTCATTAATCGAATATTTCAGAATACTTGCAGTGAAATTGCAATTTTAATCGAACGGCCCAAAAACTTGTTTTAATATCATTGTAACGGCTTTATCCCATTCATCAAGATTCGATCTATAAAATGGCCGCGCTCGAAACGCCCATAACTTCAATTCACAGAATTCAATTCGTAAAAGAATTAACTGTGTGCTAAGATTTCTCTTCCGCGTGAAGATCGTCTGATAGCTTGGTGATGATAATAATTTATTTATATTTTGAAAAAGTATTTAGACAACTTAACATCATAATCGTTACATCATACGATATTATATATAAAGTATGATGTAACGATACGTACGATAATCTATATCGTTATATTATCGTACTCATCGACTTACATTATTCATTGACTTTCTTCTCTTACCACATTGTTACTTCATCTATAGTAAATCTCGTATCTGTTATCATAACAAAATTGAAAACTAAAGTTATCATCTTATAGTAAGGCGCCGTTCTAGAAACTTTTTTCTTTAAAATGATACTAGTTTTTATGGATTTTATCGTGTATACATATAACTTTTTTACATACTCAACGTTTTAAGTACTTTACAGCACCCATGGTTAGGCATATATATATATATATATATATATATATATATATATATATATATATATATATATATATATATATATATAGCATTATGGCATTATTAACATCAATGGCGAGTACATCACTCACCTTCGATTTGCCGACGATGTAGTCCTTATGGTAGAATTGCTGGAGAACCTAAGCACTATACTCAATGACCTCAATGGTGTCTCCCAACGGATAGGTCTTAAGATGAACATGGACAAAACAAAAATCATGTTTAATGTCCATGTCAGATCGTTAGCAATTCGTATCAAATATTGTATGGTATGCTTCCCAATGACGTTTTTTTAAATCCTATGAACAACAAGGGTTGCCACGTTACCAATGATGCGACGCTTCGCTAGAGTAAACCCTTTTTTTACTCTCAATGTAATTAAAGTAAACTGGTGTCCGAGATCAGACTTTTGATTCAGTTAATAGACAAATTACTGTACTAGACGGTATATGAGTCTCCTAACGTTTCATATCTTCTCCTTAATGATTTTTATTATTGGTATCATTAAAATTATCAACTTTTCAAATAGTAGGTACTTCTTTTAATAAAGTGATTTTAACTAAAATTAACCCACATACATCACACCTCTTGTGCATTGCAAGTTATTTTTCTTACACTTTTTTATACAATAAAAGTGACAAACGAGCACATAGTCTACCCGATAGTAAGTAGATACTATGTCCTATACACATCTAAATCAATCATCAAATAAGAATCAAAATGCAAAATCACTAGAGACTATGATGGAATGCCTCGTTACCGGTAGAAATGGTCTTCTGTTTTCTGCACTCACTATACGGAATACAGCAGTATTAAAAATATTAAGTACATTTAAAAAAAATCACACCACTAGGATTTTCTCCAGCATCGTGGAAGCAGATTGCAAACAGAAATTGTACAAGGACTAATTTACAGACCCGCAACCCAGAAACAATAATTTATAGGTCATCAAATACTTGTTTCGTGCGGGAAAACCGTATGAACTAAACTATTTAAGCTTAATTTAAGCAAAAACAAGTTTACTATTATAAGCAATTTCTGTTCTTAATTATGCTCGACTGTTCTATGATTTTTATGTTATGTCTGTATGTGAACAAGGCCAAGATTTATTACCGTTGTTTTTACGATGTTAGTACCTACTCAAGGACACTGACCATATCATTCTAAAACACACTGTTCTTCAAAGAAAGACACATTATGAACACCGTGAAAGCGTATGTTCACACATACCCTCTCATTTAAACCTCATCTCCGCTGCTGATAATAAACGGAAGAAGCCAAAATCGTCCCAAAAAAACATCAATCATTGTAATAGCATAATCGTGAGTAAGCACAAGCATTCGGTTCAAAGTGGTTCATGTAACGACGATGACAGCACGACACACGACACGAGCGACAAACGACATGACTGATCGACCGACGCACTAGAGTGACCAGGCTGAGTTTCAAAATCGAATAAAGGACTAGCGTTAACAGAAAATAAAGCCATTTTTACATTTAATTGATGATAAGGTCACGTTAAGCTTTGTTGTCCTATAAAACCAAAACTAAGACAAGTACAGATGCAAAAAAGCAAAACCGTATACTATAACTAATCTATTAAGAAAACAACAGCAAACAAGCTTTGGCAATGATTAGAAACACTTCGAAAAATCAACTTAAAAAAAACTAACTACACTACACAGTACTAAATTGACTAAAATATTTACTGTAATTTCAACTGCCAAAAAGGCGTTGATAAAGCAGCGCCCTTTTTACCCTTTATTATTTGATTGACTGATGACAAGGTAATATGTTTTTAGTTATAAGAAAATGAACCGGATGACCATATTACCCTCACGTACTATAGACGTAGATTTCATCTGGTCATATGATCTACTCACCATCAGGTGGACTGTGTGCTCATTTTTAACCCTTATTTTATAAAAAAAGATTCAACAAGCAGAAAACCTACTGTTATCATTACCGTTACAGCCTTTTTTGTAAAGTTCAAAGCTGGACGCATGGATTTCTGTTTGTTGAATCTTTTTTTACAGAATAAAGTTGACAAACCTATTTTTTTTTGCAATAGTGGCCACGTTTGCCAGACGGGTTGTTTGTTTTATTTTTTAGTTATTATCAGGAAGACGCTGGTACCCATCTCCTGGTTAGTTTCCGTTTGTAGTCTCTAACGACACCCACTGGAGATGTGGGGTAATGGATTACCTTCTACCGCTACTACACGGAATATCTACAAATTCCATTATAATGGCCATCCTACTTAAGCGTAATAAGCGAGTAAACAGGCGTATGCGACGTGGCGTGAGAGCAGCGGACTGCGACGAACAAAAACACAATTATCAATGATCATCCACGAATTTTTCTGTCATCAGGCCGGCGCCACCATGGTATGAGTTCAAATATTTTTGACAGATTTTTACTTGTTCAAATTTTTTTTGTAAAATATTACTTATTTTTTTATATTAACCCTTGAAGCTCAGTGGTGGTCGTGGTAGCCCCGAAGAGCTGTGGTGGCGCAGTAGCTTAGTGCTCTTTGAAAATATCACGGTACGCGAGCATCCTGGGTTCGATCTCCGCCGGCACCAATGAAATTGTTAATTGCAATTTCCAGTGCTGATTTACAGTGGTGCAGGGAAACATCGTGATCTGCATGTCTAAGAAATAAAAATATTCCGATCATATGTGAAGTTCGCCAACACGCAGTGAGCAGCGCGGCGGTCAACTCCTTGCCTTAAAACCCTATAAACGACAAATCTCGCGATACCATCCATACCATCTGGATGACTGGCGGTCCACCATTGTGCGATTTAAAAGATGTTTTTTTCCTCGCACAACTTCCTTGTGGAATCGATAACCACCAGAGATTTTTCCGGACCGATACGACTTAGGGAAACCTTCAAGAAAACAGCCTACTCCCTTTTAAAAGGCCTGTAATTCCCCTGGTGTTGCAGTTGTTCATGGGCTGCGGTAGTCACTTAACATCAGGTGAGCCGTATGCTCGTTCGCCCCTCTCTCCTAATAACATAAAGGCGGTCTAGGTACGATCCGAAAGGTCCACACGACTAACTTCACAATGGAAAGAATAAAAAAATATCATATGTTTTAATATTTTATACAATTTTTCATTCGGCACAAAAACAACTTGACCGATTTTTGCTCAAAATTTAATGAGGTCGAAGTTACATAATATTTATGCGTTAAATGGAAGTGGTCTCATGTAAATATCACTCTTTGTTCTCGAGATACACGAGGCGAAAATTGAACACGAACATACATACATACATACGTAGGTACATGTGCACACACGGACATCCTTTTAAAAACCTTACTATTCGATTCTAAAGACCTTGAAACGTGGAGATATTTTAAAATTTCCAGTTTATGAAATCGGACCCATTACCTTCAATAACTTCCCACCAGGAAGTTAATAAAAAAAGTGAGGAGAGGCCTGTACCCAGCAGTGGAACGTATATAGGATGTAAATTTACCTTTAACTTTTTGAATTAATTAGATTAGAAGCGGTACAACCAAACTACGGAAAAAAACGTTAAAAATATGCACGAAAAATAAAAGAATAGCATAAACAAAATAACGCCTCAGATTGTTTCAAGTATGTACATTAGAAACCGAATAACTTTTTAAAAACGTAACTTTTAATGACGTATAGACACTGTTTGGCCATCTGCTTAACAAATGAGTTCACCTCAGTTCTAACTCCTAATTAACGACATTTTGGTGAACGTAGTAGTGTTAGCCCTCATTGTGCTAGACTATACAAAAAGCATGGGCACTGACCTTAAGAGTGTTTTCTTTGAGTTTTCACTGAGCTTAAGTCTGCTTTATTGTGTAATGGAAGTTACATTTCGTAACACAACAAAAGTTAAAAAGTAAAGTTACAACCTATATACATACGTCCCTTCCACTGCTGGGCACAGGCCTCCGCTCATTTCTGAGAGGGTTTTAGGACAAGAAGTTATCCGCCGCGCTGCCCCAATACGTGTTTGCGAATTTCACGTCTTCAAAAAAAATTTTTTCTGATTTCTCAAACATGCAGGTTTCCTCACGATCACAATCCTTCACCGCCGAGCACTAGGTAAATCAGCACTTAAAATTGCAATTAACAATTTCATTGGTGCCGACGGTGATCGAACCCGGTATCATCAAAACTTAAATTAAAATTTTAAGAAATCCCCGAAATATTAAAAAAAAATCTCTAAAGAGTAAAAACATCCCCCATGAATTTTTTCATTTACTTCACACATTCATATAATTCATACAAACATTCATACAAATTCGCCACTAACGGTACCCACTAAATCTTAAAGAGGATGAAATAGGGATATCCGACAGAATAGATAATAGACAGAATACCAAATAAGGATATCCGCAATAGAACCATAGTAACAACATAGTCCAACGGATTAGTAAGCTGAAGTGGCAACGGGCCAGCCATATAGCTCGAAAAGCAAAATGGGGAAAAGGGCAGCCTTGTACCGGTAGGCGAAGTGTTGGACGACCCCCCACTAGATGAAGTGACGTATGACGTGTTCAGTGGTTTGTGGCATTCTTTGGGGGAGGGCTATGTTCAGCAGTGGAAGGGCTATAATGCATAATGTATGTAACTTGTGAAGGGCTATAATGCATAATGTATGTAACTTGTGAAGGGCTGTAATGCATAATGTATGTAACTTGTGAAGGGCTGTAATGCAAAATGTATGTAACTTGTGAAGGGCTGTAATGCATAATGTATGTAACTTGTGAAGGGCTGTAATGATGATGATGCATGAAATTACTAAAATATTAAATAATACATGATTAGAAATAAACTTTGAGAAGGGGGAGACCGCTTTAACCGAACATTGTAAACTATTAATTAAATAATGTCCCGCTGGGTTTCTTGTTGGTTCTCCCCAGGATAGAGCCTTTCATTCCACACAAGTGGTAAAACCATAAACGACTTTCAATAGGTATAACATTTAATCTATGTTAAATAAAATTATTTTGTTTTAAGCACGATCGCATTGTCCCTAAAGTCAATTCCCAGTTAGAACTAGCATTAATCATTCAAAATGTGACTTTAAATATTAAAGTAAGTAACGTCTATATAGCATATTTCGGAGGTTGCGAGTAATAAATGTTCTTGTGCACCATGCCTGTTATAAAATAAGCTTTTCTAATATTAATAAGCATTGTGTATTAACTTCTTTACTCGGGTACTATAAAATTTAAGGCTTGTATTACGACTATAATTTCATCGAGATTTACTAAACGTGAATTCCCTGTTTTAAATATATTACATATCTGCAATATTTTTAAATTATAGAATAGAATATTGTATGAAGATTATCAAATTTATATTAAACAGGAAAATTATTACGTTTTGAGAGAAAAAACGAAAAACGATTATGTGTTGCAAATTTGCTGCTAAAGAACATGCAATTGATATTTTTGGTTGATAGTTTTTGGAATATTACTATATTACTTAAATTTTAGCGACAATAGCTATTATATCATAGTACGACAGTAGCGTAATGGTGGGGTACCGACCGCGAACTTGAAACTGTCGTGAGCCACTCCTAACACAAGCATTTTCAGCTTACCCTGAGTAGTTAAAGGAACCTAGTAATATAGTATTACTAGTATTTATTAAAAAAAAAAACGGAATTCAATATTTGGTACGCTGAGTGAATAACAATGTTTTAGACAAGTCACACGTCGCTGAGTCACGCGCTTGTCAAATCTAGAAACGTTAAATTAGAGACCGTTATCAGATATCTTGTTAACAACATGCAGGGTTGACAGATGTCCTATATTTTAAAGATCATCCTCCACTTCACATCCAAAAATCGTTCTTTTCCCCTAATTTGAAATCTATAGAGACAATATAGCCCGTATTCAATATTATTTTTTATTCCATATTGAGTCAGTCACTCGACATTCAGTCATAGAGTTTAAGAGTCACGTTGAGACGTCCCCCTCTGTCTCGTCCCGACGGCTCTATTGCCTTCGAGGACGAAGAAAAGGCTGAATGCTTCGCCGACGGCGTCGCCGCTCAATTCTCTCCCAGCTCACAACCCACTGACCCCATACACATCCAACTAGTGGAGGACGAGGTCCGTCGCCGGAACTCGCCCCCTACCGCCTCTGACCCTATCACTGTGTCCAAAGATGAGATTTCATCTACCATCAAAGGACTTAAGCCCAAAAAAGCACCGGGTGCGGATGGCATCTCCAACCAAGCCCTCAAATACTTTCCAGAGCAGGTGATCGCCTTATTGGCCATAATCTTCAACGCCTGTTTCGAATTCAGCTATTTTCCCACGTCTTGGAAAGAGGCAACTGTCATTGGTATTCCCAAGCCAGGCAAACCTCACCACCTCCCCTCCAATCACCGTCCCATTAGCCTCCTCAAGGCCATGGGCAAACTTTTCGAACGAGTCATTCTCATGCGCATGAGGCGCCATTTGTTTCCCACAGACGGCGACCCTCTTGTCATCCCACAACAATTCGGGTTTCGAGCCAAACACTCGTGCCCCCAGCAAGTTCACCGCATAGTGGAATATATTCTCAGCGGTTTTTATCCTCGTCGTCAAAAAACCATCGCGGTCCTCTTTGACATTGCCAAGGCATTCGACAGAGTCTGGCACGAGGACCTTATCTACAAATTGTACGACTTAGGCCTCCCAGACCGTCTCGTTCGCCTTGTAGCCTCTTATCTGAAGGATCGTACCTTTCGCTTTAGACACGAAGGCACGCTATCCTCTACTCGTCAAATCAAAGCCCGTGTCCCTCAAGGCTCTGTGCTTGCCCCCCCCTCCTATATATACTATTCACCAACGACATCCCTATCCCGTCGAATGGTGTTAAACTAGCCACCGCCACAGATTCGGAACAAGATCCAAAAGTCAGTAAGCGACTTAGGAGCTTGGTTCCAAAAATGGCGTATCGCCGTAAACCCGGAGAAGAGCTCCGCCGTTTGCTTTGAATATAAACGACGCCGTCTCACCACCACTCCGCCAATCAGGATGTTAGGAACCCCTGTCCCATGGCAAACTACAGCCAAATATTTAGGCGTCACCCTTGATGCAAGGCTCACTTTCGAACCCCATATCAAGAAGGTTACTCGCACCGCGCGATTTTACATGGGTAGGCTCAACAGCATGTTGGGCAGACACAGTAAAATGTCTCTCCGCAACAAGCGAACCCTATATAAGGTCTGCATACGACCTGTCATGACCTACGCGGCCCCCATTTTCGCACATAGCACACACATCGCACACAGCTAAGCCTAAAGCTATAAATGAACTTCAAATAGTTCAAAATCTATTCTGTCGTAGGGCCACTAACTCGCCCTATTATGTCCGTAATGCCGACCTACACCGAGACTTAGAGCTCCCAACAATCCAGCAGTTCTTTAAATCACTCTCTGAGAGATTTTTCAAAGCCTCAGAGTCCCACCCAAATCATCTCATTCGTGAGACAGCTGCCTATGCAGCCCCTATCCACACTCGCTATAGTGTGCGCAGACCGAGAAACTCTCTCTCGGACCCCCCCCAACAAGCTTTCGGCTGACCTGAACTGCCTCCTGGCGGTTCAGGCTGAGCCTACATAACACATCCCTTAATCTGCCTTAGTTAGGCACTCGTCTAAGCGGCTTTTCGCCGCTTGCGCCCTCCTTACTGCCAAGGAGGGTCGCGTTCGTATACGGCTTAGAGATCTCTAGTTAGACTGTTATGCCAGTCCCTAAAAGGTGGGGTTTAGTGGTTAAAAGTCTCCACATATAATACATAGCATACCACGCAGCCGGCTGCGTGGTGTGCTATGAGCATTCCCCACCTCCCTCCCGCGTTTTCCGGAGGGTTGCCCATATTTGCTTCGGGCGCAAAAAAAAAAGTTGAGACGACGTACAATGTTACCACGATAAATTATGTTACATTACATATTAAGATTGCTTATTTATCAATAAATGTAGCTACTGATACCATAACAGCATTTAAATGAAAATGTGATAAAAGTAAAGTAAAGTAAAGTTACAGCCTATATACGTCCCACTGCTGGGCACAGGCCTCCCCTCATTTCTGAGAGGGTTTTAGGGCAAGGAAGTGTCCGCCGCGCTGCCCCAATGCGTGTTGGCGAACTTTACATGTCTTCGAAATATTTTCTTTTCTTATTCCTCAGACATCCAGGTTTCCTCTAGATGTTTTCCTTCACCGCCGAGTACGTTGTATCAGCAGTTAAAATTGCAAGTAACAATTTCATTGGTGCAGACGGGGATCGAACCTGGGTTACTCACGTTCTGTTATATTTACAGCGAGCGTTAACCATCTGAGCTACCACGGCTCAAATATGATTTCCCTCTATTTTTATCCTATATCTTTTATTTAATGTTATCAAATCTTTTAAGGGTGTTACCACAACAGTCGATCGACAGTCGATCGATGCCATTAATCGGCTTTGATCGTTGTTGATCGACTAGTGTGGTACCTTTAGCTGATCGGCGGGTACTAGTCGATAAAACGTTGCCCAATCATCGATCGACGTCAATCGGTAATTAATCGAAAGGGTTATGTCTCGTCATCAGTACCTTTTAAAATGTATTCAGAAAGGAGCGTTAGTGTTGACCAGTATGCTCTTGTTTTTATTGTTATTACAGAGTCGCAAACGCAGAAGTCTCTGGACCGTTTTTGAAGGCCAGGGATAGCTTATTGCATCTAGTCGATATTTTAAACGGCGCGGCGGTCTCTGGAACGAGGTGCGCTCTCGAGCCACGTCGACTAATTCATTCTACCACCTATCGATGCCATTGATCGATTGATGTCGTAAAAATTATCGATCGACGTCGACTAATCCTTTCTATCATCTTTGCCATCGATCGACGATCGATCGATTGTTGTAAATCCCAAAAACATAAAACGAAGCTGGCAACCCTAACAACAAGTGACCGCGGCATTGCGGTACATGTCGACTTATTCGTGCCCGTATGCACCATACAAGCATCAGAAATGTATTAAAAACCGTTGCTTAACGATCTAATTGCTCTAACGATGTTTGAAGCGTTGATGTCCGAAATCGATTTGTTTTTGTTGTTCAATCACCTGTATCTAAGCTTTACGGTATCATAGTCCCGCTATGTATGTCACCACCTTTTTTATTACAATTTTAATATGAAAGTAGAGTAATAAACAGGCACAGTCCATCTAATGATAAATGTATTAATTACTATATTTTTTAGAATAAGGGTGACAAACGAGCACACAGTCCACCCGGTGGTAAGTGGATACTATGGCCCATAGACGTCTACATTCATCCTCGATTGAGAATCAAAATGCGTTTTCAGTCACCCCTAAGGACTAAGATGAAATGCCTCGTTTCCAGTAAAATGGATCTCTAGTTTTCCACACTCACCATACAATGCACAGCAGTATTAAGCTGCTATTTACGCTGGTATTCTGTAAGAGCGTTATGTAGGGAACATAGGGTGTAACTTTAACTTTAATATTAACCTGTCCATTATAGCTGAATAAATTACATATTATTCTAAGTTCTGATTAAAAACTATGAAACTAAATTTTTTAAAGTTGCAGTTTACGAGTTTGAAATCTTTCTGCTCAAAGCACAGAGGACTAATCTTCACGGATTTAGCTAAATTATTCGCACAGCAAGCTGCGCTTTCTTGCGGTTTTCTTACGCCGCTAACCGAGCTTAGTGTTACAGAGTTAAATCACAGGTACGAATAATGCAGACATTGCATTTTAAAATTATTCCCCTGTCTAGTAACGAAGAATTTCAAATCTATATCTTTTTTTTATAAAATAAGGATGGCAAACGAGAAGTTTCTTACGGTACCTAAATAAATGCTGTGGTTCGTAACACCTGCATCTATCTCGTTTGAAAATCAAAATGCAGATTTTTTTTAAAAAGTCACCTCCACACCAGGATTTTCTCCTGTATCGTCGGGATAGTTTGTATAAATTTCTCAAGAACATACATCCAGACCCGGAACTATTCTTTATAGGCCATACAAACACGTGTTCCGTATGAGATTCGAACCCGCGGCCCGCAGCGCTGTAACTCATTGCTAAGTCATTGCCCCATTTGGTAACTGAAAACAACGTGATACAACCATAAAATAGCTGCAGCATGGTTTTACTATGTAAATAATCCAATGGAGATGCGAAGTCACCTGTAAATATATTGTTTGAAATTAATGCTGTTGCAAACGTTGCATGCTGTGGCAACAGAAGCAGCTACAATGGTGCGAAATGTCTGATACTGAAGTCACAATCAACTTGCAAAGCATGGCTCTTATAGCAAATCTTACCTCAAGAAAGGCTCAAGCACCAAAGCGGATTTTTATAGCATAACATTGATAAACGAGCACACAGTCCATCTGATGGTAAAAGATTCTTTGACCAATGGACGTTTACCTACATCTATCCCCGATTGAAAATTAAAATGCATTCACCCCTGAGGACTAAGATGGAATGCTTCGTTTCCAAAAAGGGTCTACGGTTTTCTACCCTCAACATACGAAAGCAGTATTAAGATGCTACTTTACATTGGTATTCTGTGAGAATTGTTACGAGTGCTAAAACAGAATAAGAGACAACCAGAGTAGGTAGATATTTATACGTGGTAGAGCCATGCTGCAACTATATTAGTAGTATAGCTGTAGCACTGATGGCTCGGCTCGACCGGGGAAGGACCACGCTCTCACAAAATACCAAGGCAAAATAGCAGAACGCTGCTGTGTTTCGTACGGTGAGTGCAGATAACTGGAAACGAGGCATCCATCTTAGTTTTCACGGATGACAACACATCTGTACTTTGATTGGTATATGAGGCCAGATGTTGATTTCTATGGACCACAGCAACCACTTACCATCAGGTGAACCATGTGCTCGTATGTCACCCTATACTATAAAAAAGGTAGGTAGTAAAGTAAATTAGAATTTTAGCCTGCATAAGTTCAATTCCTTACCACAGCTCTTCTCTCATGAAGTTGGCGGTCGACGCGACGTGTGTCCTGGTGCGCCCTGCCTGACAAGGAAATGGGTGAGGAGTAGTCTCTCCCGAGGAGGGGCCACATATATGTGCGGAAACGTTCCCGTGGCCCTGCCAATATGCAGGGAAGGTGGAACACCATAGTGTTTTAGTCGCTGTAAGTCCGACATAACTTGTCCTTTCAGTCTATACGTACTCATTGCAAAACCAAACAAATATTTTGAATGCCACTGGTGACGATGACACTACGTTATCATTTCTATGACAGATAAGTTCACCCCTTCACAACGTCACAACCAGAAAAAAATGGTAAATTACCACTTAAATTTCTACTACAAACAGTAATACACTTTTAGCTGTGAATATGGGCTATGGAGAGATATACGTCAATAAGGATGACGGCTCCGTGGGACAGTGGCATAGCAATAAGTATAGAGAGAGTATTTGCAGCGTTGAGGGTAGCGGGTTAGAATCGCGAACCGATCAAGTATTTCTACGGCTTACAAATAGTGGTTTCGGGTCTGGTTGTTTGTCCTAGTGAAATGGGTTATTCGTCATCTCGCCCGACAAAAACTCGCCCGATCGGGCGACTTGGCGCCTTTCGAATTTACCTAATATTTCTGTCGTCAACTCGCACGCTCGTACAAAGTACAGCCAGGGAAAAAATAAACTAAATTTTAAAAACTACTTCAAATAAAACGAAATTGTATTAAATAAAAATTTAAACTAAATTTTAAAAACAACTTAAAATAAAGGTACTGACTAAATATTGTTGTTTTATATCCGAAATAGATATATATACACATAAAAAATAAAAATACAAAATATAATTCGTGCCCGCGAAAATTCAAAAGTTTTTATTAGCTGATTACTAGAGCTCGAAAAATAGAATGTTGGTTTTCGCTAGTGATAATTGTGAAACAATATTAGCAAATTGTATGTTTTGCGAAAGACCCAATTCTTTTTCTTATATAAAAATAAGACTAAGTTACTCCTTATAATTTCAGTTATCTGCCAGTGAAAGTCCTGACAAAATTTGTTCAGCCATTTCGGAGGTTGTATTAGAAGTCGTTTTTAAAATTTAGTTTAATTTTTTTCCTGGCTGTACTTTGTACGAGCGTGCGAGTTGACGACAGAAATATTAGGTAAATTCGGAAGGTGCCAAGTCGCCCGATCGGGCGAGTTTTTGTCGGGCGAATTGACGAATAACCCAGTAAAATTTATGTATGTAAACTGCCCCACGATACAGCAGGAAATCCTAGTGTGGACGTAAAGATTTTACAAAAAAAAATTAAAACAATTTACTCAGTACAAAAATATACGAAATAACCAAGCTCGAATACATCGCATCTAATCCTCTTTATTTGCTTAGTTATTAGATTACTAATAATTAGGTTATTGTGACCACGTACAACTACAACACAGGTTGCACTACTTTCAGTCCTCGCGTCTTACCAATGTAGTTTCAGCTGGGTTGCGGGGTAGGGGGGGGGGGTACTAAAACGAAAAAAGAACAAGTATTTATCCAATTACAGTTGGGCAGTTAAGCGGATTGCTCCTTCCTACGGATTTAATACTGACGCGATAATGTAGGTTACGTTTTAATTTATACAGGTATAACTAACTACGTTACGTTAATCTTGCCAAATCAGGATGTTTAAACCAATGCAATATTTACTGTCGTTATATATTAGTAGTGGTGGCACTTTTTAAATAACATATATAACGTGGTAAAGTTATACTGGATGACCTTTTTCATAGTTTGGAAAAAAATAAGGTGTAAAATGTGAACGAAGTAGAAGTCTATGGCACTGATATTTTACAAAAAATTAAAACATTTTTTTTAAATTAAACGTTAGAAAATTTTTTTGAACAATTACTTTGCCCTTTGCCCGATCGATAAATCGTATCGTATATCGTATAAAAAAATAAAAAGATCGATTGAACATCCCTAATAATTTTCGACACCACATAATTTTTGCGAAGATGGCGGCGATTAATGTTTTTATTCGAATAGAATACTTTTTATTGTACATTTAGGCATGCAGCTAGTTCGTGTTATAAAAGTATTTGCAACAAATATAATAAAATAAACAATTAGTTATCATGTATGTCTGATGCTTTTATTGCACAGGGCGATTTTGGACATTGTCCGTAAAGTAGGATGGATAAGATTTGAATTTCGATAGATTTTAATTAATTAATTTATTTAAATCAAAATTTTTGTTTTTATTTTTTGTAAAATATCAGTGCCATAGGCTTCTACTCCGTTCAGATGTTACGCTCTATTTTTTCCAGGCGGTAAAAAAGGTCATGCAGTATAATTGTTTTGACACAAAAGAGTTGGTTCGACCGGGGAAATACCACGCTCTCACGGAATACCAGCTAAAATAGAAACTTTCATATGTAGAAGTGACTGTAGAGAACCGAAGAGCAAAGACACTTCAAGCGAGGTTCTATTCAGAAATGACAACTTTTAAAAAAGGAAAAAATATTAATCGAGTATAGATCTTGAAGTCTCTGGGATACAGCATCCACTTATCATCAGTTGGACTGTGTGCTCGTTTGTCTCTCTTACTCTATGATAAAATAACGCTCACAACTAATTACTAGACTTAACATAAGCTTAGCGAATTTCAAGATTCGGTTGTTTCAAGTTACTAGGGTTCAAATGGGATCGTAACTAATATTATATTTGCTCTGCAACTACTAACAAGTCTCGTACGTGATAGAGCCATGTTGCAACTATATTGTGATTGCAGCACGAATGGGTCGGCTCGACCGTCCTACTGTGTTTTGTATGGTAAGTGTGGAGAACCGGAGACCCTTTTTACTGGAAACGAGGCAACCCATGTTAGTCCTCAGGGCTGACAACGCATCTGCATTTTGTTCTTAATTGAAGATAAATGTAGATGTCTATGGGCCACAGCATCTACTTACCATCAGGTGGACTGTGTGCTCGTTTGTAACCCTTATTCTAAAAAAAAGTATATATAGTATAGTTAATGGTAAGTGAATAATGTGGCCTAAAAACAACTTTATTATGTTTGACCCTTTATATATACAATATGTAGCGTAATTAACGCACACCCTCAGACACCCCAATTAGTATATTATGTTATAATCATAATACATACACTGAATTTTTAGTTAAACATTTTTATGCACTGATAATTTATCAAATTAGTTATACTAATTCCGGAAGAATGTTGTGGTCACAGTACAAATCCACGAACGCAAAGAAATAAAGTTCATTTTTGTTTATTTTTATTGAATGACAGAATTAGTAATAATACAAATAAAACTGCACTCTTAAAAGCCTTATTGCCTTAAGTTACGGTCCATTTTAGTTTGTTTTGACTGTACAGATTTAGTGCGACTATAATTTACGTAGTTTTAATTATTTTTGTGATAAAAAATTACCTATATTAAAAATGATAGGAATCGATTCAGGAAACGATTCTGAACAAACTACTTTCTCAAAGTGCGTTAATTATGTTACGTGTTGTATAAATATATTATGAGGGGTCGCTCATAAACAACTGCAAAACCAGGGGAATGGCAGGTGCGTAGCCAGCCTTTTAAAAAAGAGTAGGCTCTTATTTCGTAGCTCTGTAAGTCGTATCGGTCTGAAAAAATCGCTGGTGGTATTGAATTCTACAAGGAAGTTGCGCGAGGGAGAAAACTTCTACAAAATTTCACAGCACAACTTCATCTGTCTTCGATAAAAACCAAAATGCAGATGTTGTCGTGGTTGTTGGTCATTTGTCAAAACGTTTCTCGTAAGAAATATAAGCGACATGTGAAGTTGCCAGCTGTTTCAATAAACTCTCCATGTAGCAGTGTCCTCCGGCAAATAATACGAGTATAACCAGCGACTTTACTTTTCTTTGAACAACTATTAAATTATGTCGGCAAAATTATTTATAAATAAAACTATAAAAATATATATATATATATATATATATATATATATATATATATATATATATATATATATATATATATATACTTAATGATATGATGAAATGTATGTAGTTAAGAATAAGGGTGAAGGGTGATAAACGGGTTCTCAGTCCAGTTCATGGTAAGTGGATCTATCCTACATTGTCCTAATTAAGAATCAATGTAGATTGCAGTGACACACCGAAGGACGAAGCTGGCACCACATGAGTAAGTACTTATTCCTTACTCTGTGGCTGGAACGTTTTGTTTCCAGTGAAAAATGTATCCGGTTCTCTGCAACAAGCACACGCAATTCATCTTTATGTTTCTTCTACGATTAAACATGAAGATCAGTTGCCTATGCGGCTCTTGTAGCTTCATCTGGTTCAAGGCTCGCAGCCTGAAAGGTCACGAGCTAATTAAAAAGGTAATAACAATGATGATGAGGATGACGGTGATGATGATGGTTTATAATTTAGTACTATTGCCAATCACCATGTCGCCTCTGTGGTGGTTTTGAGCTATTTAACCGCTGTCCGAGTGGGGGAGTACGGACCTCCGCCTCTGACTGCTTAGCTCGTGTCGGTCAACGTACGCAAGAGACCTGCATTAAGCCTGTATTTTATGCTGCTATTCTGATGTCTATGGACCGCAGCACCCACTTTCCATGAAGTGGACTGTGTACTCGTTTGTCACCCTCATTCTATCAAACAACCACTTATAAAATACCGTTAGGAGAACTAGACTGTATGTTCATTAGTCACCGAAGTTTTATAAAAAAAAAAAAAACAATTCCGCTGCATTTCGTAATGTATCTGTGTAATACAATATCACTTACGTCAAGTCGTCGACTCTGCGGATTTTTTATAAGCACAGTAGATTTCGTAGGTAGGTATCTGTTACGTCCGTACAGATCAGATAACATTTCTTTCACAGTGACCTCATAAAATTCAGCAAGCTAATTGTGTATATCTAAGTATGCGACGTTAATTAAAGTCGAATAAATAATATTTTTTTAGTTAGGTTAGCATTATAAATATGCATGTTTAAATGTACAACTCATTATTATTCTTTCATTCAATAAGTATATCATCACCAGTTCCCACTAGTTACAGTAAATATTGAGGTAATGAAATTAACTTATTTAAAAATACATGTAATGTAAATATTTAGCAATAAGGTATGAACTTAGAGTATACATAAGAATAGCTTGCTAATGTATATTCTACAAGTGGTAAAATTAAAAATTTTATACAATCGACTTCGATATAAATAAAATGAGAAAATCATCATCAAGCCACTTAAATACGAATTATTAAAGATAACTTAAAAACTACTAATCAGATCTTGATCAAATTTGTATGGGGTCAAATGAGAAGCACCAGCTTTCAAATAAATAAGGAATCATCAAACTCGGTTCACCTAGAAAAAAGTTCTGAGGTCCTTTTTTGTGAAATCGGTTCACCTAGAAAAAAGTTCTGAGGTCCTTTTTTGTGAAATCGGTTGTAAATAAAAATAAACTACGATTCTAACCCACCTGCCAAACGTGTTGAGTTGACCTTTCAAAAGATTATAAGATTAGACAGATTAAGATTCAAAAGATTTCCAAATGGATTGCCTCATACAGGATATTCGCCATAGTGCATTTGCAGTTTTTTATTTTATGTTGTTGTCAGGAAAACGCTACTGCTCATTTCCGGTTCAGCTTCCCTCCGTCGCCTCTTACGACACGCACTGAACGACATGGGGTAGTGCATATTCTTATACCACTACACAGCTAGACAATCTTAAAGATATTAATTGCTTTTAAAACCAGTCTCCCGTCAATCCCACATTGTTCACTCTCACTGAGCACGACGGGCGGATGTTTCCGGACCTTTATAATGCTGGCATAACGAGTTTTTCACTTTCATCACATTTCAAAACGAATGGAACTCTCGTCGTGTGAATGGAAACCTGAAAAAAAAAACGTCGGACGTTGGTCACGCAATACTCGTATTACAGCTCATAAACTTGGCATGTTAAACAGTAATACTGTTGCGTATTAGACTATCAAGAGATATTCAGTCATAGATCACACTTACATAGTTTTAATCTTTGGGTCATGACTCATGACCGCAATTATAGTTGACTCTCCCGCAATTATAAGTAAAAGTATAATTTCATGTGATTTCAAAAAATAAGTTCTTGTCGGTTCTTCTCTGAGAAGTATTTTTTAAGAACCATTGTTGTTCATGCTAACATTAAATAAACCTAAATGCAATATTAGAATATTAGAGTTATAACGTAGGTGCTTACAATGTAGGTACTCTGAATCTGAAATAAAATCTGATTCTCTGAATCTGAATCTCTGAATGAAATAAAATGTTTTGACTATGATATCTAAATTATGTACATCACTGTGGTAATTATTTAATAGAATAAGGGTGACAAACCAGCACTAAATCCAACTGATGGAAAATTGATGCTACGGCCCATAGACATTTTTTTTTATTTATCTATTAGGATTACCATCAGAAATTACAATTGTAATACAAAGGTCATTTTCATAACATATTAAGGACATTATAATTGTATTTCTTTTTATAGGTAATCACAATATGCATTGATTATTTAGTAAATGAAAGGATTATAAAAAAAAACTTGAACTGCATCATTGAATAAATAAATTATTAAAAAGAAATGGAATTATTTAACAATATTATAGATAACTTTATTATCATATTAAGTTGTATTAAACACATTATAGAAAACAAAAACTATTCCAATATTACTTAATTAATTGATTCATTATTTTTAAAGAAATCGATTAATTTTGATTTGAAGGTGGATAAACTATCGCAAGTAATATCGAGGCCAGAAATCTTCTAGGACAGTTCGTTATTAAGTGCGAGCCAGACTGGCTAGAGGGGAATACTTTCCCAAGTTAGATCTATAAAGAGATACATTGAAAAAGGCTTGCGGTTTCCTAGGCAGCTTTGATGGCAATTTAAAGTTAAATAATTGAACTATCGCTGGACAATCAACACTATTATTAAGCGTTTTGTATAGGAATATCATGTCTGAGATATTTCTACGAGATTGTAATGATGTAATGTTAAATTGCGCCAACAGTCTTTTGTAGGAATCATTAGTTTGATAGCCATTCGAATGTATCTTCAATAAAGAATCAAAATGCAGATGCGTGATCACCTCTGAGTACTAAGATGGAATACCTCGTTTCCAGTAAAAGGAGTCTCCGGTCCTCTACCCTCACCATACGAAACACAGCAGCATTAATCTGCTATTTTATATTGCTATTCTGTGCGAGCGAGGTCCTTCTCCGATCTTGCCAACCCGTTCGTGCCACAAAGAATCGTTCCCTACCCGTTCGTGTTATATGTGGTAGAGGCATGCTGCATTTATATTAGCAGTATAATTGTAGTACGAATGGGTCAGCTTGACCGGGAGAGGCCCACGCTCTCACAAAATACCAGCGTTAAATAGTAGCTTAATGCTGCTGTTTTTCGTATGGTACGTACAGAGAAGCGGAGACCCTTGTTGCTGGAAACGAGGTGTTCCGTCTTAGTCCTCGCGGGTGACAACTGACAACGCATCTGAATTTTGATTCGTAATCGAGGATATTTGTCCATGCATTTGGATTTTGTTATGTCTATGGGTCACGGCGATCACTTACTCTATTAGATGGACTGTGTGCTCGTTTGTAACTGAATCCTATAAAAAAACTATTACTATAAAATACCTGCAGCATGGCTCTAACACGTATAAATTTATATTGCACTAGACTATTCGCGATTCGGGGGTAACTCTGCATATATATAAAAAAGTATGTTATTACTCTAAGGGTAATTAAGGTGTTTTTTCGGACGGAAATAAAGCAGGTCTATGGTCCGTATCATCCTCTGATTTTATAAAGGCAGGGACTGACTACTGTACTTGTCGAGATGAGTTATATACAAATACTAAATCCGGCCGATCCTGCCAGTTCGGCAAAGTTTCTTATTTTAGTGCATGTAATTTAATTTATTAATTGCTGTTTATAAACTTTATTTTTATTTTTTTTTTAGTTTATAAATATAAACCTCCTCCATTCCTCCATTGAAAATTACATACACACACACACATATATATATATATATATATATATATATATATATATATATATATATATATATATATATATATATAAGTACATATATATGTATGCCAATTTTCATGGTGATCGATCAAATAGATTTTGATTTAAACGATTTCATACATACAAACATTCTCTATTATTTATACAAACATATACAAAAACATAAACAAACTATGAGAATCGTACAACGTCGTCTTGTAGGTGAAGTAGGAAGCGACAGAGGGAACAAATCAGGAAATGGGCAGCAGCGCTTTCCTAATAACGAATATATAATAAATAATAATAATAATAATTTAAAATTTCGGTTGCCAACCCGTTTGCCAAGTGAGGCAGCTATGGCAAAGTCATGAAGCAATCTACGGGGCAGGCCTACGTTCAGCAGTCGACTTTAACAGGCTATATTATATTGTATATAAATAAGGCCCGGTTTATATTTTTTGCATGTGAACAGGCAGTGACAAGTGATAAGTGTGAATAAAATTAGATAAATAAATTTAAAAAAAATACTAAAAATTAGATAAATTAGATTATAAAATTAAACTTAGTTGGAACGCGCCCTTATTTCTGTTTCGGTTGCATTAATTGTTCCGTCATTACAAATTATGCGCGATGTTCAAACCTATGTTTACTGTTCTTTTAATTGTTTACGTTTTACCCACATCTATAGTTAATATTCTGTATGCTTGCAATGGATTCCTTAATTATTGTTTGTAAATGTTTAATTCCTCGTAAGCGATTTGTAATCTTTTGAGAAATAAATAATATCTTAAACCTAACCTAACCTAAAACTCGCACTAAACACTTGTCATTTTGTCAGTTGTACTTGTCACTCGCACTTGTCACATCTTAAAATGTAAACCGAACCTAAGTCAGAGACACTAGTTTTGAGACGGAATTTCTCGATGCAATCAAATAATTGTATTCTCGTTGTCAGTTGAGGGTCCGCTTCTATTGTATATGTACGCCTGATAAATAACTAATTCTGACTTCTGAAGCCTTTGAGGCTGTATGTAGCACACGTACACGTTAAAGAGTGATTTAACTTTACGAAACTCTTATGAAGTTAACTAGCGAACTTGCAATTACAAAATTTTCTACTCAGTCATCGCAGAACACGAAATAGAAAACTAATTTTTTTATTTGAACCATTTTTCCTTTCTTTTTTAAAAAAACGTACACAAGGACTTTCTCTTGTATCGTGGAGGCAGTTTACAAATATAAATTGCGCAAGGACAAACATCCAGATCCGAAGCAATTATTTGTAGGCCAAATAAACATTTGTTTTGTGTTGGATTCGAATCCGCGGCACTTATCAGCAGCACCACGAAACTGTCAATTATAAGTTTAAAAAGACAATAAAAGATCATAAAAGTGTCTGTTAATAAAAGATTCGTTATAATGTATCATAAGTTATCTGTTAATATATAAGTGTTGTAATCTGCTTTCGTTAGATGAAACGCAAGGAGGAAGAATGGTGATGTACAGAGAATAGAAACAGGGAAGGGTTATTCCAATACTGCTATGAACCTTGAAAAGTTATAAAATATTTCAATTTAACTTGTAAAAATGTGTGGAAGGAATTTTGAAATTAGAACATTCGTATTTTTCTCGCAAATTATCGTATTTTCAAAATAAATCAAAACTGGACATTATATCATTTTAAAAAATCGAAAATATTTCTGCAAAATGGTGTTGATATTGTTCATCTTCCATGGAGGTTTTGTTATTGAAGCCCAATAATTGCGCTGTAAAGATGTAACAACTGTGACTGTTTAACCAAACTTCAACCTAACCTGCACACGAGACTTTTACGGGTTGTTACTTTTCTATAACCTATGTAATTTTATGAAAGTACTGGTAGTAATGCAATTATATATTTTGACAGACGCCAGTTAAGCCGGAGGTGGCTTGTAATTTGCGTGTCTTAGAACTGCACCATTATAACTCTAACATGTGATTTGTTTAAGCGGTACAAAGTAATAACTAACACGACTCGCCAGACCTCGGACCTGGGAAGCCATGATAGAAGCATTAAATATAATTTTATTCTTTTAGCTGAGCAATTTGAAAAATGAAGTGGTAGCTTCCGGTAATTTTTATTTTATTTATACAAAAAAACCGATGACAAACGAACAGACAGTCCACCTGGTCATAAATGAGTGTTGTGTACACACCTACATCTGTTCTGTATAAAGAATCAAAGTTAAGATACAGCCTTTTTTTACAGGATAGGGTGATAAACGAGCACATAATCCACTGGATGGTAAGTGGTTGCTGTGGCCCATAGACATCTACATTTACCCTCGATTACGAATCAAAATGCAAATGTGTTGTCAACCGTGAGGAGTAAGATCGAATGTTTTGATTCCAGTAAAAAGGGTCTCCTGTTCTCCACACTCACCATACGAAACACAGCAGCATTAAGCTACTATTTGACGCTGGTATTCTGTGAGAGCGTGGTCCTCCCCCAGCCGAGTCGACCTATTCGTGCTACAACCACCTGATGACTAACATTGAATATCTCGTTGCCAGTTCTCAGATGGATGGACTCCTTCTCTGCCCAGCTGCTTTCTGGTTAACATTTGTAACCGTTGTAAACATAAAATCATAATAGATCATTACGCAAATGTTCACGGTTAAGATCCATCGTTTTAAGTGAAAAGCGCGGGAAGCGTTGCAGGAAAGTTAATAGAACTTTGTTTTTTTTTTAATATTGAGCAATTGGCTTATGTTGTTCTGTTTTTAAATAAATTTACTTTTTAGAAACATATAACACAGGTGCGTTCCATTTTTAAATTTCGACCACCTCAAAAGTTATTGAGTAACCTACGTATAGACTATTATTTATTCTGTGGTATAGAGCTGTGAGGCATTGCATTTTAATACTCGTAAGTAAGACTGTATCTGTAGCCTTACTTATTTGAAGTTAATTGCATGCAGGTGTTCATGAACTGCAACAGACTGTTACTATCAGATGAGGCGCAAGTTCGTTTGTCACTTCAATTTTATATTAAAAAAATATTATTCGGTTTACTTAAAATAAACAAATATTCATACGCGCTCAACCGAATAAAAAAGTGACGGACATAAAAACGTCTGTTATGACTTACCGAGCTTATGCCGAGTCTAAACTTCGTTACGGACTGGTGATGTGATGTGGGGAAATAGCTCGGATTGGAATCGGGTATTCCTTGTGCAGAAAAAGTGTATTAAAGTAATCTGCGGAATACAGCCTGACAAATCTTATATACACCGCACAAAAAAAAAAAAAAAAAAAAAAAAAAAAAAAACGTGTCAGAATATATATATTACCCCCACCCGAACTTTTTTATTTTTTTTTAAAAAAAATATTTTTAATAACCCCCCCCCCTTAAAATTTTTTTTTTTTTTTTTACCTCCTCCTCCCCGAAGGTCTTGGAATACTGCCACCACTAGCACTATATATTTTTGAAGTTTGTATTTTTGTTTAGAGACACAAACAATTATTTGAGAAAGCTTGTGAGGTGCAGTCTACTCGCTCACGTAGGGACCCACACAAGGTAGTACTTAAGTACCTAATTACAAAACATGATGTGTCCGAATATACAACAAACTCCCTGACGAACTTAAAACCCTAAACATTACATTGTTCAAAAGGAACAATTTCCTTACACAAATGGCTCACTGAAAATAATTTCTATAGCGTAAAAAAATTCTTGGATAGTAAAAATTGCATTATGTATCAGATAATATTTATTATAAAAACTTTCATTTAATTGTTATTGTTAAAGTATCGTTACAAAATGTCTATAATTAAGTTATGCGTTTACTAGGTATTGATATTGACGATGCTCAGAATTGACATTTAATTATTATAATATGACGTCTCTATATTTTATTTTTAACTAAATCATGTGACTATTTGTATTTCAAATGGCTGAGGAAATATTTGACAATTGTTTAAAAATATTTGCATGATATGTAAAAAAGCAAAACACGAGCGCTCGTTCTTACATGTTAACAACATTTATACCATGTTTTACGCAAATAAAGATTATTATCATTATTATTACCTCCAATCGACATAAGAAACACAGCAGCATTATGCTGCTATTTTTCGATGGTTAAGTCCCTTTGTAAATCGAGTAATAATGTCCTCCAGACCGAATTTCGGTCACGGTGGCCTGACTCAAAAGAAAGACTAGGCTTCTGCACAGGGAAGGATTATAAAGCCAGTTAAAAAAAAGTTAAAGTTACAGCCTATATACGTCACACTACTGGGCACAGGCCTCCAATCATTTCTGAGAAGGTTTTATTGCAAGGAATTGTCAGCCGCGCTGCACCAATGCGTGTTGGCGAACTTCACATGTCTTCGAAATATTTTTTCTTATTTCTCAGACATGCAGGTTTCCGACGATGTTTTCCTTCACCGTCGAGCACATGGTAAATCAGCACTTAAAATTGCAATTAACAATTTCATTGGTGCCGGCGGGGATCGAACCCGGTTTTCTCGCGTATTGTAAAATTTACAGCTAGCGCTCCACTACCACCTTTTTTTTACGAAAAAAAAAAAAAGAAAACATAGGGACATAGAAGAGGTAGATATTTATTATACTGTAAAAAATCATTGCTGTAAGGTCATAAGTCATAACCTAGAAAGAAAACAGCCGAGAGCGTTAGTATGGAAAAAAGACCAGCCGCAGACTTCGCGCGTAATTTTAAGATCCCTATTTCAAAGGCTTTGTGCAGTTAGTCATAGACGACAATGACAGCCAATAAATTGTTTTATGTTTATTAACTACCGAAAATCATTTATTTTAAATTAGATAACTTGCCTCCAAACAGTTCTTATGTCATATTTACAAGTATAAAGAATCTAAACACTACCTACATCCAGAAACACTGACAGGTAATGAAAGATTCGTGAAACCTTACAAAGAAAACGAGGCCGGTGCCTTGAAGTCTAGACATAAAATGAAAAAGAGAGCTTAGACGAAAAATGTATTAGGTAATATATTTTTCGTCTTTCGTATAAGTTTTATGAGCGGTAATGATATGGAGTACATTATGGATAATATGATAAGATTTTATTAGCCTGCCGGCATGCTGGGTGCGGCTTAAGTCGCAGCTCGGGTTCGGGCAACTTTAATAAAAAATGTAATATCGTGAATTTTATTATAGAACATACTTTAATATTTTTTGACTATTGTTGCTGAATTCATTGGTCTATATCTTTTCATTTTTGTAGATTAGGAATATTCTTTTTTTTTTTGGTACCCTATACGATTCCTACAGTGTTTCTTTCGTTCCTTCTCCAGGCAGAAGAACATCATTTTGAAATAGTGCGGCAATAGATAAATTAAACATTAAATTAAAAGTTAAAGCCCGACTAGTAGCTATCATATGGAAATCATTTGATCTTATCATGTTTCCTTTAAAACCGGCTTCTATACATTTAATTACTAGTTAAATTTTTAACTGTTTTGAATTAACTATGGAATGTGAAAAGCTCGAGGTAAATAGCATCTTCTAAATTAGAAAACACTAAAAAATGAAGTTTTAGTGTTTTCTATGCCTTATTTTCCATATTTAGAGGTGGAATCTCCAAATTTATATACAGCACCGCCGAAATATAAACCTATTTAACAAAAAGGGGTCATTAAAATCGGTTTATATTTGGTAAAGATATCTCGTAACATACATCCAAATAAAGATACAGTCAAATTGAGAAACTGCGACCGATAGAGTAACCGACTAAGCCCAACGGATTAATAAGCTAAAGTGACAATGGGCCCTCCATATAGCTCGCAGAACCGACGATCTATGGGGAAGAGAGATTCTCGAGTGGTAGCACCGTACCAGTATGCGAAGTATAGGGCGGCCCCCCCCTTGGATGGAGTGACGACCTGGTAAGACATGCAGGAAGTCGATGGATGCAGGTGGCTCAGGGTCGTGCTTTGTGGCATTCCTTGGGGGAGGTCTATGTTCAGCAGTTGACTTGCGAATAGCTGTAATGATGGTGATGACGAAAATCTTGTCCTTTTTTTGAAGTTGTCAAAAAATTACATTTTATATAATAAACTAAATTTTGATTTATTGCATCAAAAATAAAGGATTTTCGTTAGTAGTTTAATTCATAAATATTTACATACATGTCATATAAATATCTAATAAACCAATATGTATTTCTAGTACACATCAGTGTACATCACAAGTGTTCGACAACACATCATAATAACGCAGCACTCACTCTTAAACAAAAATAGAATTTTTGTATTTCAAGATGGATTTTAATAAATTTTATCATTCAAATCTGTATTTAATAATAATGTATTTATTAACAATAATACTTAAGCTTATGCTTAATTTACTACTGGTTCAGAAAATACCTCTTTCCTGGAGAAAAACCAGCAAGAAACCCAGCGGGACTTTTTGAAAAGAGGATAATAATGCCCAATATTAACTGATAACAGAAAACAAATTAGCAATGGCTCGATTGCGATGATCTCATTCCCAGGGATTATTATCATCCATAAGTTCCTTAATATTGTAATAACCCTTTTTATACAATCTTTGTTCTTGGCGAAAATCAGATTTTGTATAATTACTGCTCAAAATACTCTCTAAAATGAAAGAACGCCCATTGATTAAATATCTTTGCCTGTTAATTTTTGCTTAAAAAATATATTGTTAATTTTAAAGCTCGTTGTCGTTTGTCTTTTGTTTTATGTTTTTTTTTTCTAACTATTCCTTTCAACTTCTTTCATGAAAGGCCGGCACTGTTGTTCTCCGTCTGGACCACTCGGAATGTGACCAGACGACGCGGTTGACGCGGTGCAGTGCATTCACACGGCTAGGGTGATAAACTTAATGTAACAACGTGGGACATTATCAAACTTTTGTACGTGTTTTGAATTTAATATTTCAAATCCTAACTAAATATAGGAATACATATTTATTAATATTTAAAGGAATGAAAAGGAAATTAAAATTAAGCACACGGAATTTTCCCGTATAGTGAAGCTGTTTTACGTAAATGGTGAAATATCCAAACTGGTAAAAATATTTGTAGACCAAATTTTTCTAATAGAAGTATAAAAAAGGTAGTGCCTAGTTCCTACCTGGACGAATCTAGCCAAAACGAAGGAATTTGGAACCACATTCTTACCTGCGATGAAAAATGTCAATGCCCGAGAGGCAGTACAAAATACCTTTAATGAATTTGTTGCCTCCCGTCCAGTCGATTTTTTCAAGAAGGGAATCTATAAACTGTCACTGTGTTGGCAAATATGTATCGATTGCATGAGTGATTGATTAATAGAAATTAAAATATGTAAAAAATTACGTTAACACATTTATTAGAAACGTCAATTTTATAGGTAAAGACATAATAATATAAGTAAGTTGCATAGTGAGTTGCGAACTCACCTGCCAAGCGTTGCAGCTGTGGCAAAATTTTCCCTATAATGCAATCTAATGTAAAATAATGCAAAATAATGTAAGTAATCTGTAATGCAAAGCCTATATTCAGTAGTGTACTTTTATAGGCTGTTGTGGAATG
Source organism: Parnassius apollo (assembly GCA_907164705.1). Taxonomy (NCBI): domain Eukaryota; kingdom Metazoa; phylum Arthropoda; class Insecta; order Lepidoptera; family Papilionidae; genus Parnassius; species Parnassius apollo. The sequence goes on from CAJQZP010000023.1 coordinate 1,402,497, forward strand.
GATAACCTTATCCCTCCATTATGTGAATCTTACTATTTAGGCAATATACCATAAACAGGATAAGAAAACGATTTAATTTAAAATGTCAAAATAAATCTGTGCTTTCTTCTACATTCTGATAATAAAAGAGGTTGCTTTTACAGGGTAGGGCTTTGCGAGCGTTAGCGAAAATATCTTTATCCACATAGATAAAAGATATTTGGTAGCCCTACGCTCGGAGTTCACCGCACACGCCATACGCATCTAATCCAAGCCAACAATGGGCGACCGTTGTGACACGTATTTGCATCATAAAGCCTCTGGCAACGTGGTTTTGCTGGTTTAGGTCGAAAAGTAGTTGTGAGTTGTGACATAATTATACACTCTTTGGTTGTGGCCTAAATAGCTTTAATGTTTACATTAAACGAAACAAATTTTACGGATGTAGTAGCGTTTAATTTTAACTTTTTAACTCCCGACATTAGGCTTGGGTAAAAAATATCGATGTATAGAAATATCGAATGATATTACATCAATAGTCGTATATATATATTGCGACGATAGTTTTAATCGCGATGTATCGATAATCGATATTTATTTTTCAGTATTGAATAGGGATGGGCCGAATATGGATTTTACCGAATACGAACATTCGGCCGAATGTTCGGTAAAATTTTTACCGAACCGAATATTCGGCCGAACATTATTCGGCAGGATAATCTTGGGACCCAACCAATTTATATCGAAACTTATTACCGTAAAGCGCGCGGGATTCGCAGCCCCTCTCGCTCCCCGCCACACCTGACAGTTATTGCATCATCTAGTAATGAGCAAATTGCCGGCACATGCTTATGCTTTGACTATTCTTGTGATAAAAAAGTAATTCGTAGTTTTATTCTTAGTGAAAATTAATAATTGTGTGATAAAAACGAGCAGCAGGAGATTTACTATTTGGACTTATTTTAGAGAAATTGACGACCAAAGTAAAGTGAAATGTATAATGAAATGTAATGTGTCTTTGTTTGATACCAAAAACATTTTATCAAGTTTCTATTTGCTATAACCGTCAATAAATCTACAGTGCCTCAAAAACATAAATGTGTAGATTTATACATTTGAGGCACTCTAGAGTAAGTAGATTTAAGGTGATACCTCGAAAATTTGGTGGTTTTTCTATTTAACATATTTTTTTAAGTTTTATAGATTACAAACCAAAATTTTGGTATACGATTTTTGACTATATGACCTTGGTTAGAATAAAAGGAAAAAACGATATCATGTAATTTTCTTGATAGAAAAAATTGCAAAGTAGGCTCTAATTATTTACATTTCTTGATGACAGCACAATATCTTTACGAATAATTTCGTGGAATTATTTTTAAAACATAGTAAATAATCATATCTAAGTTCTCATAAACCAATTTTTTAGTCCATAACGAAGTTTTGTTAAAATAAATAAAATTGTTGTTTGGCGCTTACTTACTTTTTTTCCGAGCGCTTGCTCGGTACGGCTATCTCATAATTTGCCTACTATGAAGTCATTGCATCACTTTCATTTTGACACTCCCTGTCTCCCCGATTTACTTCTCTTTCAAGGTATCCTCTTAACCCATAAATAAAATATACTTTTAACTGTAAAAGACATCGCATTACTCAATTTGTACATTTCAATACATTGGACACTATGAAACCGAATATTCGGTGATTTAGCCGAATATTCGGCCGAATACGAATATTCGGTAAAGCTGCCGAATATGCCGAATACATAACGAATATTCGGCCCATCTCTAGTATTGAACTCATATCAAGTTCGATATATTTTAAAATGTTTTGTTAATCAACAAAATATTAAGCAACAAAGGCAGCTAAAAAAGTATTCATTTGCTGTTGTCGTTTTTTTTTTTCGTAGTCTAACCCTTTAGTTACAAAATTTTGGGACTTATCCTAGTACAACATGCAATACATCACGATATAACGATATTTATCACGCGAATATATCGATATTGTCGACAAAAAAAAAATATATATATATATATATATATATATATATATATATATATATATATATATATATATCAATGCTGTTTAAAATATGGATACGATATAAGTATCGATATAGTTTTTTCACTTGCCCATCCCTACCCGACGTTTAAAAAAGTTTTGAAAACGTTAAAATTAAACGCGATAAAATCTGTAACTTTGGTTTCATTTAATGCGTAAATTTAAAAAGTAATTTTATATTTAAGTTAAAATTATCGCATAGTGTCGCGTCGAGAAAAACAAATATAAAGTATGAGTGTTATGGAATAGAATATCTTTAGTTTAGGCAATATATCAATATATACCTTAACTTAAAATATATATCAATAATAGGGTTGACCCTACAAGCCGTCCCTGGAACTTTCCGCTTATTTCAAATGCAAAGCGCTCCAAATTCCACCTACTATGACGTTTTTGAACTCTTCATCAGTTTGTAAAAACACGTTAATTTTATTTATTTTTTTGTAAAATTGAATATTTCACGATTAAATTTGACGAACTTGACGGCGTTCGACGCAGTTTTTTAAGCACGCATAGTTAATTCACTTTTGCACGCACGCACCCATAAATCATAAAATCACTAAAGTGTTAAACTTTGCGCGATTGTATTCTTTGGTGCGTCCCTGTATCGGGGATACCATAGACGGCCAGAAATCGGGTGTGCGAAATGTCTCTTTATTTTGCAGAAATATTTTGCTGGAGTACATTTATATGGGTCGGCTCGACTGGGGAAGAACAACGCTCTCACAGAATATCAGCGTAAAATAGCAGCTTAATACCAGCAGTATTGCATGGTGCAGTGCTGTGTTTTATATAAAGATCGAATCCTTTATGCGAAAGACTTACTTAGATACTATTTTGGTAAAGTGCCAGTAGTTCTACCACCAAACTACTATATATACTATAATATTAACAAAATTTCTAAATGTTTAATATTCATCTGTATCTATTCACCCGTTCTTTCATAATGCTTTAAGAGCTCTATTAGATACTGAAATCACAGAGCATATAATGAATACATATGAGTAAAATTTAAATGTCTGTCTGTAATATTTAATTAGTGCTAGTAAGCTGAGAGGATTAATTTTTATAGTAATAAATACATAGATACATATTAAGACTTCAACACCCATTTTTAAAATGTTTGTTTGTCTTTCCGAGGTAATCATTGGAATGACTGAACGAATATACGTGGTAGAGCCATGCTGCAGTTATATTAGATGTATAGTTGTAGCACGAATGGGTCGGCTCGACCGGGGAAGGACCACGCTCTCACAGAATACCAGCGTGAAATAGTAGCTTAATGCTGCTGTATTTCGTATGGTGAATGTAGAGAACCGAAGACTCATTTTACTGGAAACGAGGCATTCCATCTTAGTCCTCACGGGTGACAACATATCTGCATTTTGATTCGTAATCAAGGATAGATGTAGATGTCTATGGGCCGCAGCAACTACTTACCATCAAGTAGACTGTTTGCTCGTTTGTCACCCTATCCTATAAAAAATAATTGTGATGAAACTTTAAGAGCAGATAGAGAGCAATTTCACGAAGTATCTAAGCTATAAAGTTAAAGTTACAGCCTATATACGTCCCATTGCTGGGCACAGGCTTCCGCTCATTTCTGAGAGGGTTTAGGGCAAGGAATTGTACGCTGCGCTGCCCCAATGCGTGTTGGCGAACTACACATGTCTTCGTAATATTTTCTTCTTATTTCTCAGACAAAGAGTTCTCAGTTTCTTCACGATGTTTTCCTTCATCGCCGAGCACGTGGTAAATCAGCACTTAAAATTGCAATTAATATCTAATTTCATTGGTGCTGATGGGGATCGAACCCGGTTTGCTACTGTTGAATTTACAGTGAGCGCTAACTATCTGAGCTACCACGGCTCCAATCTATATTTTATCTAACAATTTGAATTCTTATGTAAATGATGGTGCAAGCGAGCATGCGGCTCACCTGATGGTAACTACCGCCGCCTATGAACCAGCAACACTAGGGGAATTGCATATGCGTTTCAGGTCTTCAGGTCTTTTAAAAAAGAGTAAGATCTTTTCTTGAAGCTCCCTAAGTCGTATCGGTGCGAAAATTTAATAAAAAAATAACACCTGACTAATCAAACGTTCCTTAATTATCACATTAATAAATGCTATCCAGACAACAGCCGAAGCCGTAGTAGTTTATAGGTTAGATAATACTAAAGTAAACACAGTTTTGTAACGTGGTAGAGCCACGCTGCAGCTATATTATATAATTGTATATTATATTATATATTTGTATATATATATATATATATATATATATATATATATATATATATAATTGTAGCACGATTGAGTCGGCTCGACCGGAATAGGACTATGCTCTCACAGAATACCAGCGTAATATAGCAGCGTAATGCTGCTGTGTTTCCTATGGTGAGTGTACAGAACCGGAGACATCTTGTTCTGGAATCGGGGCATTCCATCTTAGTCCTCAGGGGTGACAACGTATCTGCATTTTGATTCTTAATTGAAGATAAATCTGGATGTCTATGGGCCACAGCATCCACTTACCATTATATTAAAAATATATAATGTATGTTTTTTTAATATAAATTTATTAAATATATTTATATATAAAACAATTTAGATCGATGTCAGCATCACTACTTAAGTTCCTAGCGGTAAAGGAACATTTTAAGAAAATCTGCATACGATTAACCTACGAGTATGTAGAGTAAAGGGTATAGTGATGCCTACTGTCTGAGATAGAGTTCTAGACAATAAAATATAGCCAAATAGAATTGTTTTTACTTAATTTAGGTCGGCTCGATCGGGAAAGAACCACGTTCTCACAGAATACTGGCGTAAAATAGCAGCTCAGTACTGCTGCGTTTCGTACGCTGAATGTAGAGAACCGGATACACTTTTTACTGAAAACGAGGCATTCCATGTGTTTTTTCCATGCCATTTTACAAACATTATTAACTTTTGAATTTTCTAATTGATTCAAACAGCCCATTTGTAGGGAAACGATGTTTTTTTAACTACTGTCTGTTTGTTATATAATTTTCCGTAGACAAACTGATAATCAATATGTGTTTTAGTGAAAATGTACCAGCATACTAAAAAGTGGCTGATTTCCCCTTCGCTTTATTTAGATAGCAAAATATTATGCAAAGAACCACAACTGATAGTTTACCACGGACCATGTGTAGCAGTCGATATGAGATATGGCCTTATTCTTTAGGGTAATCACAATAATAAAAATACACTCACATTATACGTGGTAGAGCCTCGCTGCAGTTACATTATGGTTGGAGCATGATTGGGGACGGTTCGCCCGGGGAAGGTTCACGTTCTCACGGAATACCAGCATAAAACAGCAGCTTATTGTTGTGTATCGCATAACGAGTTGATTGAGAATCAGAAACTCTTTTTACTGAAAATGAGGTATTCGATTCTAGTTCTCAGAGGTAGCAACGCATCTGTATTCAGATTCTTAATCGGTAAAAGATGTAGATTTTTATGGGTCACAGTATCAACAGACTGTCGGGTGGTTTGTCTGCTCGTTTGTCACCCGTATTCTATTAAAAATGTTTTTGATCGTCAACAAACATTTTTGTGTTTTAACGTAATATGGCATGGCAACACCGGTTCTGTTCTGTCATAAGGAGCCGTTACAAGAAGTTTTGCCGGTTTTTGTCAAACAACCAATTACGTAACGGAAGCTGAGTCTATCTTGAACATGCGATAGTAACAGGTGGTTTAAAACAAGATTTTTAAATTATATGTGGAATTAGTAAACACACGAGTTGTAAATAAAAGTATCTGTTATTACAGTCAGCATGTCAGCCATGCCTCTATATTGACGCTGTGGTACAGTATATAGATGCTATATATAGACGCTCACAGTCATAACAACTATATAAATATATTTATGTAGTATATAGTTATTTATATAGTAGATAAAGTTGAAGAGTCTGTCTGTAATGTTGAACAACGAGCTTCTATTAAGCTCAGGGGTTATTTGCATGATATCAAGACACAAACAATCATTTTTATAATTTTTGTGTGTCTATCTGTCTGTCTATAAATTCGGGTCAGTCTGCGAAATGCTGAACCGATTTTGATGAAAACGGATTGATAGAGGGCAATACCAGGGGTGATCTGGGCTGTATTTCTTTGAACAACTTATACATAAACATAAACCCTCACGCCTGTCACTCAGAGGGGGAGGCAGAGTCTACAGACTTCCGTTTAGCACGATCCTGACATACCTATCTCGCCTCCTCCACATCCATATACCTACGCACACATGCTCGTCGGTTAAGGTTACTCGTAATTTGGCCCATTTTTAATATATCGCCAATTTGGTCAACAAACTTTCGCCTATGACGTCCCTTTTCGACTCTCCCATTCACTTCTGCAACGTATATTTGCTTTGTCAGTCTTTCTTCATTCATTCTTTCTACATGACCAAACCACCGAAGCATTTCTTTCTTAATTATGGTCGCCGTATCATCTTACAAACCACACTCTTCTTTTATCACACAGTTTCTCATCCTGTCACTCAGATTCAGCCCTAACATACTCCTTAGCGACCGCATTTCTACTCCATTTATTCTACTTTCGTGCTTCTTCTGCCATACCGAACTTTCACTAGCATACGTTAAAGTAGGGACTAATACAGCATTGTGAATTGCTATACGTGGCCTTTTTGACACATTCTGACTTTTCACAATAGAGTGTAGGGCCTCACTTACTTTATTTCCTGCGTTCCCGCGTCGTTCTATATCCTTATCATATCTCCCATCCCTGCTAAATGCACATCTCAATATACAAATTCATCCACTTGTTCGATCATCTCCCCTTCTATTCTTATTTCACATATCGTTTTACTTTCTTCTCTTTCAAAAACCATAACTTTCATCTTACTTGCGTTCACTTTGATTCCCCTTTCTTTTAATGATCTGTTCATTATTATAACCATCATTTGCAAACCGGCCGCCGACGACGCAAGTATGACTTGATCATTGGCGCACAAAAGGCATTTGACGGTTAGCTCACCCATTTTTAACCCGCAATCTTCAACTTTCAAATTTTCCAAACAACTGTCCATAAATAGGTTGAACAGCCACGAGGAAGCTACTCAGCCCTGTCTGACACCTTTATGGATGCCAAACCTGTTCGAGTAGACCCCATTGATTCTAACACAAGCAAACACTCGAGTCCCTATGCAGGGACTTTAATGGCTGTATCAACCCAGCACTCAACCTAAATGAGTCCAGCGTTTGCCATAACACATCTCTATCCACCTTTTCCAAGTCCATGAACGCACAAAAAACTTTTTGTTTATTCGCCAAAAACTTCTCCGCGATCATGCGCATGGAAAAGACTTGATCTGCACACTCCATTCCTTTTCTAAATCCCGCTTGAACATCCCAAATTTTTCCATCAGTTTCTTTTACAACTCTTTCAATTACTACCTTAGCATACAGTTTTCCCACAATGCTAAGAAGGCTGATACTACGGTAGTTTTTACAGTCCTGCTGTGACCCTTTTCCCTTATATATTGGGACTATTACGGCTTTGCATCAGTCTCCCGTTACCCGCTTTAGTTCCCAACATGAATTAACCAGTACGCGGTATACAGGCCATGTGTAGTGACATCCTGTCCCTTCCGCTTCGTCTCACTTACACATAAACATCTATTCCTCTAACATACATCATATCGCATACTTCATCCATCTTATCATTCATTGCTCCACATACATTCAGCGTAGCCAGACGGGCCTCTGCAATCATCTTTCGCCCCTCTGGGAGACAGAATGTGACGGGTGGCGAACCGCGTCGCCGGTTTTCCTCCCGCGGATTCTACCCACCCCTGCCCCATTAAAGGGCCGGGAACTCGGGGCCTACAATTTATATTAAAAGAAATTGCAAAAATAAATGGTTTTTGATAGTCTAAATAGCGCCACATTAATAGATCTCACTCCGGCGGGCAAAAAACTGCGGTTGCCATCCCGCTTCCCAGGCGTGGCAAATGTGGCAAATAACTCACATTGAGGCGCTCGATGGGTGAGGCCTGTGTTCAGCAGTGGACTTTAATAGAATATAACGGTAACTCAGGTGGAATCGGGCGGATCCCAGGTTTTAAAATAAAAATAAAAAGTTGCCTGGTAGAGAATTTCTCAAGGAATTAATGTCCGGTCTTTGTATTCTTTTGTTTCAAAAAAACGGAATAAAGAATAAATTTGTAAATAAATAAATATAAAAATAACATTTTAATTGAGTTTAGAATTTGTGCCGTAGAAATAACGAATGAGGAAAGAGTGACAAAACAAATTTATGCTACAGAAGTGTGTGGCATAGTGAAGAAATGATCTAGACAGCAATTTATGTATCAAATTAGCGATATATTAAAGATGGTCCAAATTAATAGTCATCATCATTATCATCATTACAGCCCTTCACAAGTCCACTATTGAACATAGGTCTCCCCCAAGTAATGCTACCAAGCACGGTCCTAAGCCACCTGCATCCATCGACTTCCTGCATGTCTTACCAGGTCGTCACTCCATCTAGCGGGGGGTTGCCCTACACTACGCCTACCGGTACGAGGCTGCCACTCGAAAACCTTTCTTCCCCATCGGTTATCGGTTCTTCGAGCTATATGGCCGTCTCATTGCCACTTCAGTTTACTAATTCGTTGGACTATGTCAGTCACTCTGGTTTTACTGCGGATATCCTCATTTCTGAGTCTATCACGCAGAGAAACTCCGAGCATAGCCCTCTCCATAGCCCGCTGAGCGAACTTGAGCGTCCTCATACGGCCAGCAGTGAAGGACCACGTCTCAAATCCGTAAGTCATAACTTAATAGTACCTACCTTTAATTGACTTACATGACTTATATGCGTAGATATCGACTACCACCAACAAACAGTCAACACATCTGCAATTCTTCGGAGTTGCAGTTGTTCATGAGCGACATCAAGCTAACCGCATGCTCGTTTGCTCCATCTTATACAAAAAAAAATGGATGTGAAAGATTGATTTAGGATAGATGTAGATGTCTTTGGGCCACAGCATCCGCATACCATTAGGTGGAACTGTGTGCTAGTTTAATGATTTTTTAAATTTACGCGAACACTACACATTGAATAAAACTAAATTTACGGATTTTATCGCGTTTATTTCACTACTTTTACTTATTTTTAATTCCCGACGTTTCGGGTGCTTTACAGCAACCATGGTCACGGGGGGGACTGAGATGTTTAACGTCCCAATGTCATAGTTAGTCCGGCTACCTTCAGTTTTTGAATATTAATTTTTTGGTCCGATTTACGCAAAACGAGCTTATAGTATCATGAAGTCTTGCAGTGGTATGCTTAGGTTTGGGTTTAATTTTGTTAATTATAGGATCCCAAGCAGGTGGCAGCACCCATCCATCTTCTCTATTGAAATTTGGATGTTTTTTAATTTCAATAGCCTCGCGTATCATCCTTGGTAGGAATCGGTGTTCTTTTGCGAGAATTTGTGGTTTATCAAAACGAATGTAATGGTGGGGACGATCTTGAACATGATCGCAGACTGCAGACTTCCCGGAGCGTCGGTGCTTCACGTCAGCTATATGTTCTTTCACGCGGGTTTTTATGGATCTTTTTGTTTGACCTATGTAAGAGAGACCACATTCACAATCTAACTTGTACACTCCTGCATCTTGTAGAGGGATATTACACTTGACGGATGGTAAAAATTGACTAATCTTCTTCGGCGGCTTGTAGTATGTTTTAATAGAAGCTCGCTTCAAGATGTAGCCAACCTTGTCTGTGACTCCTCTGACATATGGTAGTACAGCAGGTACACGCTCGACTGTGGCCGGCTTCACTCGGTCACTGTGACGTAGGCGCGGGACCCGAAGCTTGTTGTCTTGCAATACTTGCTTGACGTGCTGAAGTTCGGCGGCCAGATGTTTTCTGTCGTGCTCTCTGAAACAAAGATTTACCCACGGTAGCTAACTGTGAAGGATGATGGTGAGATTCACCATTTAAATATCGGTTGGTATGGGTCTTTTTTCTATACACAGTGTGACCAATTGTGTTATTAGGATTTCGAATGACTAAAACATCTAAGAAAGCTAAAGAATTATTTGCCTCTAACTCCATTGTGAATTGTATTTTAGAGTTTATAGAGTTAAGGTGGTTTAAAAATGTAGTTACTTTGTCAGATGGTAAAATTGTGAAAGTGTCGTCTACGTACCGCTTGTAGAATCTTAGATTTACTGGAGCAGTAAGAAGGGCTTTCTCCTCGAAGTCCTCCATGAATATGTCAGCGACTATGGGAGATACAGGTGAGCCCATCGCCACACCATCTACTTGCTTGTAGAACTCTTCCTTCCACAATAGATAGCCAGATGTGAGGCAGTGTTTGAGTAATACTGCATATTCAGCAGGCATGTTATTATATTCTAGCTTACTAGTTACAATTGATATGCAGTCTTCAATAGGTAGGCATGTGAATAGTGACTGAACATCAAAACTGACCATAGTTTCATTGTCAGCGAGATGTAGGTCTTTTATCTCACTAACAAAATGATATGAATCCTTTGTGTGTGCTCTGGTATGTCCTCTCAGTGGTGACAGTACTTTTGCCAAGTGTTGTGCCAGCTTATAAGTTGGTGAATCGATCTGGCTCACTATAGAACGTAGTGGAGCGTTTGGTTTGTGTATATTTGGTAACCCATACAACCTCGGTGGTTTGGTACATGATGGTATTAGCGAATTCACGTTGAGATTTAATTTTTCGGAGTGATTCTTTATTAAATCGCTAGTTGCTTTAAGGGTGTTAGTTGTGGGGTCTGTTTTGACCTTTTTGTATGTACTTTCGTCCGATAAAAGCTGTAGTATTTTAAAATTATACTCTGACGTGTCCATTATTACCGTAGCATTTCCTTTATCCGCGCGGAGAATCGTTAGATCTGGTCTGTTCCGTAAGTTAATCAACGCTGTAAATTCGTCTTTAGGAAGGTTTGGTTTTGGCACTGAACTTCGACGTAACAAGGACGAAATATCTTGACGTATAGCCTCCAAATCATCCTTACCAATATTATTTTTAAACAGACAATCCTCAATGCTGCAGATAATTTCTTCGTACGGGATTTTTCGCGGTGTTAATGCGAAATTCATTCCCTTCGCTAACACCTTTATTGTTGGTTCGTCCAGTGTATGTTGTGACAGATTATAGACCGTGAGTTGTTTATTGTTTGCGTCTGTGGTCAACGGTTGTGTTTCGTTCTGACGTTGACTTAGATGGTTGGCATTTGATTTGATCGTTAATTTTTGGTATTTTTCTATTTGTTTATTTTTGCATTCATTGTATTTTGCTGTTTCTCGTTTGTTTAAAGTTTCGATGCAATTATTAAAATCAAATGTCGTTAAAACTGTCTTTAGTTCACTGAACAAATTGTCTATGGTGTTGTTTATGAAATGTAAATCGAACCGTTTCTGCTGAATCACCGTTCGTAACAACTTTTTTACTTGCCTGATTTAAGATCTTGGCGCTTCCTCGAATGTCCTTTTTTGTTGATATTTTAACACACGTAGGAATGAGATTATGGTCTCTGCATCTCTTCAAGAAATTTAAAGATGTTATATATCTTGCTTAAATGGTGAATCTCACCTTCATCCTTCACAGTTAGCTACCGTGGGCAAATCTTTGTTTCGGAGAGCACGAGGGATCTGTGACAGAAAACATCTGGCCGCCGAACTTCAGCACGTCAAGCAAGTATTGCAAGACAACAAGCTTCGGGTCCCGCGCCTACGTCACAGTGACCGAGTGAAGCCGGCCACAGTCGAGCGTGTACCTGCTGTACTACCATATGTCAGAGGTGTCACAGACAAGGTTGGCTACATCTTGAAGCGAGCTTCTATTAAAACATACTACAAGCCGCCGAAGAAGATTAGTCAATTTTTACCATCCGTCAAGTGTAATATCCCTCTACAAGATGCAGGAGTGCAAGTTAGATTGTGAATATGGTCTCTCTTACATAGGTCAAACAAAAAGATCCATAAAAACCCGCGTGAAAGAACATATAGCTGACGTGAAGCACCGACGCTCCGGGAAGTCTGCAGTCTGCGATCATGTTTAAGATCGTCCCCACCATTACATTCGTTTTGATAAACCACAAATTGTCGCAAAAGAACACCGATTCCTACCAAGGATGATACGCGAGGCTATTGAAATTAAAAAACATCCAAATTTCAATAGAGAAGATGAATGGGTGTTGCCACCTGCTTGGGATCCTATAATTAACAAAATTAAACCCAAACCTAAGCATACCACTGCAAGACTTCATGATACTATAAGCTCGTTTTGCGTAAATCGGACCAAAAAATTAATATTCAAAAACTGAAGGTAGCCGGACTAACTATGACATTGGGACGTTAAACATCTCAGTCCCCCCCGTGACCATGGTTGCTGTAAAGCACCCGAAACGTCGGGAATTAAAAATAAGTAAAAGTAGTGAAATAAACGCGATAAAATCCGTAAATTTAGTTTTATTCAATGTGTGCTAGTTTGTCATCTTTGTCCTGTACAATGGGAGATGTTAAAGTTCTATTGAACGTAAAAATCTACACCGGTTTGCAAAAACGCTTCTCTGGAAAAAACGGGCAAGGTATCCTTTGATCTTATGATAAAGAAGTAGAAAGATCTATTATGTCTATTTGTGATATTTACACATATTGGACCTTATTGGGATTCAAAACCGAACTTTCTCAGTATTCTAACCGTGTTCCAATCGCCAAACCATAAAATAACTTTTAACTGGTACCAGTTACTCGACTCCATTTCCAATAATTCATTCTTGGGGCGATATATACGATTTTACAACAAAATCCCAGAAAATATACAAAATCTGACGTCGGCCAAGATAAAACTTTACTAAACAAAGGTTGTATGAAAAGGATTATTATAGATAATATTAATTTAGGAAGTTTATGGATGGTAATAACCCCAAGGAAAGAGGTGGTCGCTATCGCTACCAAACTATTTCTAATTTGTTTTGCGTTGTTAATTATTGTGTAACATATTAAATGACAATAAACTGTTATTTAAAAAAAATATGACCCGCTGGGTTTCCTGCTAGTCCTTCCTAGGGTAGAGATATTTGTCGAACCAGTTTTAAATCTTTACATAGTATAAAACAGAGCCGCTTTCCGCCGTATGTACGCTTAGATCTTTTAAACTACACGACGGATGTTGATGTGGTTTTCAACAATAGATAGAATGATTCAAGAGAAAGGTTTAGTACGTATGATACATGCATATGTTGTCGAGATCCACATCACCCGTGCGAAGCCCGGGCAGTTCGCTAGTTAAACATAAGATTAACTTTCAGTAAGTATTATTTATAATCTATATTGAATAAAAAAGTTTCTTTTTACTTTCTAATTTTATTTATATTTTAAGTAAAACCGACTGTATCATAGAAATCTATAAACCACATTCACATGTCATTGGGTTTTACGGTGAAAACAATTTCACAAGACAATTCGGCGGCATTTGACAGGGCGCAGTTTGTTCAAGTGATTTATTACCCACTGCTGCTTCTTTACAAGTGCGCCCATTGAACTGGAATGCAAATTTAGTAGTTAAGTATACCATAAAAGGTTGAAGCAAACGTAAAGCGAAACTTTCTTTGAGATTATTTATACAACTATCTCAATTTAACTACTAACTTTAAATTAAAAAAACAACAATTAACAATAAGATGAAGTAATAAAATATCATGGGATATAACGTTTGAATTTATTATTTTAAAATTAACCCCAATCGAAGATCGTCTCATCAATCGTGGTGACGTCTTATATTATACTAGCTGACTTTTTAATGTCGGAAATACATGGTTTCCTTAAGAGGATGAAGAAAAATCCTATGACACAGTTAATTTTCTTTTTTTTAATAAACATTTTATGTATAAAATATGGAAAAGAAATTCATTTATTCAAGTAAATAAACTCATATTTTGTTAGTATTACCTACTTATCACAGGTAAGTAGATATATTATTTACTCCAATATATTAAAAAAAAAAACTATATTTATATGTGCTATTTTTCACCATTTCATCGGATATGGCACCGCAATGTCCTAAGCAGAGGTTAAAATAAAAACTGTACCAGAGGTAGGTGCAAACTTAAGATATACATAAATATATCTAAACTTAAGATGTATTATGTATTAAATACTGAGTTCATCGTAACCAGAGCATTTACCTCTAGACATAGATTTAACTACCTGAGCTATTTCTTTAACCGGAAAAGTTATTTCCGTGCTTCCCTTGGGCACCGACTATGTCGGGAAAAGGAAAAGGGAATTTAACTGCAAAATTATCTACAAATAAGTTGGCAATTTTCGCAGACTCGGTTATACCGCCAATGCTCACGGGCAGTCTCGGTTACATTGTAGCTTTTGTTAGTATATATATCCGAAAAGAGCCAATATCATTTTTTGAATAATTTGAGACCAGAATATCCATTCTTCAATTCAATCTTTTATTAGCTTCACACATTTCGTTATATAAATGGTTCCGGAAGTAGGTTGATCATACAACTTCCACAGGTGAAAAATATGAAAAAAAATAAAGTGACAAAAAAATTCCAAATTCAAATCAAATCCTTAATGCATAATTACTTTACGCGTGATAAGTATCAATAAACTTTTGACGCCTTTGAACTTGAACTGGCCGTTAGATAAAAAGCATGCTTTAAATTAGTACATAAGTGTTTATTTTTATTGGTAGATAAATTTTTCATCAAATCAATAAAAATTAAAAATATCTGTAATTTATACGCTTCTACTTCGTTAACCTATTTATTCCCGACGGTAAAAAGATCAGCCGTGTTCATGCATGAATTGTACGTAGACAATCATCCAGAACTGGAAAAATAAATATTTTAGGCTATAAAAGCCCGGTGTAAATATGTGGGCAGATTTGTATACAAGTAGGCATATTACTAAAATAAGTGCCAGACTGCAGCTATACTATGGTTGTAGCACGAATGTGTCGGCTCGAACGGGGAAAGGCCACACTTTCACATAATACCAACGTAAAAAAGCAGCTTAATGCTGCTCTGTTTCGTATAGTTAGTGTAGAGAACCGGAGACACTTTGGCATTCTTAGTCGTCTGGGTGAAAACTCATTCTGCGTTTTGATTTTTTATCGAAGATAGATGTACCTAGATGTCTGTGAGCCACAGCATCCACTAAGTATTCCAATAAGGAATCCCAGTCGATAAATTTAACAGCAGTTTATGAAAAAAGTTATTTCCGTATAGCATGTAGTGTACTACTGACTACGTATTCATTCCCCTTTTTGAGATAGTATCCACCCTTGGCAGGTGGGTGGACAAAACTTACTTTTTATTAATTTTGATTGCTCAGGAAGATGCTACTTCCCAGCTCCTATTACACATGGCCCTATTGCCTTTTATGACATCCACGGTATGATATGAGGTAGACCTTATAAAAGAATTTTGTTTGCCACTAAACCTTCATTCCTCACCCTAAACCAACGAAATTACTCTAATGAACGTGCTGAATTAAGATGTTCCACCTCGATGACTATAAGATCAAGGTGACTGACTCGTCTGTCTAATAAATAACAAGGTCTGTGGTATTTAAGGTCTTAGAATTAAAATTTAGAATACGGTATGCAATGCAAGGTTTTATTTATTTATGACATGAAAGTAGCAAGCGAGCTGTGCGTCCACTAGATGGTTGACGGTTATTTCAGTCTATTGAATTTTATTTAATTCCAAATTAAAGGCGGTTGGTTATAGATGCGTTGTAACTTATCACCTTAAAACTATGCAGGAATGTCACGAATTCACTAACCTTCTTATAAACTATACTTGTATTTATAAGTCAATGCTCTAATTACTTATGTGTGGCATTGTGACATTTTTTTAATAAAACCGAATTTATTTTCTTTATTGTTTTTTCTTAATTAATATTTTTGGCTTGGATGCTTGTGCCATGTCTTAGTTTCATTCGGGATCTTCGTTTTTATTGATTGTTTTCTTTACAACATGCTGATTTACAGCTCAACCCAGCGGAAAGTCGATGACGACAGTCACTCCAGTTCATTTGGCGCCAAAGCGATCAAAATAACTTGAAGTTTACATCAACATCGTAGCACTTGTTTCGTCAATATCTCTAATAGTTCACAAGCGCGGACACTTAATACACAAAATCGCATCATTTTACGTATCAAAGTGCAATTCAAATCATTATAATTTAAACGATGAAACAGGAGCAACAATCCGTCGACGTTCAAATTTTCTTTTTAAATTGTAAGATGCTACTGGCACAGATTAAATAATGCTTCTAGCAACTAATTAAAAAAAACATTTCAAACCATTTTAGTCCCAAGGGGGATTTCGGATCTGTAGTCTTTTTTTTAAGGTGTATGGGCTCAGTTGTCAGTTACTATCACATGAGCTGTAAGATTGTACATCGATTCGGTTTTAGAAAATGTATCACCATTATCGAGGTTTTAAATTCGACAATTTGTATTGTATCTGTGTTGCACAAGCTTTTGCAACTAATATTATAATGCAACCGTGCAAGGTATAATGCAAATCTCACGCGAGCTTTTGTAAACACGTATCAATTTCATTGCAACTACTTATAAAGTCTTATAAATGGTGAAAGTTCTTAACGGGTATTATTTTACGTTAAATCTGACGGAATGAATGCGACACAATTTAAAAGTGAACGTTAATCCAAAAGTTATTGCCGGGAAAGTTTATCGGCCTCGTGTCATTACTTTAGAACGCAACGTGCAAAAATAAACACGTATATTAAAATATGCACAACACAGAAACACTCCAGTTTAAATATCAAAAAGAACGAATATGGTTTCTTTTCCTTTCACTCTAATCCTCAACCATTTAGTCTCCTCTGCAGAGGGCTTCCATCCGGTTGGGTTTTTATTTACTTATGTATTTTTTTTTTAAATTGTATAAATGTCAAAAAAAAATGAACGAACAGAACCATAGAATTCACTTACCATCAGGTGGACTGTGTTCGCTGTGCTCGTTTTTCACCAGAATGATGGCAGAATATACGGCGGCCGGATATCCGGCTATAAGACTGGCCGAATATCCGGTATCCGGTATCCGGCCAAACAGCTATCCGTTTTATCTCCAATTTATATGTACCTTTAATGACAATTTATCAATTACTCAGTATTAATTTAATGTATAATTAAGTACCTAATGTGTATGTATGTATTACCCTCTATAAATATATTTGAGTATATATCATAAATGTTTAAAATAAACGTAGGGACTCTGTATACTACCGTCTAAGGCACATCTCGCATGGGGTATATTTACCGATTTAAAAAAAGATACTCACTCGCACAGTTGACCGTCCGAACTTGTTCTGGGCCGTTTGAAACTCAGCGCTCAATTCTAGCGACAAATGCTAAAACGGTTCCTTCCACCACTTCATCATAGCACAAGATTTTTATTTTAATATGTTGGCATACACATAAAATAGATATACTTTTTTATTTATTTTTATAGCAGAGGGGACAAACGAGCATGCGGCTCACCTGATGGTAAGTGACTACCGCCGCCCATGATCAACCGCAACACCAGGGGAATTGCAGATGCGTTACCGGATTTTTAAAAAGGAGTAGGCTCTTTTCTTGAAGGTCTTCTCTCTCTCGAATCTCTGATGGTAATCGATTCCACAAGGAAGTTATACGCTAAAAAAACATCTTTTAAATCGCATAGTGGTGGACCGCCAGTCATCCAGATGGTATGGATGGTATCGCGAGTTTTACTTACTCCTTTTTTTTAATTTCATTTCCTTTTTGAGGGGAAATATAACCTCAAATGGCTTAGCAAGATCCTCCGTTATGCCGAAAATACTGCAGCATTAATTTTGAAATAAATATATGGTAAAGTTGAGGATTAATGTTAAGGACTATATTAGACGAAAACACGATCCCGTAAAATTTTCTCGATAGAAAAAAAAATCCAAAGTTACCTCCACACTGAACAATAAACCGCTGTTATTCATAAAATACTTTAAATAGGATCATAAAACTTTGCATACTAACTGAACTAACTATAAAGCAGTGCTTATGTTACTTACTTTTTTTAAATACCATTATTTTCACTGTAAAAAGAAATTACCTAAACTATCGGCGTCTTGAAGCTTGATTCATGTCATGCCGCCCGGTTAGTATCGCTTCGGCTTTTGAAGGGGGAAGTTGTGTCGCTTACGATCAGAATACACATTACGCAACAGGACGACGTAAAATTAAAATGAGAAATAACCGTAATAAAAATAAGAAGCGACTGGGTTAGCGTTAAGAAACAGGCATAAATATGATATACCTAATGAATTAAGTATCCAACGGCCTATCTACTTACAGTATAAGTGATTACAAACATGTCGGTACATAGCATCCGACGCGCGGGGAAGTGGGGGCGAAATTTGAATTTGAACTGACTTACTATATCCCCTTTTTTACTTAACTGTAATTTGTCATGTGTATTATAGATGTAAGATAAGTGTTAGAATAAATGACTTTATGTCTTTATGCATACTGTATTCTATCTCATTCCCTCGCGACTAAATCCTATATATGTTTGTTTCTTTTTAGTGTCGCTTTTTCGTTTCGAGTTTCAAATCGCAGATTCTAAAAAAAGTTTTCACTTGAATTCTTTATTTATTATATCATATGAATCTACTATGTAATATTTCGTAATTAGTATATAGTTAGTTTACGCACTCACGCGTGTAGCGAGTAAGTACTAAAATTCCAAAACGGTAAAGAGCGTGACCAGTGAGCCAGTGACCACACCCGCACATTGCGATGACAGCGAAGCCGACAGTCAACGACTGGAAAGGAAACTCCAATTTCCGAAAACGGAGTGAAGCCTTATCAGTTATATGGCATTATTTAGACATAAAACTAGCTAAGTATATTTAAAATTCACAGCGTTTTTTAAGCATAGCTAAAGGCAGTGTATGAATATCCACTACCCCATATCCGTGGGTGTTGTTAGGGGAGGAAATTATAATAAAAAAAAATAATAACTGTGGTTGCTAACCCGTGTGCCAAGCGTGGCAACTATGGCAAAATCTCTCTTTGATGAAATCTATGGGAGGTGCCTATATTCAGCAGTTGACTTTAATAAGCTGTAACGGTAACTGGATATAACATAATGAACCGTGATAACTCAGGGATTAAGTACTCGCCATAAATTTTACAGTACGCAAGCAACACGGGTTCGATCCCTGCTGGCGACAATTAAATTGTTAATTGCAATAAGAAGTGCCGATCTAATATACCAAGAACTCGACGGTTTCGGAAAAGACGCTGGCGAGCAGTTCCTTGCTCTAGAACCGACCTTTCGTGCTACAGCCATTATTCATATAGCAGCAGCGTAACCACGTCAAAAAATATATATATATAAATTATAAATAAATCTTTTTTTAAACATAAGTGACTAACGAACTTACAGTCGACTTGATGGTAAGGGGCTACCGCAGGCCATGCACACCGGCAGCCAACATAAAACAAAGAAGGAACGCAACGCATCTGTAGCGTCGTCATCTCTGAGTACCATTGCTAGCAAATAGCATCCACTGCATGTTACCAGTGCACAAAAATAAATACTTCAGATAAAAAATTAATAAAAACGCTTATAAAATATATTTATTTTTATTACAACAGTTAAAGACTAACTTTCCGGTCGACTGGTAGAAAATGCCATATAGCATTAAGTTCGCCGTTTTTACTTTAGTACAATAAAGTGTATAAATAAATAAATAAATAAAATAAAGACTGCCACAGTTTTTCTCGGAATCACTATTTTGAGTTAACTCTACTGGGCTACATGTGAGAACAGGAGTAGGTATATCGTAATAAAACGTAGTCCATAGTCCATACCTCCATCATTGCGTGGTCGAGATCAGGTGATAGCGCGACTTCCAACCGCAGCATCCACATCTAGTTACTTCTCGCGTGGTAAATGAGATCTGGCCCCCGGGTTCCCACGCCACGGGACACGCTCTAAACGATTTACCGCGAACAAGCGCTGCGTTTACGTGTAGTTATAAATAATTACTTAACAAAACGTTCGTCTTGAATATATTAATGATACTTGTAACAAGTTTTTAAGGTTTTTTTAAGGTTTTCTACAGAATGCATTTCGGAGAATGTGCGCAGTAATTGCATAATTTAATTCCTCCTTCTCCCTTTCACCATCGGACAACCAGAAGTTCGGCCAATCTCCACCCTTTCGTTGTTGACTTACCACGCATTCGAACCAAACGGATTGCTACTTCGTTCGTCATGCGTACAACAAAGGAGTGGAATAAGTTGCCAGCATCTGTCTTTCCATCCGTTTACAGTGTAGGTGTCTTCAAGGCAAGAGTGAATAGATTTTTGTTAAGTTAGTGCACTTCACCATGTTAGGCTGCATCACCAGTTAGCATCAGGTGGGATTGCAGTTACGCGCTGGCTTAGAATAATTAAAAAAAAGTCCAAAGGTTTCAACAGTAATTACAAAAACCTGACCGCGTAAAACAGGTTCCTGAAAAAAGAAGAGTTTTATATCCAATGTCACATCTACATCTAAAACTATTATAACGACACCCCATATGTTAGAATCCATCAAGTCATGTCATATATAGAAAATATTTTAAATATTGTGACAAATGATATAAGATAATGGTACTTCCCCGGTCGAGTCAACCCATTCGTGCTAAAACCATAATATAGCTGCAGCGTGGCTATATGATGGTTATTATTATATATTTTGCTTTCATAATAAAGAATAGGAGAAATAAGTCATTTTTCACTATACTGTAACATTTTTTAATAAAACACATTTTAATCATCAGTTTCATCTGAAATTTATACAAAAATCAGACAAGAGCTTAAAAGACATTGTTTTTCAAGAAAATTGGTTCGTAGAAGCAATTAAAACATTGTTCCTTCCAATGTCCAAAGTTTTTTTTTCTAAATTGACATCTAAAGTCAAAACTATGAGGGCTAGTAATCTTGCGCTCAATAGGTGTCGCTAGTTGGTACTGAGTAGATTTTATTTATCACGAAATGGTCACACAGTGTTATCATCATTGAAAAGTTAAATCTTAAATAAAATTAGTGCAAATTTTAGTGTATGTTCATACACAAAATAATGCTACGGACCTGTTTCTTAATTTCTATTTTTTTAGCTGTTTTCTAATTCTTCTACTTTTAAGAATATCCATAGTTTGGTTTATCAATTTCTAATCTAATGAATGTAAAATTTAACTAAAGTTTCACAAAAAATAAACAATTAATCACAATACTTTTAATAATTTACTTCCCACTTCAAAATTAAACCTCATTCCAGTGGCGCTGCCAAAGTTGTGGATGCCCTCATTTATATACGCGTTGATTGTTGCTTCAACCGCTAGATGTCACTATATACAGAATTACATCGCGGTATGGTTATGTAGCGGAAATATTTATACTTGAATAAAGCATTCAAATTACTTTTGTGTTGCGCATACACGGCACTATAATTTATCCTGTGTATTTTTGAATATACCACGCCTAATCAGCTGGTATAATATGTTATGTCGGGAAGTAGATAATTCCTATGTTTATATATTCTATTGAGATGGTAAATAGGAATGTGATTACTGATTATGATAATAAGGTTAACGTTATAAAGTAGTTTAGAAGGGTATGTAAAATAATGTAGGGGAACAGCGTTTTGTGACGTCCTGTGGGTATCAAAAAAGAAGTTCTTTAAATTGTGAGTAAGGGAAGGGAATTCTAGCAGCGATGTGTATCAAGTATGAACATTTTTCTTGTCCGCTACAAGGAGATATTTACCTACCTCTATTAATAACAATATTTAAATATACAATTAGACAAAATATTGAGAAGTTTATAATATTTAAAAATAGCACATTACAATGTCCGTTTTTTTTTATTTACCAAATTTTAAGGTCGTTTGTTGGCATTTTAGATTTATTGTAAAATATTGAATTTAAATTTTTCTCATTCTTATATGAAAAGAAAAATATAAGCATGGAGAGCAATGGTGAGTCGGTGGGTCTAATGGTTACCCAAAAGTGAGATTATAATATAATACATATATTAGAAATACCTGATTCGAATATTTATATTGGATTTTCGACGAATTTCACATCATCAAAATTTTGTTTGCATTGTGGATTAGATTATCTCATTGCAACAAGTTTTAGATAAAATTTTAAGGATTTTTGATAATTCATACTGAAAAAATATAAAATTTAACCAGTAGGTAAGTGAACATAAACAAGAAATTTATTAAAAATTCGGAAAGATGTGACTTATAGTTCAAGAAAAGAGCTTAATCCATAGAGGACAGTAACGCACCTGCGATTCCTCTGATGCTGCAGCTCTTCTTGGGCTTTTAGTCATTTAGCGTCCAGTGAGCTGCAAGCTTGTTTGTCCCCTCTTCTATAAAAATAGTCACATAATTATCAGGTGATGAAAATATCGTCCGAGGCCTGGATTTTGAGATGAGAAAAAGTAAACATTTCTCCGATATTTAGACTATTAAAATATTGTATTGCTACTAGGACCTATGCGGAGGCGTGGTATCGCGGAGATAAATGCTCGGGTAAATTTCACAGTACGCGAGCAACCCGGGTTTGAACCCCGCCGGCACCAATGAAATTGTTAATTGAAATTTTAAGTGCTGATTAAAATAAAACCAGAAATAAAACCTAAACTTTTGAGAAATAAAAAAAATATTTCGAAGAGATAAATTAAATTAAATAAATGAAGTAGTTAGTAACGTATAATCGCGTTGATCTCTTTTATATCAAACCAAGTCAACTAAAGCGTTTTTTGATCTTGAAATTCTTTACCACCCAACCAGAGGTTGGCCTAACCTTTCAAATAGCGAATTTTTTTCTCTCTTTTATTTCTTTAATAAACGATTTTTACGTGGTAGAGCCATGCTGCATATTGTAGTTTACTTATAGCACGAATGGGTCGGCTCGACCGGGGAAAGACCACGCTCTCACTGAATACTAGTGAAATAGCAGCTTAATGCTGCTATGTTTCGTATGGTGAGTAATCGAATTTAGCTTTAGAAGTCTATGGGCCACAGCAATCACTTACCATCTGGTGGACTGTGTGCTTACCATAGGTGAAGTATTGTTTCACTTATTGTATGTTTCACTTATTGTATTTTTTGTACAGTTTTTTGAATTATGAGGGTGACAAGCAAGTACACAGTCCACCTCATGGTAAGTGAAATCGGCCTCTATAAAAGGATTCTATAAAGTACAACCCTGAGTCACCTGCATCCATCGACTTCCTGCACCTCTTACTAGCTTGTCACTCCATCTAGTGGAGGACCGCCTTAAACTTCGCTAAGGGGGCGTCCATTAAAATTACGTGAGGTGCTTAGAAGGGAACGTGACTCGAGCCGAATCTCACACAATCTAACATGGGGAATAGGGGGGATCTCGGCAAATATCGCGTAGTTTTATTCCGCAAGAAACAGCGTAAAATTTCGAGAAAATTACTCGTTACATCTATCCTCGATTAAAAATCTGAATGCAGATACGTTGTCATCCCTGAGGACTAGGATTGAACGCTTCATTACCAGTAAAGTGTGACAGAAGTAGGGAACCAGAGCCCCTTTGGTTCTCTACACTCACCATACGACACAGCAGCATTATGCGGCTATTTCACGCTGGTATTCTGTGAGAAAGTGACCGTCCCTGGTCGAAACGATCCCAGTCGTGCTCCAATCATAGCTGCTCGTGGCTCTACCACATATAATACCTATAAGTGTATTTTTATTACTGTCATTACCGCAGAGGATAAGACCAAATCTAATAACTGCTGATACATATAATACGTGGCAAACTATTAGTAATTGTTCTTTGTTTAATATCTTAATAAAGCAAAGAAGAAATTAGCCACTTTTTAGTGGGCTGGTACATTTTCTACTAAAACACATTTTAATTATCAGTTTCATGTATTTTTACTTTTTTGTATTTTATAGAATAAGAAATAAAGAAGAATAAGAAATAAACGAGCACACAGTCCACCTGATAGTAAGTGGTTGCTGTGGCCCATAGACATTTACGTTTATCATCAATTAAGAATCCAAATACAGATGCGTTGTCACTCCTGAGGACTAAGATGGAATGCCTCGTTTCCAGTAAAAAAGGATCTCCGGATCTCTACAGTCACCATACGAAACACAGCAGTATAAAGCTACGGCTTTACGCTGATATTCTGTGAGAGCGTGGTTCTTCCCCGGTCGAGCCGACCCATTCGTGCTACAACCATAGTATAGCTGCAGCGTGGCTATATCACGTATAAAATCTACGGAAAATTATGTGAAAAATGGACAGGAGCTTAAAAAACATCGTTTCCCTACAAATTGGCTGTTGGTAGCAATTAAAACATTCATACGTTAATAATGTTTGTTCCATCCGATAATCAATTACGTGCTTCATAATATGAAAGGACTGCCTCAACGGTTGAGTGGTCATAAACGCGTTTGCTAATTAATCATGAGTTTTCGGTTTGAATACCGGGTCGGGCCAAATATCAGTTATTGGGGTTTTCTGCCAAGAAATTCTCAGTAGTTGCCCGGAGTATGAAAGTTGGCGGTGTATTTCACCCCCGTGCCTCGGTAAGCACGTAAAGCCGTTGATGCTGCGCGCGATTTATTTCCTACCGACCGTGTCCGTGGGGAATATATGGGAATTGAGACTGGAATTGGGTCTGGGAGGACATTGTTATTAAATGCTATATAATTCATAATATACTATAATTATAACAAGGGATTGAAATGATTGTGCCACTTACAGTGCGGACGGCTCGACCCGTACTCCCAAATATTTAGACGGCCGTTGTTGCGTCAAACTATCATATTTATACGATTAAAGCTTAAATTGTTAAAAGTGTATTATGAAAAGCGTTAAATAAAACATACATAATAATTTGCTTCAGATTTTAATTGAGTTATTTTTTTACTAAATTGACATCAAATTAGTGAGGGTTAATAATCTTGCGCTCACTAGATGTCGCTGGTTGGCACTGAGTTGATTTTATTAGTCACAGATATGGTCACACATACAAAGTTGAATCTTAAATAAAAGTTTTTCCACTCACTACCACGTATAACGTGAAAAAATCTTAGTTTCATTAAATTCTCTAAGTAACTGTTTAATTACTGTGACGGTAAAAGAGGTGAGTCGGACTTAATTTTGAAGTGGAAAAAATGTTTTTTCTGTGGTACGAAACTTTTGAAAGACACAAAATACATATCTATAGAACAAAAAATATCCTTTGTGGGCTAATTATTGGTCTCAAGTCAAATATCGTGGAGTTTTGGCGGGACCCTAACCGCCGGCTAATGGGGGTTAATAATCTTACGCTCACCAGATGTCGCTAGCTGCAAGTGAGGCCCCACAAAGATATCATGATCGAAAAGTTGCGCTTTATATAAAATATTTTTGGTTTCTAGTTCAAATAGTGCATAACAAAACAATGCCTATGTGCGTTCCTCAGTGTGTTCTTTATTTTTTTTACACATTTTTTAATTCTTCTACTTTAAGCATATCTGTACCTTGCTTGGTTTATCCATTTATAAACTCATTTATATAAATTTTTACTAATAGTTCAGAAAGAAACATTATTTTTTCTCTTTTCTAAAAACAAAATTGTCCCGCCCCCGAAATAGTAATATTATTACGATTTCTGTAGTCCCGTCATGAGATCCGTCAAATATTTATATATCCACCTGATTGCAAAGTAACGCCGCCCTGGTGGCAGAAAAAGTTGTGGAAGCTCTAATTGCTGCCCTGTATCGTCGCATCGTTCAAATTATAATGGTTTTATAAAATTTGTTTACGTAAAGTGGCGCGGTTTTATGGACTAAGAATACGCCCATGTAAACTACGAGTAAGTACGAGTACGAGTAGTAGGTAAATTAAATGCTCTGACGGTGATGTAAATAAACTTCAATATATTTCGTTCACTTGGCACTTATCATAGATGTTTTGAACTTTGCATATATTATCGTCATCGACTGTCTGAAGGTATAGCTGTCTTGGAAAATCTCCCAAAAATATCGCCATGTGAAGCACCAACACCAAGCTTCATCATCGTCATCATGACAGCCCTTCACAAGTCTTCTGCTGAACGAACGCCCCAAGGAAGGATCCACCAAGGCATGCCACAGAGCACGGTCCTGAGTTACCTGCATCCATTGACTCCCTGCATAATATCTTACCAACACCAGGCTGTCTTGAAGGATTTTTCCAAATATTAGATACTTATATATTTTTAAATATTATTACAGAGTCTGAGGTGTCGTTTTTAGCTGAAGACGTTATAGCCAACGCCATAGTAAATTTAAAAAAATGTTAACCCCTATTACCTCATACTCGTACATACAGTAAACCTGGAAAAGAAAATTAAAACGTATTGTTCAATTTGTAAGCTTTAAAATTTACAATTTTCTTACAAATTTGACTACGTATTAAACCTGTTTTAAAAACAAAATTTGAGCAGTTTTTAAACCACGTTCATAACTTGTATATCTTATATCCCCACTTCTAAATTCAACTCAGTTCGAGTCTAATTAAAATTCTAAATTTAATTTTAAATACAACAGCCTGGACTTAAGCTACCTTTAACTAAATATAAAATTTGGTGGTATTGGTGTGAGAAATCTTTCTAACGTTCCTTGGACTTACGTAACATAATTTTAAACAATAAAGTAGACCTGTGCTTTGCTTCGGAGACAGGGCAGACATGGCAAACGCTCTGTCCCGGCGAAAATGTTCCCGTGGAAGTTAACCAACAAAAACAGTGGTTACAGACTACAGAGTGTGCAGAAAGATTTGTTTCATAATTTCCATAGTGAGCAAGATCAGGCTCGCCTTCTAGCTGTTTTGACTAAAGAATCGGTTACGTTTACCATCAAGTAATCTCGGCACATTACTTGCTGGAAAAAGCTTGCGCGTCGCTGTAGGAATCCGACTAGAAGCGGCGATTTGTCAAACCCACAGAAATCGTAATAATAGACAATAGACACGAATTAGCGCTCGATTACTTCCAAACCGGTGTCGCCATCTGCAGCCGTATTATAAACATACGCAATGCACAATGATATCAAATGTTTCACAATACATTGCTAGGCGAGTTTGTCAACGTCGCATGCGTCGCGTATTACGGTAGAACAAGCAGCAATGGTAATTGTCAATACAAAAGTAATAAATGAAAGTTTGCAAAGGTAAATATCATAGTAAAGTATTCATCTAGATGTAAATTAGTTAAAACAATGATAATTAGTAAATAATCAACTTACCGATGAAATTTTATGCCTTTATTAGTTGAATTACACGTCCTTGATGAGTTTTTACTACTTTTTACTATTATTCTGCATTTCACCATTATAATAACACACGTCAACATATAATAGCGACGACAAGGTCACGCGTCTATGCGACTTCTATTTTCTTATTATTACGATTTCTGTGATCAACCCTTATCAGTGCTCCTGTGGTAACAGCGTCGACAAGTCTGGACTCCACGGACTTTCATGTAAGAAGAGTGGTTATAGGTTTTCACGGCACGGTTCTTTGAACGATGCCACCCGAAGGGCTCTTGTCTCTATAAATGTTCTCCCGGTTTTAGAGGCTTATAGAATATTTAGAGACGATGGAAAGAGACCTGACGGTATGATATTGGTCCCTTGGGAGAGAAGTAAAGCACTAGTGTGGGATGCTACTTGCGTAGACACTTTGGCGGCGTCTCATTTCAGGGGTTCCTCGCTTAGAACCGGGACGGCATCAGAGGTAGCTGAACTGAGTTAGTGACGCAAATATGAGTCTCTGAAAGATGACTACATATTTGTACCATCCATTTGCCGTAGAGACTATCGATCCGTGGGGTTCACGTGTGGTGAAGTTCCTACAAGAACTCTATCCGTGACTGGTCGTTGCTGCTGGCCATAAGAGGGCGGGTTCTTTTCCTGCTCAAAGGCTATAGTCATTCAGCGAGGAAACGCAGCCAGCGTTCTTGGCACGATACCACGGGCGTAAGACAGTATGATAATTAAGTTATTATTTTTTAATATTGTATATGTTAATAAAGTTTTTTTTTTAATATTGTATATGTTAATAAAGATAAAACTTACAAACGAATAGAATATTAGGTATAATATTATACATATATTGCATTCGAAGTTCCGAGCCGTAATCGGCTAGTGCATATATATCGATATAATCGACCCAATTCTTGACGACGGATTAGGTGTGGACAGGTATTAAATAAATACGCACTTCACATCTATACATATATCTAAAAAAAATAAAGCTACAGCATATATACGTCCCACTGTTGAGCACAGGCCCCCCTTCGTTTCTAAAGGGGTTTTATGGCAAGGAGTTTTTTTTTGCGCCCGAAGCAAATATGGGCAACCCTCCGGAAAGCGGGGGAGGGAGGCGGTGAATGCTCATAGCATACCATACAGCCGGCTGCGTGGTTATGTGGACAGCCAAAAAAAAAAAACTTTTACCCACTAAACACCGCCTTTATGGATTGGCTTACCGATCTGACGAGAGATCTCTAAGCCGTATACGAACGCGACCCTCCTTGGCAGAAAGGAGGGCGCAGGCAAGGAGTTGTCCGCCGCGCTGCCCCAATGGGTGTTTGCGAACTTCACATAATATCGATAATAGATGTTTTCCTTCACCGTCGAGGAGATGGTAAATCAGCACTTAAAATTGCAATTAACGGTTTCATTGGTGCTGGCGAATATCAAACTCGGTGTGCTCGCGTACTGTGAAATTTATATAATCTAGTGCAAAATAATAGTATTTTCATGAAATTTACTTTAATGGGCTTAATTTGACTTTATTATCTAGGGTTTCATCACCACCAGATGTGATTGTAGTCAAGCACTAGCATAAAATAAGGTATTAAGTAAAAAAGGGTTATGATTGTATATTATTATTAATTATGACAATTTTAATAGTATATAATCGCTATCTCTATTATATATATATATATATATATATATATATATATATATATATATATATATATATATATATATATATATATATATATAATGATCACTACGTTTTAAAACAAGATTTAAACGTTTCTCTTATTACAATCAAGAGCTGGTCTATTTGGTGAGAATTATACTGCCATCTATTGAAGGCCATGAGATTTAAACTCTTATCTAGGTTTTTTTATTGAATGAGGATGACAAACGAGCACACATTCCACGTGATAGTAAGTGGATGCTGTGACCCATAGACATCTACATATTTTCTTGATTAAGAATCAAAATGCAGATGCGTTGTCACACCTGAGGACTAAGATGGAATGCCTCGATTCCACTAAAAGAAGTCTTCGGTTCTCTCCACTCACCATACGATACACAGCAACATTAAAGCTGCTATTTTACGCTGGTATTCTGTGAGAGCGTGGTTCTTCCCCGGCCGAGTTGATCTATTCGTGCTACAATTATAATATAGCTGGAATAAGGCTCTACCACGCTACGTTAGGTGATCTATTCTGTACACATACAATCTATTTAAATGGTAAATGATTTGAAAGCCGGGCGATTTCGTGATCAGTGTACCTAGTATATAGTACTTTCGACACAAACAGAAGTAACTGATATACCTTATATTTGTTTGATGGTAATTTTGAACCTTCCTCCGATTACTTCCTTTACTTGGAGGTGGATCTCCATTTCTGTATAGGAGTCCGTCTGGTAGGACCACCCACTTATCTTCTTATATCTGTCGCCAAAAAGTACTGCTAGCACTGCTGAATTTGGGTATGAAGGTTATAGAGACACAGCATAATTGCTGTGAGGCTTTCCATCTTAATCTTCAAAGGTGACAACGTATATGTAGTTCAAACTGCTTGAATTTAGCTTCAGGTGTCCATGGATTTCAGTTGCCACTTACCATCAGGACTGTGAGTTCAGTTCAGTTCAGTTTTAAAAAATGTCTTATACACACTGTAGGGTACGTTGTTAAATAAAATGTGATTAAAACCGTAAAAGTAGTTTTATTTAACGTGTAGTGTTCGCGTAAATATAAGAAATTATTAGACAGGCATATACGAAAGTGTGTTTAAACATTTTTGATGGTGTGTGGAGGAACATTTAATTCATGAATTGATTTCAAGTTAATTTATTTAATTACGAGTATTCTTGTAATATATTCTTAATATTTCTCTTAAAATAAGTTTAGCGGCAATTAAGGCTTGTTCATTATACAATATACAATTGATGAGAGAATAGTGTATGTGATGTGATTCTAAAATTCCTACATATTGACTGTACAAAATAATTTAAATTCAATTCATTGAAACAATTGTTATTATGGATTGCATCTACCTAAACATAAGTGTACCTAATATTACATATTTTATAACACGAAAATGATTGTAACTTGATTAAATTGTTATTGTCATTTGATCCTACCATTAGTATTAAATAATTTGATTTTATGAAACCTTTACAAAGCTGCTCACAAGCTAGCAAAAAAATGATTCCTTGATTGCAATTTTTTTTATAATTCTGGCACAGAACACTTATAATGCTCTGAAGCGAAGCCGCAGAACTCTACGTGGTAGAGCCAGGCTGCAGCTACATTATGGTTTTAGCATGAATGGGGCGACTCAATCAGGGTAGAACTACGCTCTCACGGAATACCAGCGTAAAATAGCAGCTTAATGCTGCCGTGTTTCGTATAATGAGTGTAGAGAACCGGAAATCCTTTTTACTGGAATCAAGGCGTTCCATGTTAGACCTTAGGAATAACAACGCATCTGCATTTTGATTTTTAATCGAGGATAAATGTCCATGAGTATATACAGAATGGGTCCCACATATATGCAATAAATGAAACCATATACTTGTTATCGCCTTTGCTGACGATATACAAAAAATGAACGTAATCGGTCCAGTAATTAGGTCAAAAAGTAGAGTTTTAATTTTAAGCAAATTTGAACACTCTATAGAATTGGGTCACTAAGTCAATGATTCAATGAACTTGAATCCTTGAACATTAAAAAGCGACGTTGCCACGCAGTGCAAACTATTGGTATTGCGACATATCGACAGCGGTGTCTTTTGTCGGCGTGCCACCCGCGTGCAACGTTGTCACTCTTCCAAGGGGTCAAGGCACGTTGTCTAAACAGAGTGTTCACTTTTACTGAATTTATTTTAATATTTATTTTGTTTGAAAATTTCACTTTTTTATTTTACGGGTTTTAATTTAATATTTAATTTTTCTACACTTCTACGGACTAGTATTACTTGTGGTTTCATTTATTGCATATATGTGGGACCCATTCTGTATGTCTATGGGTCACCGTATCCAGTTACCATCTGGTATTGGTACTGGTGTGCTCGTTTGTCACCCCTATTACATTTAAAAAAAAACACAGTAAATACTAGTTTTCATACTAAATGTCTAGCAGAGAAGTAACAAGACGTCACTAAGGTATGCAATTATAATTTTATTTTTAGAAACGAACAATTAGTAAACTGTTTATCGTGAAGTGAAATGAAGGCATTGATATTCCAAACAAAGAGGTATTATGCCATACCAAGGTGATGATTTGAATTGTACATACAGAATGACATGCCGTGTTGTCCTTGCGGACGTTACCCGCATGCTGATGAGCTGAGGGTGAGGGAATCTGGGCTAACGCATGATGTAACAATAACTATAATTGTTACGTTGTTTATATTGGTTACTCGCCAAGAATTCTCAGTATGCATAACTTTTTATTTTCCGACTTCAAAAAAAGGATTCTCAATTTGACTGTATTTTTTATGTGTTACCTCAGAACTTTTTTCTAGGTGAACCGATTTTGCTGATTTTTTTATTTGAAAGCTGATGCTTTTCATGTTTTTGAGTTAGCCTTAATAATGTGTATATAATTGACTAAGACTACATTGATGATGTTCTCATTTTATTTGTATTGAAGTCGGTTGTACATGATTTTAATTATACCACTTGTTATAGGATAAGGGTGACAAACGAGCACAAAGTCCACCTGGTGGTAAGTAGATTCTGTGGGCCATAGACAATTACATCTATTCTCAACTATGAAACAAAATGGAATACTTAGTCTCCAGTGGAAAAAGTCTCCTGGTATTTACACTAACCATACGAAACATAGCAGCATTAAGCTGTTATTTTACGCTGGAATTCTATGAGAGCTTGGTCCTACCCCGGTCGAACTGACGGATTCGTGCTACAACCATACTATAGTGTCCGCGTTTTCTTCATACGAAGGTTACATCACCATCTAAGGGACTGTGTTATCAATTTCCACACAATTGTTGTTTTGTTACAACTGCAGCGTCGCTCTACCATGTATAAAGTACGCGGTAGGGTAGCGTATGCAGCACTATGACAGCGGCACGAATTGGTCGGCTGGTTCGATGAAGGGTCACGCTCTTAGTAAAACATTATGAGTTCACAGCTTTCGTGCCGGCTAGTCAACAAATGGCCTTAGCCTTAGTCCAATATCAATATCGTCAATTATCCTCAAGCCCGTATAGTGCTCAGCACAATATATTATTATTATATTATATTATATTGTATGTATATTTTATTATAATATTTTTATAGACATAGCATGCAACAATAATGAGTTTTCTTTGTTGTTATTTTCTCCAGGGAGTTAAAGGTTAAGACAGTTACGGCCTTACCCATAAAATCAGTCAGATTAAGTAATGCTTAAAGTTACTCCATCTCTTTTTATTAAATGACAATAGAAAGAGATAGATGTAGCAATAATCAATACTTAATTTCACTAAGTGATAACCAATGATTGTAAGACCGCTAGACCCCGGGGACATTTTTTTCTTCATTAGCTACATTCGATGCACAAATAGTTTTAAAAGTAAAAAAAAGATGTTATTAGAAAAATTTTGCCTTCTATCTAATCTAATTCAATAACATGTCTTTCATATTATTTTGAAATATGTATATTATATGGCTACCCTAAATAAAACATGAGCTCGAGATGTCGTTTTACAAGTCAAAGTTTTTCCCAGCAATCAAATTTTTTTTGATCACGATTAATATCTCGGTTAATCAGTATTGAACGTTTTAAATACGCAGGGATCCATTTACCACGGGTTCTTGCCATGTTTTTTACACTGTGTCTAGTTCACTCTTATTTGCCTGAGCGACTGATGCGAACAATAGTGGCACCAATTATTAAAAATAAGACAGGTGATGCTTCTGATATTTGCAACTATCGGCCTATTTCACTTGCTACCACCGCGGCGAAAGTACTTGACAGTTTGTTAAATGGTTGCCTCATAAAATATGTAGATGTGCATGATGCCCAGTTCGGATTCAGGGTGGGACTGTCGACGGAAAGTGCAATTCTTACATTGAAGCCTACTGTCGGTTATTACACGGCTATGAGGACGCCGGTATATGCGTGTTTCCTCGACCTGTCCAAGGCTTTTGACTCGGTGAATTATGATATACTATGGAGCAAGTTGAGGGACGCAGGTGTACCGGCGGATTATACTTCTCTGATCGAGTACTGGTACAGTAATCAAAAAAAACCAGGTGAGATGGGCGGGTATGCCATTAGATAAATATAGATTAAAATTGGTGTTACACAAGGTGGTTTAAGCTCACCGTTGTTATTTAATTTATATATTAACCAGTTTATCGTGGAACTAGTTAGCACACATGTCGGCTGTCATATTGACAGGACATGTGTTAAATAGCTATGCTGACGACATGGTGCTGCTCAGTCCATCTATAAGCGGGTTAAGAAAATTATTGTCTATTTGCGAGAAATATGCGGAGGACCACGGCTTGAAGTACAACTCAAAAAAGAGTAAAATCCTTGTTTTTACAGCACCGAAACAGCCGCCGCGTCGTGTTCCTCCCGTATACCTCTATGGTATAGCCCTAAATATTTTTAATACTTTTAAGTATCTTGGTCACATTATAACGGTTGATATATACGATGATTGTGATATAGAGAAAGAGCGTAGGGTGCTGGCAGTTAGGAGCAATATGCTTGCCCGCAGGTTTATTCGATTTAGAGATGACGTAAAAGTCACTCTTTTCAAAGCATTTTGCCAATCTTTTTACTCGAGTAGCCTGTGGGTATCATACAG
Source organism: Parnassius apollo (assembly GCA_907164705.1). Classification (NCBI taxonomy): domain Eukaryota; kingdom Metazoa; phylum Arthropoda; class Insecta; order Lepidoptera; family Papilionidae; genus Parnassius; species Parnassius apollo. Next base: position 1,436,747 of record CAJQZP010000023.1, read on the forward strand.
GCGACGAGCTTACAGCGCTCTTCGCATACAATACAATAACGCTTATAGGATGCTATTAGGACTGCCATGGCGGTGTAGTGCTTCGAAAATATTCGCAGATGCTAGGACTAATGGATTTCATGCTGTTATGCGAAAGAAATTAGCCTCAATGTTACAGTGTGTGCGAAACAGTAACATTAGCATTTTAAAAATGATCGCGGTGAGACCAGATTGCCACTTTCAACGACACTGGGTAGAGCTGGCAATAGGACTAAAATGTCAATGAATTTTGTATTTATATATTATTATATTGTAGGCATAAATACTAACATTACTAACATAGTTATTAAGTAAAATTGTTACTAATATATTTACACTTCATCATCATCATCATTACAGCCCTTCACAAGTCCACTGCTGAACATAGGCCTCCCCCAAGCAATGCCACAAAGCACGGTCCTGAGCCACCTGCATCCATCGACTTCCTGCATACTTACACTTAATATGGACTAATTATGTCTGAAATAAAATTATTATTATTATTATATTATTATTATTATAAAAATTATTTTAATAAATATTTGATACACAATTAACTGAGTGCTTCATGCATGCGTATATTTTACTGTCTCTGGCAGTTTCAACTAAGAATAGAAGGGGAAGACCCAGTATGTAACCTAGCGAGACAAATATTTTTTCAAAGTAAAATTTTAAATAAATAATATTATTATGAACGTTTTCCTCTGTTGTACTCCCCCTCACATTATAGTGCTCAAGTGTACACACAAGCACAGGTGCACTCTCTATTTTCTCACTCGCATAGTCCGATGGGACGCTAAATCGACACGACCGGAGAGAGGTCAGGCGCAGGACCAGTGGCTTTACGTGCTTTCGACGCCAAATTCCTGATTCCGGGCTGCAACTGAGAGTTTCTTCACGGAAAACCCATGCACTGATATGCCTCCGACCCGGGATTCCAACCCGGGACCTCATGGTCAGCAATCACGTATACGACCACTGGACTACCGCTCCAGTCTACATACCACGCATTCGAACGAACCAAACGGTTTGCTTCGTCATTTATAATGCGTACAGCAAAGGAGTGGAATAACCTGCCAGCATCTGTCTCCTCATCCAAATATAATGTAAGTGTCTGCAAGACAAGAATGAACAGGTTTATATATAATGTCAAATATCTAATAAAAAAAAATGTCAACAAAAAAAAAATATTAAAAGACAAAAATAAGAAAAAATCTATATATATATATATATTAATATATTACTCTACATCTACGCACTGACAAACATTTATTTAAAACTAACTTCTCAATGAAATGACATTGTGTAACAAAAACATCACCTCAATCCCTACTAGTGACATAGAATAATAAAGCCCTCATTCTAAACTCACTTGTAGCCCACTCGGTTCTCAGATTAGTTGACCTTTTATCGACTTAACGGAAATCAAAAATATATACAGCCTAATAAGCCTTCTATTATTTCTGAGAGGTTCGGAGACCTTTTTAGTGGAAACAAGCCATTCCACCTTAGTCCTTAGGGGGTGACAACGCATCTGCAATATGATACTTAATCGAGGATAGATGTAGACGTCTATGGGGCACAGTATCTACTTACCATCAGGTGGACTGTGTGCTCGTTTACAACCTTATTCTATAAAAAGTACAGTTGACCCTACGACCATCTTTGCAATATCCCGCTAATTTCAAATGCAAAGCGCTTCAAATTTCACCTGTTTACCACGTAGTAACAAGATCACTATAGAATTGTTATACGTTTTGAGCTTGAACGAATTAGTGGTTAATTCGTTCAAGGTTTTGAGCTCTTCTTGCGATATAAAAAAATGCGATATAAAAAGACAACGATATCTCTCGAACGAATGCACTGATTTCGATGCGGTTTGCAGCAATAGACGTCATTTTTTTAAATAAAAGAGTTGATTAAATCAAAGAATCGATCAAAACAAGGGTGTCTAAGTATTTCCAAAAATGTTTTTTTTTTTGAAAATTAGAAAAGCTCGAATTTTTGAGGTATTTTCAGAATCTATCGATACAATTCGGTTTAAATTCAAAGGGAATCTAAGTTCAGCGAGGCCTTTTCAGATGCTGCAAACCTCCGTTACAAAGTGATGAGATGTTTACAATTTACATTTATTATTACAATATACACACACAAACACACACACACACGCACGCACACGTCAAGCATACACACGCACACGCACATGCACACACATACGCACATGCACACACATACGCACACATACGGACATCATCGCCAAAATAACCAAAATAGTTCCCTTGAACTTCGAAATGTCGAGATATTTCAAAGTTTCAATATTCATTCGATTTTCGAAAATAAATACAATATGAAAACAATAACTTTACGATTTTTTGAAAGTTGATGATTTTTATAACGGGAAGTTAACAAATTGTATAGAACCATCGAAATAGCGTTATCACATATCACACATTCCAGAACAATCTAGTGATAATCCAAGATTATATTATTAAAAAGTAATTGTTTTAGTCGAAAACATCGATAATTTCTTCACACAAAGAAACAAAGCAATCAGAACCTATAGCCGACACTTCGATATCAAGTGATAAGACTCCAAATTGTATGTTATCAGTATTCAGTACTAATCCAGCACGATGACTCAAGTGATTCCAGCGCAAACATAATGCAAACACACAATAATATCATAAGGTAAATTATTATATTGATAAGCGATGTTTGCCGAAGGATTGTTAAAGAAAATATAAATATTCTGCATTTACTTAAACATTTAAAATTGTTTGTTCACTGTGTAGTGACAGTATAATATAACTTTTGATTTAAAATTAAAGACAATTCTTATAATTATTATTTCTTATAAATAATTACGCAAAATAGCGTAGTCTCGTAGCAGCTGCATCAAAGAACACAATGCTCCTTTACATTGTGCGTGTGGTCAGAGGTAACTGAGGAAAATGAAACTTGTACTGGGCAGCAGGTAGCATCTTCCTAATAACTCAATGAACTTAACACAATAAAGTAAACAATAAACGAACGCAAATTCTACATATTGAATAAAATCAAATTTTATAGAGGCTGTGTTTTTCCCTTTAATACAGCAATTTGCGATCGTAAACATGCCCCATTGCTAATGACAAAAAATAATGATATTTAGTCGTTACAACTTGTTATTTATTTATTTTTAAATAAAAATTGTTATAAATTTGCTATGCGGCACAGCGAAAAACCACGCAGGTTTGTACCGTTCCGTCTACATTATTATAATACTATTTAATACAAAAATTGGGATAACAGCTAATATTTGTTAAGGAAATAACATTTTAATTTATACTTTATGTTAACTTTAGTAAGTTCACTTCTAAATTTATTATCCAGACTATTTATTAAGCGAGGTAAGTGGCTCACTGAGCCAGAACTGGTACAACGTAACTACTGAGGTATTATGTATGCGCTGATGCGCTTCATCATCATCATCATTACAGCCCTTCACAAGTCCACTGCTGAACATAGGCTTCCCCCAAGTAACGCCACAAAGCACGGTCCTGAGCCACCTGCATACATCGACTTCCTGCATGTCTTACCAGGTCATCACTCCATCTAGTGGGGGGTCGCCCTACACTTCGCCTACCGGTTCGAGGCTGCCACTCGAGAAACTTTTTTCTCCAACGGTTGTCGGTTCTTCGAGCTATATGGCGGGCCCATTGCCACTTCAGCTTACTAATCCGTTGGGCTATGTCGGTCACTCTGGTTCTACTGCGGATATCCTCATTTCTAAGTTTATCACGCAGAGAAACTCCGAGCATAGCCCTCTCCATAGCTCGCTGAGCGACTTTGCGCATCCTCATATGGTCAGCAGTGTTGAATCCGTCGATTGACCTCTCGGTCGAAGTTGGACTTACCTAGTCGGACTATTTGTCCCAGGTAAACGTACTCGTCTGATGAGTCTGTTGCCGTGTAGTGGCGGTTGAGAATATCCACTACCCCATATCTTCCCGTGGGTGTCGTAAGAGGCGACAGAGGGAGACAGGCAGGAGATGGGCAACAGCATCTTTCTGATAATAACTGTGATATAATAAAAACACTGCGGTTGCCAAACCGCTCGCCAAGCGTGGCAACTATGGAAAATATCCCCCCATGAATAACGACGCAAACAAACGGCCCCCAGTCCCCGGCGGCCCCGCTATTCCTGGCTACGGTGGCGACCATGGTAACGGCGGGAAAGGGGGTGCTAAGAATCTCCGGTGGAGGTTCGGTTGCCACCTACGACGACTCGACCTGGCAACATATAACAAACGCACCCTGAGGACTGACGAGAAGATACTGGAGCTGGAAGAAGAGGTAGACAAGTTGCGCTGGCATATTATTGGATTATCCGAGGTCCGAAGAGAGAGGGAGGACATGGTAATTCTCGAGTCCGGCAACTTGTTCTATCACCGGGAGGGCGACCATCTGCTCCAAGGAGGTGTCGGATTTATCGTCCACAAGTCTCTCGTCAACAACGTTGTAAAGATTGGGAGTGTGTCGACGAGGGTCGCGTACCTGATACTCAGAATCACCAAACGGTATTCACTGAAGATAATGCAGGTTTACGCACCAACCTCGGCACATCCCAATGAGGAGGTGGAGGAAATGTATGAGGATATTTACAGAGCCATGCATTCCTCCAAAACCCGCAACACGGTGTTGATGAGAGACTTCAACGCAAAACTAGGCACAAGAGAAAGCGGTGAGCTGAAGTTAGGGAAATTTGGAGTTAGGCAATATAACCGTATGGGCCAGCAGCTGGCTGGCAGCAGCGACTTTATGGAGAAAGAGGGACTCTTTATGATGAACTCTTTCTTCCAGAAGTGGCCCCACAAGAAGTGGACCTGGTCGAGCCCCGACGGTTCGACAAAAAATAAGATTGACTTCATTATGACGACCAGACGCCAACTGTTCAGTGATCTCAGTGATCGCAAGGGTGAAAACTGGCTGCAATCACCGAATGGTCAAAGGCACACTGAACCTAAACGTTAAGTTGGAGAGGTCTCGTCTAATGAAGTCAACGCTCCGTCCCCTAATTCCGTGCTCTAATCCAGAATCCCGAAACCTTTCAGCTCGAGTTACAGAACCGCTTTCAGTGCCTAGAAGATTGCAATATGAAGATATGAATGACAAGCTCGTGGAAACTGTCCATGCGGTCGGAGCTAAGTTCTGCAAGACCCGCCGCAGAAGAACACAAAAACTCTCCGATCACACTCTTAATCTCATGGCTGTTAGACGAGAGATGGCAGGCAACTGAACAGACAGATCTCCAAATGCATGCGGCGAGACTTGAGCAACTTTAATACTGCTCGTATTAAAGAAGCTATCGAGTGGAACCAGGGCTCCAAAGTCTTTGCCAGAGCTCTGTCTGCCAGTAAGAGCCAACTGTCAAAGCTGAAGACTGAGTGTGGCAGCATCGTTTCCGGGACACTTGAGATTCTGAGTGAGATTGAGAGGTTCTATGGACAGCTGTACACATCATCGTTGGAGCCACACGCAAGTGTGAGTAACGATCCAAGAGCAAGTCTTATCCGACACTATTCGGATATATCCCGGACGTCAGTCTGAGCGAGATTAGAATAGCTATCCAGCACCTTAAAAACGGCTAGTCCCCGGGCGAGGATGGAATTACAGCGAAGCTTCTGAAAGCAGGAGGAACACCGGTACTTGAAGTCCTACAGAGGCTCTTTAATTCCGTCCTCCATGGTGGCACTACTCCGGAGGCATGGAGCAGAAGTGTGGTGGTCTTGTTCTTTACACACAGACATACAGACCGATTTCCCTTCTGAGCCGCGTCTACGTGCTGTTTTCGAGAGTCAATACGAATTGTCTCGCACGCAGACTCGACGACTTCCAGCCTCCCGAACAAGCCGGTTTCCGAAAAGGCTTCAGTACCATAGACCACATACATACCCTGCGTCAGATTTTACAGAATACTGAAGAGTACAATCTGCCACTTTGCCTGGCGTATGTGGACTATGAGAAAGCCTTTGATTCCGTCGAAATTTTGGCGGTGCTACAGTCTCTTCAGCGGTGTCAAGTTGACTGTCGGTATATTGAAGTGCTGAAGTGTTTGTACAGTGGGGTTACGATGGCTATCCGAGTACAGAACCAGAGTACGAAACCCATCCAACTGCAGAGAGGTGTAAGACAGGGTGACGTTATTTCCCCGAAACTCTTCACCGCTGCATTGGATGACGTTTTCAAGCTACTGGACTGGAAAGGATACGGTATTAACATCAATGGCGAGTACATCACTCACCTTCGATTTACCTACGATATAGTCCTTATGGCAGAATCGCTGGAAGACTTAAGCATTATGTTCAATGACCTCAATAGTGCCTCCCAACGGATAGGTCTTAAGACGAACATGGACAAAACAAAGATCATGTTTAATGTCCACGTCACACCTATGCCGCTAGTTGTTGGGAGCACTAAGCTTGAAACGTACGATGCTGATGCGCTTACCATATTTATTTTTGGATGGTATTGTTATTATTTATTTTTTTGAGTTACTTTGCGGGTCTGAATTTTGTGTGAAACTGTATGTTGTATACCTAAATTAAAGAATTGTTCCTTTAACAATTGATATTAGACTTTATCATGGATATTGAGTACCTTACAGTGTTTAAATATGACATTTTTATTTCTTTTTGCCTGAAGTTTAATTTTTATAGGTACAATTGCATTTAAAATCCTAATTTGTAGTTTATAAATGTGTTGTAGGTGTGATATATCTGTTGGTCCTTAGCTGCTTAGACCATAAGTTATGACTGAATCAACAAGAGCGTTATAAAGCATCATTTTGACCCGCTTTCTAATTATAAACATATTAGCCAAAAATGCTCTAAGCTTATCACATACATGATATATATGTACGTGCCAATTGAACTTACGATCTATTATTAAGCCCTTTATTAAATATTTATGCGAAGTAACTAACTAATTCAATCGTTTATTGTAGGCAATTATGATTATGCGCGATGATTTTATCTTTTAATATGCTATGAGACTTCAATTTTGGTGAGTGTATATGGTATGGACTAATTTAGTCTTTTGAGAATTTAATATCAAACCGCTATCGTGTTCGTATAACTAAATATCGATATCGATTAATTTATATAATTTGATGCAAATTACGGCAGTAGATTGTCTTGGACCATCATGGCTAAACTCTGACGTGTATTTTCACAAAATTCTTCACTTTTTGAGATATTCTGACGATAGTTTGGGCCAGTAGATGACGGAATCATTAGACGCCAAAGCGGATAAAAATTTTAAAATTAATTATCATCATTAAAGCACTTGTAGCATCGTTTCTACCACAGAAATCTAAATAATAAATTATTTAGATTTCTGTGGTTTCCACTAATAGTAAATATATACAGACATAAAACACACAATCACACCACTTTTCAAATCAAAATCCACTTGAAACTTAAACGCTAAATACAAGGTCAGCAGTTCGTCAGTGTTCAAGTTTTCGTCAAAACCTTTGATTAGACATGTATATAATCAAAGGTCAAAACCTTTTGTAGTTTACATTGAAACAAAATAAAAATGCAGACTATCAACATTTCTATATAATTTCTAACATGTTTCTCAATAGAGATAGGTGTATTTTATGACTTTTATCTATGTATGTATATGTCGTACCATTACCATTACCATAGGATCATAGAATTTAAGGGCTATACCAGTACGAAACGAAAAGCGTGAGTGTCATGGTGCGGCACTGCGGAAGGTCGACTCAAGGAAATGGGTCAAGGATACACATTGCAGATATAGGGGTGTCGAAATAGGTTGCAGACCTAAGATAATTATCTTAACAGAGGCATGGCTTACGTTTTAAATAAAAAGTAAAAAGTTAAGTTACGTTTAGGTTTGGGTCTCCTGTCACTACTGTGAGGATTTTGAAGGAGAAGATGCCACCTCGCTGCTCCAATGTGTACCGGCGGACTACGTTTGATTTAGTTCCATGCATTTGAATCTGTCGAAAACAATATAATTTTATGCTTAATTTACAGAAATAGAGATAGACTGATCCGCAACTTTTTCTGCCAAATGGGATGCCATTTTGTAAATGAGGTGAAACATTAATTGACAGATTTCATGGAAGGAAGTTGAATTATTAGTAATTATATAAGTTAATGTTTCTCTCTAAAATATTACTTATATTTTATATTAATAAGATTAAAGAAGATAAATTACATAACTTATGGATATTCTCATTAAAAATAATTAAAAGATAGTTAAAATGTCTGACGAATTATAGCTACCGTTGATATGGGTACATACAATTGAAAATACACGTTATCTACTCTCTACTAAGAGCTAGAAACCGATTTATTTTTATTTTAAACGCAATTTTTCATTCATCATAATGACACTGTAAATGCACAAAAATACACAAATAACTTTACTAGTCGAACCGAACCAACTAGCGACATCTCGTGATCGGAAGATTATTAGCCCTCATTTCTTCGTATTTCAAACTTTTTAGTTCATGTAAGGTTTGGGTCATCTTTGTGGATTCGCCACAATCGCCAGCCTTGGCGGTCGGACTAGCGATTGCAGTGGCAGATGCTTTGCATCTTTGACTCGGTTCTCCGTCACAAGTCTGTCATAACCGAGATCGTTATACCACCATCTGTTGGAACCCATAAGATTACAACCTCTCCCATAAGCGATGAAATGCGGTGTTGGTAAAGTTGAGCTAAGGGCCCGGGTTCGATTCCTGGGTTGGGTCAAAATCACTTAACAAGTTTTTTTGTCAAGAAATTCTCCCTGTCCGGAGTGAGGAGTTTGGTGTTTCACCTTCATGCCTCGGAAAGCACATCCCACCGGACTGTGAAAGTGAGGGGATACAGTGCTTGCGCACCCACTCGAGCACTGTAATCTCATCCTGCGCAGATAGCTAGTCTCCAGTTGGGACGTCCGCCGTGACCGAAATTCGGTCTGGAGGACATTATTATGGGGTAGTTTTGCCTTGAAAACAGCTTTTCTTGATCCTAAGTGAGTGAGATTGCTCTACATCTGTTTGTGAAATTTCATTATAATCGGTTAAGCCAAATCGAAGACTATTATTATTAGGTTTATAATGTTAGATATTAGATAGACACACATATACATTAATTTAAAGATATGCTTATTCATGTCTTAATGACATTCAAATAACTCCTTCAACTCAATACAAAGCAGTTAATTTATATATATATTATATTTATTATATAGCTTATAGCCGATTTACACTTCGACAAGTACTGTAGCGAGTTTAATTACAGGACAGTTAACAGTAAACGGTTAAGTGGAGAGTAGCGTTCAAATGTCTTCGTGGCGAGTTTAGTTAAAATGTACAATTTTGTAATTTGAAGGTCAAACGCGAACACGTTGCGTTCTGTCAACTTATGCACTGAACTAAACTCGTACACACTCACATGAGCGGCGAGTTATGTTGCGGGTGACGGGAGACGCACGGGAGGGCAACACTTCGAACTTAATGGCTAGACTCGACTTGTCTACTCGTACGCCAGTAGCTCGGCTCGCCTTTGCTGTCTATACTACACTAATAGCTGCTGTCCAGTTATGCGAGTTGCCGCGATGTCGAGTTAACGTGTTATAAAAAAAGCACTGTCGAGCTACTACCGAACGCGTCTAAACGATGAGAGCGACGGCCGAGCTGCTGTCATGTACGAGTTGCTGACGGGTGAGCATGCGAGTGAAAACAAAAAATGTTGAAGTAACTCGGATGCGAACAACTGTCCAACTCGCACGTGCGAGTTACTCGTAAGTGACGTCCAAACATTGCGAGTTACTGCAGTGCAGCTACTCGGCAGGCTGACTCGTACGGCTAGCTCGCACTGTGTAAACTGGCCATAACTCGCCGAAAAATACAGCAGCCGGCTATCCCGTTCAACTTAATTGTTAATTTGCTACATTCCCGCTCAAACGAGATTTTCTACTTAACTTGCCAGGTTCGCAAGTTAACTCTCTACTGTACTTGTTGTAGTGCAAATCGGTCTTTATAGTTGGCAGATGCTGTGATCCATAGACATCTATATTTATCCTCAATTAATAATCAAAACGCAGATGAGTTGTCACCCCTGAGGATTAAGATGGAATGCCTCGTTTCCAGTAAAAACAGTCCTCGGTTCTCTACACTCAATATACGAAACACAGCATAAGCTGCTATTCCACGCCGGTATTCTGTGAGAGCGTGGCCCTACCCCGATCAAGCCGACCCATTCGTACTATAACCATAATATGGCTACAGCGTGGCTTTAGCACGTAAAACGTCTATTATTTACATATATAAATACATATTGTATCAGCCCTGTAAACGTAGCCTTTACCACAGCCGCGCCTTTCCCTGACACGATTCTGCTGACCCTTTGCAGTCCCCGGCATATTCCTTTGCGGTAGCATACCGGAGATTAAGATATAACACAAATAGTTTATACAACACGCATTGATCATGCGCTGTGATGTTCCTAAAAATTATTATTATTTATTTTGTATTATATTGTCATCGGTCAGTGAAAATTATATTAAACGATTTCATTACACAGATAGATACAGGTTTTTTTTATAGAAACAAAAAGAAAGGTACAAACGAGCTTACGGTTTACCTGATGGTATATGACTACCGCCGCCCATGAACACCTGCAATACCAGGGAAGTCGTAAGCTCTTTTCTTGAAAGTCCATAAGTCGTATCTGTCCAGAAAAATCGCCGGTGGTAAACTATTCCACAAAGTGTCCGTACGCGGAAGAAAATTCCTACTGAAACGTAAAGTGGTGAACCGCCAGCATCCAGATGGTGTGGATGGTATCGGGAGTTTTGCCGCGATGTGTGTTCATGAAATTTGGCGACTAGGATTAATCCGAACAATTCCTCAGAGCACTCCCCGTGGTAGATGCTAATAAAAGCGTGTTAAAATTACTGGTGATAGTAATGTTTATGATATACGCCAAAGAACTCTACGTGGTAGAGCCATGCTGCAGTTATATTAGTAGTATAGTTGTAGCACGAATGGGTCGGCTCGACCGGGGAAGGACCACGCTCTCACAGAATACCAGCGTGAAATAGTAGCTTAATGCTGCTGTATTTCGTATGGTGAGTGTAGAGAACCAGAGACCCTTTTTACTGGAAACGAGGCATTCCATCTTAGTCCTCACGGGTGACAACAAAAAATTTTTTTTCTAAAACCCTTTTTTTTTTTTTTTTTTTTTTTTTTCTTTGCATCTGCATTTTGATTCGTAATCGAGGATAGATGTAGATGTCTATGGGCCACAGCAACCACTTACCATCAGGTGGACTGTGTGCTCGTTTGTCACCCAATCCTATAAAAAAAATAGTGTAATCGAGTCTTCTTTAAAAAAAAAAGTGGATCGCTTATAATCATCATGATTAAGAAGCTACTGTAGCCCATGAACAACCAAATAACGACGGCTTCAGATTAATCACCAACACTGAGGACCAAGATGTACTTTCTCATAGTCTGTAATCATACGGACTCTGTATACGATTCAGAACATTAACTTTTGTTTATCGGTAGAACTAGGGTGGCACTTACAACTCGCGGCACGAAAGTCTGGCGGTGACCGTTATTGCGCATTATTGGCTGTATTGCGCATAATTGTGTATTATTTTCTCCGAATTGCCATCTCATCTGTACAATATTATTTAATGACGTTATCACTCGTGAAGACTAAGATGAAATGCCTCCTTTCTAGTAAGAAGGGTATCTGGTTCTCTACATTCACCATACGAAACACAGCAACGTTAAGCTGCCAATTGACGCTTATATTCTGATAGGGTGGTCCTTCCCCGGCCGATCCGACCCATTCATGCTACAACTATAGGTACCCATAGGTATAGGTAACTATAGGTAGCTGCAATGTGCCTCTAGCACGTAACGTGCACGCTGCTCGACCACGGAATAGTCTCTGGCGAGTAAATAAACTAAATTACGGCCTGTATTAGTGCTTGTGCCGACCATAAGCCTCCTCCCATTTCAGAAACGGTTTTTAGGCAAGGAAAAGACCACCGCGATATCTTGATCCGTGTTTAATTTCTCAAACTTACAGGTTTCCTCACGATGTTTTCCTTCACCGCCAAGTACGTTATAAATCAGTACTTAAAATTGCAATTAACAGTTTCTAAACAATGTTATTTTTAAGTACTCTGGCGGGTAGTGGAGAGAAATACATTCCAATTACGACTAATGTTAGCCAGTTGAAGAATTTTCTTGGCAACGCACAAAAACAAATTTTTAAAGAAAATTCTTCCAACAATATAATGCAGCCGTTATGGTCGATACTAAGAGTAGCATTTCTGTGTAATAAATAGCGAATCAATAATCGCACGATACGTTATCAAGTGATGACTTCTAATACAATGTATTTAATTTAATGCAATATTTATTTTCGTTATAGAAATAGTTTTTGGATTACACATTTTTATATCAGTCCACCTAATGGATAATTTACAATCACGTGAATGGATGTTTTTTTTTATAGAATAAGGGTGACAAACGAGCACATAGTCCACCTGATGGTAAATGGATGCTGTGGCCCATAGACATCTTACATTTATCCTTGATGAAGAATCAATACGCAGATGCGTTGTAATCCCTGAGGACTAAGATGGAAAGCCTCGTTTCCAGTAAAAAAGGGTCTCCTGATCTCTACACTCACCATACGAAACACAGCAGTATTAAGCTGCTATTGTACGCTGGTATTCTGTGAGAGCGTGGTCCTTCTCCGGTCGAGCCGACCTATTCGTGCTACAAGCATAATATAGCTGCAGCGTGGCTCTACCACATATAAATGTCGAGATGTTTTGAATAGGGACCAATACACACATCTATCTTAGACTAGCATATATGAATATAAACCAACTAGGAACCTTTTCAAACACACACACAAAATACTGCGAAATCGGTAAAACAATTTTTGAGTTTTGGCGAGACTAAAGGAGAATCGATGTTTTGTTATCCTATTTATATTAATTAATTGATTTGTATATAAAGAGATTAAGAATGAAATGAAATTGTAGAGTCTCCTTACATCGAGTCGTGTCGTAATTATATACTTATACAGCTTTTATTTTGATGCTATATTATTCTAGTTTTATTCCCTTTACGTTGAGTCATTTAGGTAAATACAAATGATATGTGAATAAAAAAAGTTAAATGTTTAATACTCAAGACACAGCAGAGCAATGCTGCAGGGTACATTGACTTATATATTCCATTGATTTAAAAGGTATCAGCACAAACGGTTCAACCGAGAAAAGATCACGTTCGAACAGAATACCCGCTTAAAATAGCAGCGTATTACTGTATTTCATATGGTGTGGGTCGAGAACTTGAATCCATTTTACTACTAAGAAACGGGGTATCCAACAATTGTGAATATGGTCGGGAAACAATTTGATATTACGAGAAACGTACGTGTTAGCTATAGACATACACTTATGATATAAAGTACTCAGGTTTTCGATTTCGAAAATTTGTATTACAATTCAATTGTAACATTCCATAAAAACACTTATAGGTACGTGAGGGTAATATAATATAATATAATATAATAAAAACTACAACCTTGCTTGCATAAATAACTCTGTGCTACGATAGCTCTTCACCAGTCAATCAAATAATAAAAGGTCAAAAGAAAGAAAGAAAGAAACATTTATTGCAACATGCCACAAAATCATTAAGCACTTAAGACGAGGCATGACCCTAAACGCAAGTTTTATAATGCCTCAAAGTAAATGATCCACTGCAGTAAACAAACCCAGAAAAATGTATGATATTGTCCAGGATATATCCTAGTTAGATAGTGTGTTGAAAACATGATACTACTAATTTAATACGATAGAAAAAAATCACAAACATACCTCCAAAAATTTCTTTCTAGATAAAAACCATACTAGTATACATTCAATCATTCTGATTTTTTGTCAGATTTTTATACATTGAACATATTATCGTTATAGTGTTTCAATTTTTTAGTCCAACTAATAGTTTTTTTTTAAAATCACATATTCTTATTTCTGAAATAATACGTACGGATGTTTGCGTAAACGCCTGTGCAGTCACTGCCGGCCGAGGCCTGGTGCTGTAGAGACGTGTCGCTCTTTTTTGCCGCAGTATTTACGTTAAGATTTTTTAAGGACGCGTTTACAAAATTGATATAGGTATAGAATCGAACTATTACATTGACATGAGTCACGCACACAAGTGTACGCACGGTTGGCTGCGGGAATCGTAGTCAAATAAAATTATTTTAATAATTTGAAAGATCAAATTTGTTTTTGATTTCTTACACCACAAAAATATACTTAGATACATAGAGTAATAAGACTTAGTTACGAGGTACGAATACCTACTCTAGAGACTGCTTTGCACTGGGAGCCCTCTGCTGGCACTGAGAAGTTAGCTGTGGACTTTGGGCTGATTTTGTCAGTTATGATAAGACCTTACCTCCGGACTTGATGGAGTGACCTGAAAGTGAACTTCAGTAACTAATACTGGAACACCTGGACTAGTAGAACTAGGTGTGCCGACTTTGGGCTCGTTTTATTAGGTATGACGAGCCCTACCTCCGGACTTGACGGAGTGACCTGAAGGTGTACTTTAGTAATCGGTATTGGAGCAGGTCGCCGAGTAGGTACTACTAGGTGTGCCGAGTTTGGGCTCGTTTTGTTAGGTATGACGAGCCCTTACCTCCGGACTTGATGGAGTGTCCTGAAGGTGTACTTTGGTAATCGGCATTGGAACAGGTCGCCGAGTACTACTAGGTGTGCCGAGTTTGGGCTCGTTTTGTTAGGTATGACGAGTCCTTACCTCCGGACTTGACGGAGTGACCTGAAGGTGTACTTTGGTAATCGGCATTGGAACAGGTCGCCGAGTACTAATAGGTGGGCCGAGTTTGGGCTCGTTTTGTTAGGTATGACGAGCCCTTACCTCCGGACTTGACGGAGTGACCTGAAGGTGTACTTTGGCAATCGCTATTGGAACTGGTCGCCGAGTACTACTAGGTGGGCCGAGTTTGGGCTCGTTTTGTTAGGTATGACGAGTCCTTACCTCCGGACTTGACGGAGTGACCTGAAGGTGTACTTTGGTAATCGGTATTGGAACAGGTCGCCGAGTACTACTAGGTGGGCTGAGTTTGGGCTCGTTTTCTTAAGTATGACGAGCTCTTACCTCCGGACTTGACGGAGTGACCTGAAGGTGTACTTTGGTAATCGGCATTGGAACAGGTCGCCGAGTACTACTAGGTGTGCCGAGTTTGGGCTCGTTTTGTTAGGTATGACGAGCTCTTACCTCCGGACTTGACGGAGTGACCTGAAGGTGTACTTTGGTAATCGGCATTGGAACAGGTCGCCGAGTACTACTAGGTGTGCCGAGTTTGGGCTCGTTTTGTTAGGTATGACGAGCCCTTACCTCCGGACTTGACGGAGTGACCTGAAGGTGTACTTTGGTAATCGCTATTGGAACTGGTCGCCGAGTACTACTAGGTGGGCCGAGTTTGGGCTCGTTTTGTTAGGTATGACGAGCCCTTACCTCCGGACTTGACGGAGTGACCTGAAGGTGTACTTTGGTAATCGGTATTGGAACAGGTCGCCGAGTACTACTAGGTGGGCCGAGTTTGGGCTCGTTTTGTTAAGTATGACGAGCTCTTACCTCCGGACTTGACGGAGTGACCTGAAGGTGTACTTTGGTAATCGGCATTGGAACAGGTCGCCGAGTACTACTAGGTATGCCGAGTTTGGGCTCGTTTTATTAGGTATGACGAGCCCTTACCTCCGGAATTGACGGAGTGACCTGAAGGTGTACTTTGGTAATCGGTATTGGAACAGGTCGCCGAGTACTACTAGGTGTGCCGAGTTTGGGCTCGTTTTGTTAGGTATGACGAGCCCTTACCTCCGGACTTGATGGAGTGACCTGAAGGTGTACTTTGGTAATCGGCATTGGAACAGGTCGCCGAGTACTATTAGGTGTGTCGAGGTTGGGCTCGTTTTGTTAGGTATGACGAGCCCTTACTCTACTCTACTACTAGTACTAGTACTAGTACTAGTACTCGGCGACCTGTTCCAATACCGATTACCAAAGTACACCTTCAGGTCACTCCGTCAAGTCCGGAGGTAAGGGCTCGTCATACCTAACAAAACGAGCCCAAACTCGGCCCACCTAGTGGTACTCGGCGACCTGTTCCAATGCCGATTACCAAAGTACACCTTCAGGTCACTCCATCAAGTCCGGAGGTAAGGGCTCGTCATACCTAACAAAACGAGCCCAAACTCGGCGCACCTAGTGGTACTCGGCGACCTGTTCCAATGCCGATTACCAAAGTACACCTTCAGGTCACTCCGTCAAGTCCGAAGGTAAGGGCTCATCATACCTAACAAAACGAGCCCAAACTCGGCACACCTAGTAGTACTCGGCGACCTGTTCCAATGCCGATTACCAAAGTACACCTTCAGGTCACTCCGTCAAGTCCGGAGGTAAGGGCTCGTCATACCTAACAAAACGAGCCCAAACTCGGCCCACCTAGTGGTACTCGGCGACCTGTTCCAATGCCGATTACCAAAGTACACCTTCAGGTCACTCCGTCAAGTCCGGAGGTAAGGGCTCGTCATACCTAACAAAACGAGCCCAAACTCGGCACACCTAGTGGTACTCGGCGACCTGTTCCAATGCCGATTACCAAAGTACACCTTCAGGTCACTCCGTCAAGTCCGGAAGTAAGGGCTCGTCATACCTAACAAAACGAGCCCAAACTCGGCACACCTAGTAGTACTCGGCGACCTGTTCCAATGCCGATTACCAAAGTACACCTTCAGGTCACTCCGTCAAGTCCGGAGGTAAGGGCTCGTCATACCTAACAAAACGAGCCCAAACTCGGCCCACCTAGTGGTACTCGGCGACCTGTTCCAATGCCGATTACCAAAGTACACCTTCAGGTCACTCCGTCAAGTCCGGAGGTAAGGACTCATCATACCTAACAAAACGAGCCCAACCTCGGCACACCTAGTAGTACTTAGCGACCTGTTCCAATGCCGATTGCCAAAGTACACCTTCAGGTCACTCCATCAAGTCCGAAGGTAAGGGCTCGTCATACCTAATAAAACGAGACCAAACTCGGCACACCTAGTAGTACTCGGCGACCTGTTCCAATACCGATTACCAAAGTACACCTTCAGGTCACTCCATCAATTCCGGAGGTAAGGTAATAGAAAACAGTAAAATAAATTTGAATTTTCTAATGGTTTTATTTGAAACTATTCTTTGTCTCTTATTTTAGCTATTTTGCAAACGAAGCTTGGTTTTTTTTAGAATTTGTGAGGTGGCGTTTTAAATGTTTATGTATGTAAATAGTAGACTAAGTACCTACCTGCTCATATCATAAAACTGACTTTAAAAAAATATTGATAATTAAAATGTAGTTGATGTCCAGAATAACTATATTGTAAACAGTTTTGATTTTAGTGAGTAGGTTCTCAAAATATGATTACTAATACCTAGTGGTGTTGAGAACAGTAAACCTCACGGAAAAGTTTTTGTTTGGAGGTGAATTGTCTGCTTGCTTTGCGCATACTGTGTTCACGCGGCGCTCTCCGACAGCCGGTTGCGCTCCGCCCACTGCGGGACGCGCGGGTGAAAAACGAATTTGAAATCGTGCTAAGTGCTCGTCTTAAACTTTAAAATTGCAACATGTTATGTTTAGAAATTACAGTAAAAAAATACGTCCCTCATGTTGTGTGTGGTATTACAGGGGCTACACACGATCACTTTTAACTCTCCGTTTTGACTGATCAGTTTTAAATGACAGTGAAAACTGATGTCCTTTGCGGCCACACACGTTCACTTTCAACTGTTCTCTTTGACCACAAACAACATTTTCATCTCAAGATGTCATCAGCCGACGACGAAGCTCTAGCTATGCTTGGTTTATTATTAAAATTTGAAAAATAATAATAAAGTTTTATTCTACCATAAGCAAGGTTTATTTACGTGGTAGAGTCAGTCAGTCAGTTATATTAGTTGTATAGTTGTAGCAATAATGGATCGGTTCGGCCGGGGAAGGACCACGCTCTCACAGAATACCAGCGTAAAATGGTAGCTTAATGCTGCTGTGTTTCTTATGGTTGGTGTAGAGAATCAGAGATCCTTTTTACTGGAAACGAGGCATTCCATCTTAGTCCTCACGGGTGACAACGCATCTGCATTTTGATTCGTAATCGAGGATAGATGTAGATTTCTATAGGACACAGCAACCACTTACCATCAGGTGGACTGTGTGCTCGTTTGTCACCCCATCCTATAAAAAAAGGTTCATTTCTTTATAATTCTATAAACTCGGCCAACCACTGTCCTTGCTTCATTTTTCTGCGTACACGAAGAGGACAAACACGAACGAGGATCGCAACACGACTGAAGAACCACCGCCTACACACGCACAGTTTTAACTGATCAGTTCCGTCATTTCAGTTAAAAAATATGTATCAACAATTTATCATCAGTTTTAACTGATAATAAAAAAACTGACGGTTTTCATCGTACACACACTCAGTTTCCACTGTCAGCTAAAACTGGTCAGTCAAAACTGACAGTTAAAAGTGATTGTGTGTAGCTCCTATTAGGGAAACAGACCTCACTCAGCTTACGGTTTCGCCGAAACTACAGCGCTGGTTGTCAGTGGGCTGAAACGTATAGTATCATAACTCACTATTACCATACATTTTGAAAATGTCTCCTAATTTGCGTGGCGCTTAACGAAAAATTTTATTATTTTTCTTTATAGGAGGAGAGGCAAACCAGCATACGACCCACCTGATGGTCAGTGATTACCGC
Source organism: Parnassius apollo (assembly GCA_907164705.1). Taxonomy (NCBI): domain Eukaryota; kingdom Metazoa; phylum Arthropoda; class Insecta; order Lepidoptera; family Papilionidae; genus Parnassius; species Parnassius apollo. Next base: position 1,455,648 of record CAJQZP010000023.1, read on the forward strand.
CACCTATGAACAACTTCAACTCCAGGGGACTTGACTAGATGCGTAGCCGTCTTTTTAGACTCCTTGTCGTCGTATCGGTCCGGAAAAATCTCTGGTGGTAGTCAATTCCACAAGGAAGTTGTGTGAGGAAGAAAACTTCTTTTAAATCACACAGTGGTGGACGGCCAGTCATCCAGATGGTATGGATGGTATCGCGAGTTTTGTCGCGATGTGCGATGGTGAAATTGTGCGGCTGGAATTAGTCCGATCAATTCCTCAGAGCACTTCCCGTGGTAAATGCGATAAAATACGTAAAGAAATTCAACATCTCTACGCAGTGCCAGTAAGTCAAGCCGAGAAATCTACTTCCTTCATTGGCTATTGCAGGCATTGAGGTATTATAGTAATATAGTTCGATGGTTGCAGGCTGATGCAGTGTTGTTTTTTATTACTTATCATAAGCCCATACTTGACTACAATCCTACCTGGTGGTAAGAGGTGATGAAACCCTGGTAAATCGTACTTTCTTCTCGTAAATAAAGCCTATTTAACTCTTGCCTTGAGTCTTCATATAAAATCTTCATATATTAGGTATAAATATGAGTGTCCACCCAGATTATAATCGGTGGAAATGACATAGTTTTTGTAACGAATTAAATTAAAAATTTCGTTTTATTTAATATTTATGGATAAATAACAAAACAGCAAACAAAGCATAATTATAACCCAGTTCAAGTTAGTATTTAAATACGGGAAATATTATTACAAGGTAATTCAATTTTAAAAATATGCATAAATAGCTTCGGAAGACAGTCTACCGGTCAGACCCAAATGCCTTCCTTCCTCTAGTGTTGAAGGAAATGGAAGTTAAGTTGTTGTTTTCAAATGGAACGTAATTAAAAATGTTTGAATAAATTAACATAAATTATAATACTACAATATAGTTTATCGGTTAGCGTATTTTAATTTATTGACTCGTGGTGTCGTGTACGAGGATGAGTACGATAATAATAAAAAAATATAAAATTAATTTAAATCATAATATCGTACACTAATTTCGCAAACATTGGATTACTTGATACCATATTACCTATGGTATGCGATACCTTGATACCTATGGTAGCGACAATAATGCTTTATCCCAATATCACCCCGCAGGGTATCGTTAAAGCCGAAGAAGGTAAATGTCAGCAAAATGTCGAGGTTTTTCAAAAGAAAACGAACAGGTATTAATTACCAAATACCAATACCGCCTAATTACATACAATATCTGACTTCCACTAAGTTTAAAAACTTTATTAAACAAAGATTGTTTAAAAAGGGTTATTATAATATTAAGGAATTCATAGATAATAACCCTTGCGAATGAAGTGATCGCTATCAAGCTATTTCTGATTTGTTTTGCGTTGTTAATTATTGCGTAACTGAGATGATTAATGTAAACTGTTCTTTTTAATTTAAAAAAAAGACCGTCGGAGTTTCTTGCTGGTTCTTCCCACGATCCAGTGGTAAATTAAACATAAGCGTGCTTTTAAATAAATATTTATAATCTGTATTAAATTTAAAAAAGTTTTTATTGCTTTTTTACGTGGTAGAACCATGCTGCAGTTATATTAGTAGTATAGTTGTAGCACGAATGGGTCGGCTCTATCGGGGAAGGACCACGCTCTCACAGAATACCAGAGTAAACTAGTAGCTTAATGCAGCTGTGTTTCCTTTGGTGAGTGTAGAGAACCGGAGACCCTTCTTACTGGAAACGAGGCATTCCATCTTAATCCTCACGGGTGACAACGCATCTGCATTTTGATTCGTAATCGGGCCACAGCAACCACTTACCATCAGGTGGATTGTATGCTCGTTTCTCACCCCCTCCTATAAACAAATTGCTTTTTCCGTATAGTGGGGGCATAATCGAATCCATCGACTACCATATACTGATAACAGTTTAGAGTAACAAACAACTGCGGTTTGGCAACCGCTTAAAAGTATTGGTATCCGCATGCCGAGCGCAGCAACTGTGACTGATATCCCACCTATGACCTATGAGCGATGACCATGTTCAATAGCGAACTTTAAAGACGCCGTAATGAAGTCCACCTGGTGCTAAGTGCCCATAGACATCTACATTTATCCTCGATTAAATATTATATGCAGATGCGTTGTTACCTCTGCGGACTATACAGGTATGAAATGTCTCACATCCCGTTAGAAAATTCTTCGGTTCTCTACACTCACTATATGAAACCCAGTCGTGTAAAGCTGCTAATTTCTCATATCCCGTTAGAAGGTTCTCCGGTTCTCTACACTCACTATATGAAACCTAGCCGTGTAAAGCTGCTAATTTCTCATATCCCGTTAGAAGGTTCTCCGGTTCTCTACACTCACTATATGAAACCCAGCCGTGTAAAGCTGCTAATTTACGCTAATTTCTGAAAAGGAACCCTTTCAGATATGAGGAGACGCACAGGCGTCTATGGCGTATATGGGCTGTAACTTTATTTTTTACGCTAATATTTCGTGAGAGCGTAGGCCTTCCCCGGTCGAGCCGACCCATTCGTGCTACAACCATAATATGGCTGCGGCATGGCTACTAAATGAATGACTGATGAAATTTAAATTTCTGTGGCACGAATAGGTCGACACGTTTGAATAAGTACTACGCCCTCACAGAATACCAGCGTAAAAATTAGCACAATGTAGCTGTGCTTCGTGTGCTGAATGACGAAAACCGGGGACTCTTTTGGTACCGTTCCATTTCTTTTTGATGATTAATCAAGGATATTTATCATGGCAGCCTCGTATCGGTAAGCCAAGTGTAGGGTGACCCCACTAGATGGAGAGGCGACATTTTTTTTAAGATAAAGGTGACAAACGAGCACACAATCCAGCTAATGATAAGTGGTCGCTGTGGCCCATAGACATCTACATCTATCCTCGATTACAAATCAAGACGTAGATGCGTTGTCACCCGTGAGGACTAAAGTGGAATGCCTCGTTTTCAATAAAAAGGATCTCTCGGTTCTCTACACCCACCATACGAAACACAGCAGCGTTAAGATGTTATTTTACGCTGGTATTTTTTTTTGAAAATTTTGAAAAAATATCAATCAACAATAGAAAATATTTTTTTTAATTTTTCTGTGTTATTATTATTGAGATACAATTTTTTTATTGTTGTTAATTGAAAATACTTTTAACAGAATTAGTTCAAAACGATCAGAAATCAACTATAATATTACTTTAATTTATGGGTATTTGTACATGGCATGACGGCATTGACGGCTCCGTTGCGCAGTAGCTTAGCGATCAGTTATACGCTGAGGGCCGCGGGTTCGAATCCCGCACGGAACAAGTATTTGTAGTAATTGTTCCGGGTCTGGATGTTTGTCCTTGTGCAATTTATGTATGTAAACTGCCTCCACGATACAGGAGAAAATCCTAGTGACGTTTTTTTTTAAGTAAGAAGGCTCGTTAATAATTTCTTTTTCTCATCAACTTTATTTCGTTTTCAAAAACTTTGTCATCTAGTCATATCTTACCGGTATATTAATTTAGTATTCAATCAGGTCACTCCATAAAGTCCAATACGTATAAGTATATTTATATATAAATCCTACGTAGCTACTTTCAGTGAAACAATATATTGTAATGAAAACCTGTGATTATAAAAATAATAATAATATCTTACCTTGGTCAAGTATGTATCAAGTTTGGTTTTTGGAATATTTTGTATTCATACAGCGATAGATATTATGTTTCATCACGAACCGCTACGCTGTAAATAAAGATAAACGTTATAATTATAATCCACTCATGAATGCGGCCGAGCCCGCACTGAGTCAAAGTGGACCTGTAATCTGTATTTACTAAAATATAATAACACAAGGCTGCGTAAGCACGGAATATTTCGGATTTTCTCAGCCGAAAATAATTAATTATAACCAAACAAAACAAAATTAAACAGCCATTCACATTCCATGGCTTCCCACGTGATTAGACGAAGAGATTAAAAATAGATTGAGTTTAACAATTGATATTTCCTAAAGTTATCGTGTTTACCTCGCCATGCGGACTTGATAACTCGACACCATAAGCTACATAAACCACTTTTTCAATGTAAAAATAACAATTAATAGATTTAAAAAAATATAATAAGTTCAACAATCATTTATATTTCTAACAATGTGCTTTTTTATCATTTATATGCTCAATATTTTGATTGTGATTGTGAGGTCCGATTTCAAGCGACAATCCGTTGGATTCTTGATTTTTGGGTGCTATAAATTATAGTAGAACATTCCTACGCGTTTTACGCAAACAAAAATGTTTAAACTATGTCAACTGTCAATGATTATGTCACATTGTTGACCCGGTTTCCGTCATGTTGAATATGTAATGGCAGTATTTTTATAGGGCAATGCGGTAGTTCGGTTTGTTGAAACAGCTGGACTTTCCCGCGCCTATGTCACCGTTCGCCTCACAACAAAGTTGCCTAAAGATTTTTAAAGTAAAGTACCTATGCAAACATTTTAACTTTTAAATATTGTACAGGAATATTAATAATATAACCAATGGTGCAAAGCAATAAAAGCCTTTCTTTATTAATGACGGTCAGCCCAGCTGTAGACAGCCTTTCTTGCGTTATTGAATGTCATCGAAATAAGTTTTAATTTTTCAGAGTAGAGTCACTACATCTACCATCACAAAGGAAGGTCCTGAGTCACCTGTATTCTTTGACTTTCTGCATGTCCTACCAGGTCGTCACTCCAGCTAGTGGATGGTCGCTCCACACTTCGCCTACCGTTACGAGACTGCCATTCGAGAACCTTTCTTCCCCATCTGTTATCGGTTCTTCGAGCTGTATGGCCGGCCCTTACTAATCCGTTAGGCTATGTCGGTTACTTTGGTTCTACTGCGAATTAAAGATACGGAAAATGGTACTGGTACACAGATTATATCAACATTTCTAACTTCACTTTATGTTAGGAAATATTTATCTATATTTACATTGGCATTTATTTATGACTATTTTTGTCATCATTTGTAAGTTTATCACACATAGAAACTCTGAGGGTAGCCCTTTCCATAGCTCTCTGAACGACCTTGAGCTTCCTTATACGACCAGCAATGCTTTGTGGCATTCCTTGGGGGGGGGGGGGTATGACCAGCAGGGAACTTGTGAAGGGCTGTAATGATGATGACCTGCCTTCACCGACAAGCACATATTAAATTAGCACTTAAAATTGCAATTTACAACATCATCACTATCGACGGGGATCTAACTTAGTTTGAACTATGAGCACTGTCACTGTGGGTACTACTGTAGGCCTGTAAATTAAAACTAAATATATAAATTAACAAAAAAAATCAGATTTATGACATTGTTGCTTAAATTTGCCTAATAATGGCTTAGAATTTAAATTCTGAGTAGTAGTATAGTTACAGCCTATATTATACGTCCCACTGCTGGGCACAGGCCTCCTCTCATTTCTGAGAGGGTTTTAGGGAAAGGAATGATCCGCCGCGCTGCTCCAATGCGTGTTGGCGAACTTCACATGTCTTCGAAATATTTTTAGGAGCCGTGGTAGCTCAGATGATTAACGCTCGCTGTTAATTTGACATTACCATTCCGTATGACGAGAACCTCGTGAAAGCCGAAACAGATAAGCAAACAAAATATCTGGACCTGGCTCACGACGGAGGTGACCGACATGTGGGGTGGTCTGCCGACGGAAATTATTCTACTGGTCGTCTCTGCGAACGGGGTAATCCCATTGAATCTCTTGGGTCATCTGAAGCGACTGGGACTCTGTGCGGACCACTTCGAGCTCAAATGCAGAAGGCGTTGCTCGTCGATAACGCCCGATTCGTCCGCCGGTTCCTTTCTCCTTCCCCCTAACCCTCGGCCGTTTGGTCTATCCTGCCGAGAGCTTCCATATGGTTAGGCTTTTATTTATTTATGTCAGTATACTTATTAAATATATGTTTATGTATATTTATCCTTTCCTTTTATATATTTATTCAGCCCAACTAGAGAGCGAATTTGGATCAATGCGATTATAGCCAACTGCGTGCATTATAGAGCCCGAGTGTATGCACAAGCACAGGTGCACTCTCTATTCCCTCACTCTCATAATCCGATGGGACGGTAAACCGACACGACCGGAGAGAGATTAAGTGCAGGACCTACGGCTTTAAGTGCTTTCAGAGGAACGGGGGTGAAAACACTGCCAACTTCCTGACTCCAAACTGCTACTGAAATTTATTGACAGAAAAACCCAGTAAATGATTCTTGGCACGACCTGAATTTCGAACACAGGACCTCGTTATCAGCAACCGCGTTTACAACCAGTAGATCAACGAGGCAACTACGATTTCTATAATATAACTAATTATATAATGTAATTATGTAACGCATGTAATGTTTTGAATGTCTATAAAAACAAATAAATATGGATGAACACATTCGCAAATTCCGTTCGAATTCGATTGACACAAATACAGCACATCTGTCTTGGCGGCACACGGCAACTTATGAGCTTTTATATTATTCATGCAAATAAATAAATAATATATATAAATATATATATATATATATATATATATATATATATATATATATATATATATATATATATATATATATATATATATATATATATATATATATATATATATATATATATATAAAGGAAAGAAGGAACAGGAAGAAAAAGAAAAAGCATAGCAGATTTTCAGGCAGGTTTTCGACTGCTACCACTTTATTTTATACTAGATTACTACTTTTTTAAGTGCCAGAGATTTTTGTGAAATGAGTAAAATGTAAATAATAATTTAAAAATGAAGTCTTATGTAATAAACACTATGTACATCCGACATTATTGTTTCCCACTGATAATTAATTCGTTGTTGTTTTAATCGCATGAAACACAATTAGGGTAGATGACTACGCCTGCCATCATACAGTGCAAACCAGTATACCACAGTTTAAGAACCCTATATAGTATATTATCTATGGTATAATAAGGTAGTTAGACTGTGCCAGTTCGGAGGGTAGAACATTAACTTTTATGTAACAATATAATTCTCACTCTCAGTGTATTTCTGTATAAGTTCAAATATGGATTTGTAGCAGCTTTTTACTCGAATATGTAACAATATAGTGATGAGGGAAGGTCAATGTTTTTGCTTTTTAATACGATGTTATTTGTCTACAGCTGCCTAGGGAAGGCTACACTCAGTAGGCGATATGACACTATCACAGAGTTAAATTGCTAAAACTGATTGGAACATTTGAAACATATTTGGAAACGAGGCATTCCATCTTAATCCTCACGGGTGACAACGCATCTGCATTTGTAATCAAGGATAGATGTAGATGTCTATGGGCCCCAGCGACAACTTACCATCAGGTGGACTGTGTGCTCGTTTGTCAGGCTATCCTATAAAAAAACAAAGATGGGGTGAAATTTAATATATATTTTTAATATATAGATAATGTAAAAGCTGACTTCAAGAAAGTAAAAATAGAAACAATCGTACACATAACTTCTAGAGTCATTGCTGATATATAATGTACAGAATTAAAGCCCGACTTATGAAGCTGTGCCTTGTGACTTTCCCTTTTTTTATAATTTTTGAGATATCCTGTCTTAATTCTCAGGGATGACAACACATCTACATTTTGGCATTTAGGCATGTACGCATGACAGCCAACATTTAAAATTATTTGAACTTTTGTTCGGACGGGAATTAAAAATAAGTTGATTAAACTCGATAAAATCCGTATAAATAGTTTTATTCAATAATTTGGACTGTGTGATCCTTTAAAAAAAACATTTGCAGCAAAACCGACTGTCTACTTTTGTTATTTAAAATGTTGAGCAAAGGAAAAATTCCATCTGTATGCATTGATATATTACCCCTTTTAATATATCAATGTCTGTATGTAAAAAAGTTACTCGCTCGGAAGCAAAGTAGTTAAACTGCCTGCGGCACTTCCGGCTGCGAACTATAACACCACAAGCGGAATCCTAAAAAGCTTTGGCAGGCAATAAAAGACGTTTGCGAGGTCCCCCAAAAGAGTAAAGACGAGGAACTTTTGAAAAGTGATGTTGATATCAAGTCTTCACTAAATTTCTGTAATAGTCATTTTGTCTCCTCCGGTCGAAAATTGGCTGATCAAATCCTGTCTAAGCTTTCAACCTCAGAGGTCAAATTGAGTGCTTCCGTTTCGACTCCCAATCCTCCGCTTAACTCTTTCTTCTTTAAACCAACTGATTTATTGGAAATCAAGAGGCTGATTGAGGGTTTACGTAGTGATAGTGCGCCGGGGGTTGACGGATGTACCCCTCTTCTTATTAAATCTATTAAAGATGCAATTTTGATTCCTCCTACTCATATTTTCAACCCTTAGTCTTGGTAAGGGCGTATTTCCTGACAGATGGAAGTGTGCGGTAGTAAGTCCGATTTACAAAGCTGGACCATAGAATAATCCGGATAATTACAGGCCTATATCGCTCCTAACAATCTTCTCAAAGCTTCTTGAGAAGATAGTTAATATCCGTCTGCTGAAGTATATCGAGAAGTTGAAGCTAGTTTCTGATAGACAGTTTGGGTTTAGGGTAGGGAAGTCCACTGAGGATGCTATTAACCTGCTGATAAATCAAATTTAATCGAAGGTGGATAATGGTAAATGTAGTCTTGGTATTTTTCTGGACCTTTTTAAGGACATTGACACCGTGTCTAGACAAATATTGTTGAAGAAGCTCGAAGGTTCTGGAATCCGCGGTACTGCTAGGAATTGGTTTGAAAGCTATCTCACTAATATATATATATATATACATATATATATATATATATATATATATATATATATACCGTAGGTATATACCAAAGCGTGCAAATAGGGCCTGATCACACAAGTTCCCAGCTTCAGATGACCTTCGGCGTGCCCCAGGGCAGTATTCTCGGGCCGACCCTCTTTGTTCTGTATATGAATGACCTTCTAGAACTCAAAATACCTCAGTGTGAAACAATTTGTTACGCAGATGACACCGTTGTCTTATTTCATGGTCGATCCTGTAAAGAGGTAAGAAAGCTGGCCGAGAACGGTATGGGTCAAGTGGCTGGGTGGCTGAATCGTAATTTGTTGACACTTAATGCGAAAAAATCCAAATACATGTGTTTCCACAAAACTTGTGCATCTAATCCGTTGATTCAGAACGACATTCTAGTCCATACTTGTGACATTCTGCAACATTGTGACTGTGAGGGTATTGCGAGAGTGGAGACGATCAGGTACTTGCGTGTAATTGTTGACCACAATCTTTCCTTCAAACAGCATATCTCATATCTCTCAAATCGAGTCAAGAAGGTTATTTGCATAATGAAGTTGCTCAGGAACTGTGCTGATAAAAAGACACTTCGTATGGTTTATTTTGCCCTTTGCCAATCCATAAATACAATATTGTATATCAGCTTGGGGTGGTGCCTCCAAAACCATGATGTTGCAATTGGAGAGGGCACAGAAAGCAGTTCTCAAGGTCATGTATAAAAAGCCCTACCGGTAGCCTACGGCCGATCTTTATCGGGATAGCGAGGTTTTGAGTGTACGCCAGTTGTATATTCTATTCGCAGTTTTAAAAACCCATGGGCAAGTAATTCAGTCGTCTATTTACGACCACCTAATCACTAAACGAATATTTAAAATCCCAATTCCGGCTACCAGCTCTGTTTTCGCGCAACGTCTTCCACGGTTCTCACATCCTCATATTTTTATCAAAATATTTAAAGTCTGTGACATCAAAAATTGTACCACTTTGAAAGCTAAACAAATAGTAAAAAGATATCTCACCACTCTAAATTATAATGATACCGAAAACTTAATATTAAAGCTAAAATAATATATCTACGTTTTGCACTAAAATATTGTATACATATTTTTTTCTTAGGAATAAAAAATAAATATTAATGTAAGCGAGAAATAGTTAAAAACTATCTTCCTAAATGAAGAAATAATTTGTTGTTCTGTATAATTTGGGTACTTTTAATTACGTAAGTAAAACTGATAACCGTACTCCCGGTCCCCAAGATACAGGTTATACCTAGTTTGGGGCCCGCCAGTAACTTTTTTATATGTAATAAGAATTTATATGTAATAAGTATTTAATTCAATATAATATAAGTTAAAATTAATTTAATATAACTCACTATTTTTCTTTCCCAATATTCAGGTCTGTAGCTCTATTACTAGGAATAAATTTTTTTTGCATCAATACTTATTGAGAGTATTTTTTTATTTAGAACTGGTCCGTAAAATACCTCTGCCTATGTCCTGGGAAGAATCAGCAAGAAACCCAGCGGGACAATATTAAATGCAATAAAAAAGCCGTAACGTAAAAGGTTGTACTTATAATATCTACCAATATGAAACCATGGCAGTCCAGGGGCCTAAGTAATGTTAAAAGTTACAGCCTATATACGTCCCACTGCGGGGCACAGGCCTCCTCTCAATTCTGAGAGGGTTTTAAGGCAAGAAACATGCCTTCGAATTTTTTTTATTTGTTTATTTCTCAGACATGCCGGTTTCTTCAATGTTTTTCAACCGAGCAATAAAGTGTAAATAAAGTGCTTAAAATTGCGATTAACAATTTCGTTGATACCAGCGGGGATCTAACCCGGGTTGTTCACATACTGTGACATTTAAAGCGACCGTTATGCCCTTGAGGTACCATGGCGGGGGCCTAAGTGCTTGCTATAATTTCTACTATTTTAATACCTTATGCTACTTTATATAGGAGGAGCGCGGGAAGAAATTTGTCAAGCCATATACACAGCCCACCTGATGGTAAGTAGATAATGTGGCCCATAGACATCTACATCTATCCTCGGATAAGCATCCGAATGCAGATGTGTTGCCTCCCGAGAAGCTATTCTACGGTGGCATTCTGTGAGAGCGTGGCCCTACCCCGGTCGAGCCAGCCCGTTCGTGTTACGACTGTAATATAGCTGCAGAATTGCTCTAGCACGTATAACGTTATGGTTATATACGTCGTTGAAGTTTTTATAATTAACTGGAAAATATAATTAAATAATAGAAAATATAATATAATGAAACGGATTTGAACCCAGGAACCACATGAGCGTTAGTCAATCGCGTTTAAAACCAATAAACCAACAAAGCAGTCAGTTATCTGATTTATGTATGAACAATTTATGTATGAAAAAAATTAAGTCTATTGTCGGTTTATCGGAGATTTGTTTAATGGGCGTTCACTTGCATACAGATACAATTTCACATTGCAAAACCTGCAATGTAGATGTTTATCTGTGCAACTGGAACGCTCAAGGCTTTTGGCCTAGTTCAGGAAATTCCTTTGTCCGGTTTGTAAAATTTAAAAGCAAAGCATTACAAGGCAAGACACAAATTACGGTCACCATTTATTTTCGTTTCTGCAGAAATTTTGGCTCTAAGTATTAATGGAACGTGTCCTGGGTTGCGACTCGACGGCCACAGCTAGCTCCCCTGAAAAGACCACAATTGCAAGGCCATTCCGTAGCGTGAGTGTCGTAAGAGACAGAGGGAAACGACCAAGAGATGGAGAGCAGATTCTTCGTAACAACAACTAAATAATAAAAAACTACAGTTGCAGCGTGGCAATTATGGCGATTTTATGAATTATATGTGGGTTTTTTTAGAATAATGTTGACAAACGAATACACAGTCCAGCTCATGGTAAGTTGATGCTGTGGCCCATAGACATCAACATTTAACCTCGATTAAGAATCAAAATGCAGATGCGTTGTCACCCCTGAGGACTAAGTTGGAATGCCTCGTTTCCAGTAAAACGGGTCCCCGGTTCTCTACACTCACCATACGAAACACAGCAGCATTAAGGTTGACTCACGCTAGACCGAGTCGGGTCCGAGCCGAGTGCCGGCCGTAGCACGGTCCACCAAGCCGGTCCCCTGCCTTAAATTACAAAGACAGGCCTCCACCGAGCAATTAACGTTGCGTTGTGTTGCAGTATACTAGTCCGAGCAAAAATAGTGTTATAACTAAACTATAATTATGTTGAAGTTTGACGATCTGGAATTAGCGGCTATTGCGATCGCTCTGGACGACGAAGCATCTGCAACTACAAGCCGGGACCGAGTTGATGCCGAGCGTTGGCCGTTCCTCGGCCGTCACTCGGTTACCGCTCGGTATAGCGTGAGTGTGTCCATACAAAATATATGTAATATTAGTTGACCGCGCTACGGCCGACACTTGGCTCGGATCCGACACGGTCTAGCGTGTGTCAACCTTTACGCTGCTATTTTACGCTGGTGTTCTGTAAGAGCGTGGTCCTTCCCCGGTCGGATCGACCTATTCGTGCTGCAACCGTAGTATAGCTGCAGTGTGGCTCTACCACACATAAAGCGTTCTGTTGTTATATGCAATCTATAGAGGCTTTTGCAGGCAGTGAAATACACATGATCACAGAAAATACTGAGTTAATTTTCGAGCGAATAATTTCCACTTTAAGCAAATTGTTGTTTATGTTTGAAATTTTAAATTGACTTGAATGAATTAGAAATTGTAAGGTTGACATTATACTAGTTTGACATGCATTATGACCATAGAATACTATAATACATACATAATAGAACGGGGGAGTGGGCGGAGTCCGTGTAGCCACTAACATGTCAATTCACACGTATAAATGTCAACACAATCAATCGTTTTCAATTTTCGTGTCAAGCATCGCTACATGCAAATTATTTAAAAAATGGCAAATTGTGCAATAATTACGTGTCGAAAGAACAGCTGGAAATGGAATTTAAATAAAGAAGACATATAAGTCGAAATTTGTGTAATTATTATTTTGTGAATATTAGAAACAAAAATAAAGAAACATTCATCAAAAGTCTAAAATGTGATAACTGATAATACGACGTAATTGCTTGTATGTGTGCTCCCGGCGACGCCAACTTTATTGACATTATACTGTTTTATTTAATTTTAATATGAAATGTTATTGTAATTTTGTAATTTTATTTATTCAATTGCATATTGATGTAATATCTGCATAGCAATAAATCGGTAAAATATACATGTTCACACTATGGTATAAGACATATAAACGTACCATGTTTTATGCAAATAAATATTTTATTTTATTATTTTAAGCCACATTTTGGTCTATCCTTGCTTGTGATCCTTGCGTGTGTGTGTTTTATTGTCCATTTCCTCCACAATTGTTTTTACGATTCTTTTTATCGTTCCGATAGCAATAACTGACTCGTTTCTTCTTTGATTAACATATTACTGTATCCATCCTGCAAAATTTCTCGCCTTAGATCTCTTACGAAGTATTTACGGGGAAACGGTGGTTAGTACAGATAACTGGAATTCATATGTATAATCTCTTGCGAATATTTACGTGGATTAACAGTTTTGGGTACAGGTAACTAGTGTCCCACGAAAAATATAAATGTGAAATGGGCGCCACATTTCATACGACTTTCGGATTTTCAACAGATCTATAACGTTATTAGAACTGTTATGAAACTTGGTGCCCGTTCAGATTTCAACTCTCTTATCGGCGAAACCGCGAACCCCGAAAGTACTTTGTATCGAGCTTGGCCCTCATTTCGGATTTATGTTTTATATGTGCACCCACTTGACACTTGCATTGCAATCACCGGGGATGACAACGCATCTGTGGCTCTACCTCGCTTGATATTGATTGGATTTTAAAACGAAGACACAAGTGCTGTAACCAGCCGGCGATTAAGTTCGCGCCAAAACTTCAGACTAGTGATCCTATGTAGAAGTTTATTTACATATTATTATTTTTTTTTGTTTATTGCTCGAGATAAACCCGGTATTTTCCAAGCCCCCGCCCATGAACCTTAGGGAGAGGTAGGCTCAGACTCATAACTAACAAATATAGAATTACCTAAAACTTTGGACAATATTATATAACGAATAATCCGCGTATAACGTTTATGTTGATATGGGAGTCTAGCTTATTGCAATATTTATGTAGGCTTTTAGCGATTATTTCTGTGGCCCCAACCACTATAGGTATAAATTCAGTAGGTGTTTTCCAAAGCCTGGTTATTTCGGTTCTTAGTGCATGATATTTACAAAGTTTCTCTATTTCCTTCGCTCCTATATTGTAATCAGACGGTACGGTAATATCGATAAGGTAAGTTGTATTTTCAATTTTATTTATATAAATTATATCAGGCCGGTTATGCTTTATTGTAATATCTGTTTGAACCGGCATTTCCCACATTAGTTTGGCTGTATTATTTTCGCTTACTAGTGGTTGCGACATATGTTCTTTCCACCACATTTTGCTTACGCTAAATCCGTGCTTTCTTGCTAAGGTCCAGAACACGTACTGTACAATATTATTGTGCCTCTTAGTATAGTAAGTGCCAGCCATTTTCTCACATCCTGATATAATATGTTGTACTGTTTCATCTTTCGTTAGACATAGTCGACACTTCCCATCTACAGGTTTCTGAAGTATGTCTCTCTCATATTGTCTTGTTACAATTGCCTGATCCTGAATAGCAAAAATAAATGACTCCAATCCTGGAGTTATTTTTTGTCCATCTGAATGAAAACTTTACATCTATATTTTCTCTTTCAATCACATCCTTATAAAACTGACCATGAAGTGGTTTTGTTTTCCAAGCATTTACCTTTTTTCCAATAAATGCTTTTTTTATTTCCTTTTCTGTATAATTTTCATCATCCCCTAGTCCTAATTCTCTTAAGTATTTCAGTGCTTCTTTAAATATTGAGTATTTATCTCTATTTTTATCGTGTTTTAATATTGCTCTTAAAATGTAATCATTACTTGATTCTAGATACTTTCTATATTTTATTATCTGGGTTTTATAAAGCACTTCTATATTAGTCAGCCCCCGCCCCCCTCCTTCAATCGGTAAATAAAGTCTTTCAATTTGTGCTTTTGTTTGGTGCGCCGTGTTGATTGCTAAAATTTTACTCGTTTTTATATCAATTTTTCTTAAATCAGTATTTTTGTAGTTTATAACACCGAATGAATAAAGGAGTACTGGGACTGCGTATAAGTTTATTGCCTTAAGTAGATTTCTAGCGTTAAGATGAGATTTAGAAATACATTTTACTCTACGGAAGTATTCTTTTTGTAATTGTTGTCTAGCTTCGTTATGGTTTATTTTACCCGCTTCATTCATACCTAAATATTTATATTGTTCTCCCGCTTTCAAGTATTCAAATTCGTTGCCGTTTAGTAATATATGACCCGACCCTTGATTTTCTCTTCTTTTACCTGCTACCATATGCAAAATGTTACATTTACTTAATCCGAAGGTCATTCCTATGTCTCTTGTAAAAATTTCTATACTGTCTATTAACACTCTAAGATTGTTTTTATTATTAGCATATATTTTTAAATCATCCATATATAATAAATGGTTAATCGTAGTATTGTCTTTTAATTGGTATCCTTTAGATTCATATTTTTTGAGAATTTGAGAAACGGGATTAATAGCCATGCAAAATAAAACAGGTGACAGTGAATCTCCTTGGAATATTCCACGCTGAATGTATATGGGATCTGTAGTAACAGAGCCATTCGCACTAGAGGCTGTCATGATTACATTCCATTTGGGCATAACCATCTGGAGAAATCTTTTGATAGTTGGTGAGCATTTATAAATATCCAGTACTTTTAATAACCACTCGTGTGGTATACTGTCAAATGCTTTCTGATAGTCTACCCATCCCATACATAAATTTTTCTGGTTCTGTTGTGCATCTTCTAGTATAGCCTTATTAATCATGAGGTGATCTTTGCAACCTCTAACGTAACGCCTGCAACCTCTTTGTTGATGAGATATAATATTGTTCAGGTCACAGTGCGTGTAAAGTTCGTTGGAAATTACGGACGTTAAAAGTTTGTACATGGTAGGTAAGCACACTATCGGTCTTCAGTTCTTTGGATCTAGGGTGTTCTCATTTTCAGGGATCAATATTACCACTTTCGATTCGATTCCTTTCAAAATTCTATCAAACAACTGAGCAATGTATTTATGTGTGCTGGTAAGATATTTAAGAAAATAGTTATCTATTTTATCAATACCCGGCGTTTTCCAATTATGTAATCCGCCTATAGCATTTTTTACTTTATCTTCATTTATTTCTTTAAACGTGTGTTCTACTATTTTATCCATTGACTCTTCTATTTCCTTAATCCATCGAGCTTCAGTATTGTATGATACTGGTTTTGATAGAATGGATTCCCAAAAACGCTGACCATCAAGATTTCTAAAAAGTTTATGTTGATTTTCTTGAAACAGCTTATTTTGTAATTTTCTATTGTTTATATCGTCATACCTCTTAAGTCGTCCAGCCAGTGCTTTTATTTTCTGTTTAACTAGTTCTACAATGTAGTCTAAATCTTGATCATTTCGTATATTATATTTATTAGATAACCTATTTTTAAATCTTATCATGTTTCTAGTATAATAGTGTCCTCTCTGAATTTCTACTAGTCTGCCTAAATCTCTTCTAAAATCTTCTATTTTTTTCTGTAGTCTCAATTTCCACGGTGCATTTTGTTTCAATTTTATTGCAGTCAGGCTAGTCGGCTTAAGTGTAATTGCTTTTTGATTATTTGCAGTGATTACTGTTTTAGCTGCTGCATAGATAATATTATTTATTTCCCTCAAGGACTGGTGCGACTCTAAAAGTTTTGGCAAAAAGTTATTAATTTTATTTAAATTTTCGCAAAACTGTTTACAAAATTTAGCCTTTGGTAAGGAATCCCTATTCTCGATAATTTTTTCGAGAATCCCTATTCTCGGAATTTCAGAATAAGGGGATCTTGGTTGTCATCTACTTTGATATCAGGACTATCAAATGTATATCTATTTTGATGTTCTGGAATAGTTTCTAAAACCGTACATGTTGTAAGTGGTTGGGTCCTTGTAAGTATATCTGATAATAAATGAGAATTTTGTGCGTTATCCGTAAAGTTATGATTATCAGAGATCTGTTTGTCTGGACTGTCACATATTGTAGTTATATGTGAAGTTGTGGATGTAAGTAGGTTGAGATCAGCCATGTTCTGTGCTACTGCTATATTTCGTTCAGCTCTGGATTTAATTTCGTCTAAAACCTGGGTTGACAAGAATTTCCTAGTTATTATGCTTCTAGCTTGGTTTGCAAGTGTGTTTCCCGTAAATTTTAGTGTTTTAGGATTATTAGGATTCCTGTTCCTCTAACTGTTCCTTTGAACAGTTATTCAAATCTTTTTATGTAACCAGGACCTTCAGATTTCGCTTTAAAATAACAGAACATAAGTTCATGAAGTTCTTCTTGCAACCACTTTCTCCTAGCATCTTCGCTTACTGCTACGCTTTCTATGGTCGCTTCTGATGTACCGGCAGAGATGTTTCTAGGAGGTTCATCCCTTCTCTGCAAAGTATCACCAGGATCGGCTGTTGCATTTGAGGATCCTCGTCTTCCCCTCTGGATCTCTTCGTCTCTCGCCCGCCTGTTCAACAAGGTCCGGCTGGCTCGCATTGCTACACGACCGTCACCAGCTCCGAACGTGTCCTGGCGACACCCAGCATAAAAGTCAAAAATACAAGTGTCCCCCTCCCACGTGAAGTCGGTGTTCGCTTCGGACGTAAAGGTTGGGCTTTGGGAGGGAAATTAAAAGGTAAAATTAAAAGTATATTTTGTAGACATGGTGAAGAATAAGAATGAAAAAGTCTGTCCTTGCCAATACGTATTCGGGCGCCGCGGTAGATACACTTCCTTGTCTTTAAGCCCTTTCGGAAATAAGAGGAAACATTTTCCTTATATAAGGAGTTGGCCGTATATTAGACGTACTTAACTTAAATAATAATCAATCAATCAATATATTATTTATTGTACACCTTTAGATATTAACACAAAAACAATATTAAATAAATTATATAGAAAGAAAAATAGGCGTTTTTATCGCTCTTGAAGCGGATATCGGAGAACTTTTCTGCGCAAAGAACTGTTGTTTACGACGAATGGCGATTCCTTCGTACACCATCCCGTACATAAATTGAAAAAATTAATTTAATGAAAAAAGAGAGAAAAAAACGCACAACAACACAAGATGATGACAGCTGAAGATAGGTATGACAGCTACAATTAAGGACGGCAAGTATGATGGGATATATTAGAGTTGCAAGTAATAAGCTTTGAGTAGATTTTTGAAGGAAAAAATAATTTCTTTATTGCTAATGGCGTATTTTTTCACAACACACCAGTTCTTAATTAACTGTTATTTTGCAAAGTTAATCGTATCCGTTCCATTGGATTTACGTCAGATTTCTCTCGTTCCGCGTATTTCCTCGTCAGATCTCGGCGAAGCGGTATTTCCAGCCGGTTGCTTTCTGGTGACTCATTGTGTTAACTCATTTGTTGCGACATATTACTGCAAATTAAGAAAATGAAAAGAATACTGGACAACGCCGTTGGTAAAAAAAAAACAGGTACTCGTAGATCCGATTAAAACAAAGTCAAAAATATCTTAAAGATCTAAAAAACTAATTTCCTAAGATCCGCGTAGTAAAATATTATGAGTTTGAAGATTACCTGCCTTACCTCAATTGTGTGCACTATCACCACAAAGCCCAGCACTACTACTTTCAATACCACTACACTATAAAATACAGCGCCGTCGAAAAAACCGAAATTTTAGTAATGTCGACGGTTAGACATATCATTTTACTTTATTACGCGTATCTTGGCAAATTAGTTTTTAGATCTATAATATAATCGATTTACGTAAAGTGAGTGAGTCTATCGGTAGTCTGTTCTTTGAGCTATATGGCCGGCCCATTGCCACTTCAGCTTATGCAGGAAGTCGATGGATGCAGGTGGCTCAGGACGGTGCTTTGTGGCATTCCTTGGAGGAGGCCTATGCTCAGCAGTGGACTTGTGAAGAGCTGTAATGATGATGAAGTGATTCTATTAATTATCAAAAATAATTTGTTTATTCAATAAATATACAACATGTAACAAAAACTCTGTGGTTCCCGTTAAGTGCGTTATCAGAATCAGTATTCTAGCGAATAGAATATTTTTTTTCAGAAAACTCAACCATAATTTTTAAAATTTAATAAAAAAATATTTGAAAATTTTATGTGTTTTTAATTTCTCTCACTCACACGAGTATCGGTAATGCGGGGTATTTGACAGTTCTCTTACTCCTCGACCAATGGAGAGATAAGAAAACCGCATATAACTTGCAAATTATTTTTTTAAATATTTTTAAAGTGTTTTTTTAAACAAAAATATTTCTATACGTATGAATACTGATCCTGATAACTCACTTAACGGGAACCACAGGGTTTTTGTTACATGTTGCATATTGAATCTGTGTAGATCGAACCAAAATTAACTAACAAAAACGGAAGGTAGCTCAAGAAATGAAAGATATTTATATATTCTACGTAAGAACATTAAATTTCGTTTTTCAAATTAAATTTTTTTTTGTATGATTAAATGAAATTTATACCACGCTGCAGCTATATTATGGTTGTAGCACATATGGGTAGACTAGACTGGGGCAGAACTACGCTCTCGGAGAGTACCAGCATAATATTTTGTGACCATTGACATTATGAAATTATTTTTTTTAAAGTCCCGCTGGGTTTCTTGCTGGTTCTTCCCAGGACAGAGGTTTTTTTTTTCGAACCAGTAATAAAGTAAAAAGTGTCTTTCAATAAGAATTACAACATGTAATCTATATTGAATAAAAATTATTATATTCTATTCTAAAAAGCAGCTTAATACTTATATGTCTCGTATGTTGAGTGTAAAGAACCAAAGACCATAACTAAAAATGGGGCATTCCATTTTTGTCCTTTGGGCTGGACACATCTGCATTTTGATTCTTAATCGAAGATAAATGTAGATGTCTATGGGTAACAGATTCCACTTACCACCAGGTGGACTATGTGCTCGTTTGTCACCCCTATTCTATAAAAAGGAAGAATAAACAATTTGGAAGATTCTATATTTATATAAAATTCTAAAGTGTCACTACTATTTTATTTGCTCACTAATCTTGAATGTATTTTATTTATTACTAACAGATTACGTCATTCATTATCACATCGTGACAGAGTGCAGCAGATATTAATTTTATACATTAATTGTGGATGATAATGGCTGTGAAGAACGTGTCGTGTCACGCCTTATGTTTAAACTTCGTTCGTTTTGTTGCTTACTTTTTAGACCTCCTTGATCGCACTTCATGTAATAAAATACATTGAGTGCATAAAAAAGTCAACAGCGTAGTGGCGGCGTTAGAATATCCACTACCCCATATCGTCCCAGGGTCTTAAGAGGTGACAGAGAGAAAGGCAGGAGATGGGCAGCAGCATCTTTCTGAAGGAGGATCGTACCCGGGTGCTTGCGGCCTTTTAAATTTTTAAGACATTTAATACAATTTTACAATTTACTTATAGAATGAGTCCGCTCAATCTAGTTTACAAATACATAACAGAAGAAGCTCTTATAATATAAATGTTATTAATATTTAAAGAATCTGATTGAGATTCTGGTTTTAGAGTAATATCCTAGTTAATTTCGACTGTGATAACATTTTTCCCTCCAAATTGGGAGTATTGACCGTCCACACTTGGCAAACGTTGTTTCCCGTCGTTGATGTACTAATTTGTTATTCTTACATATTGAATAAGGATGAGAATACCACACAGTCCACCTGACAGTAAGCGGATGCCGTGGCCAATAGACATCTACATCTATACTCGATTAAAACCCAAAATTCAGATATGTCGTCACTCCTGAAGACTAAGACGAAATAACTTATTAGTATTACTTACTAGTGAAAAAGTTTCCGGTTTTCGTCAGATCAACATTAAGCTGCTATTTTACGCTGGTATGTGCGAGCGTGGTTCTTCCCTGAGCTGACATATTCGTGCTGAAGCTCCAATAAACACTACTGTGTAAAAACTTAAGTTCGATTCATTGCAATTTTTTGCATATTATTTAACAATTAAATGCGGAAATTTATTGGAGTATGTTGTTTACTATATGCAACAGACTATAAAAAATAACCTTAATTTTAAACTATCTTGTTTCATTCCACGTGTATGTAACTTGGTGCGGTCATTTATTTTTGTTTTAGCCTACGAAAGTATAACGAGCAGCAAAAAGTACGGTGTTTAGTTACCGGAAACATTTATACTGCATGTTACTTTCTGTTTTGTCCATTAATTCTAACGCTTTGGGAAAAAATATTTAACTGCCGTGTTGAAGCGACGAAGGGGAACTTCAACTTCCCTTCCCATCTTTAAATATTTAATGATTATGTTCGTTTTTATCTCGCCTTCGATGATGACTAACGTAGTCCCGGCCTTGTATTCTCTTGCGTCTGACGCCAGAGATCATCTAGGAATCTAGGACGAGAGGACAACTTCACATAATTACAGTCAAACTGCAGATACAGGGATAAGGGTGATGAAGGATCACATAGTCAACCTGATAATAAGTGGATGCTGTGGCCCATAGACATCTTCATTGATCACTCCCTGAGGCCTAAGTTGGAAGGCCTCATTTCCAGTAAAAGTCTCCGGTTCTCAACACTCACCATACGAAACACAGCAGCATTAAGCTGCCATTTTACGCTAATATACTATGAGAGCGTAGCCCTACTTCGGTCGAGTTTGGTTCTAGCACGAATGACCCTTCCATTCATAACCATGACATAACTGCAGCGTGGCTTTACAACGTATACAAGGGAAAGTACATTTGACTATTAAACACTTTAAAACCGATCAACTTAACCCATTTAGTAATAGTACATAGTAATATGAAATCCTTAACTGCAGTATTAAGTGCTAATTTACCACGTGCTTGGCGTTGAAGGAAAACATCATAAGGAAACCTGCATGTCTAAGAAATAAGATAATTTTTTTGAAGACAAGTGAAGTTCGCCAACAAGTATTGGGGCAGCGCGGCGTACATTTCCTTGTCTTAAAACTAAAACCCTCTCAGAAATAAGAGAAGGCCTGTTCCCAGCAGTGGGACGTACATAGGCTGTAACTTTTTAACTTTAACGTAGTAATAATCAAAATTTCTTTGGTAACAGGTTTTAATGATATTGACTATAGTGGTACTGTATGCTCTTGTAAAAATTCTTCTTCTTCAACATTCGTTCATTCATTGAAGCCTATCAAAAGTCCACAGGCCTCCTATGGCCCTACTTTACTTTATATGAGAGATATTTGCCATGTTTGCCACGCTTGGCTGGCGGGCGTGGTTACAGGTATTTTGTATTTTGAGCTGTTTTCAGGTAGATACTAATTAAATATTACTACTACTATTAATCAAACGTGTAGTGGTAGTATAAAATATCCACTACCCCAAATCGTCCCATGGGTGATGTAAGGGGCGACGGGCGAAATAAACCAGGATATGTGCAGCAACGTATTCCTAATAACAGCTAGAAAATAAAAAATTGCGGTTGCCAACCCGCCGCCAGTGCCAAGCTTGGCAACTACGGCAAGTATCCTTTGAGGAGTACCATGTTCAGCAATAGCTTTTGAAGGGTTGCGGTGGCGGTGGTGGTGATGGTATGTACTAATACTAATATATAGGTAGACACTACCTATCACTTGTTTCATTAAACTCTGTAGCCTCATCGACACCCACGGGATGATAATTATGGGCTAGTGGGTTATCTTCGCTGGTACTACACACCATTCACTTATTATCAGCTGACTCTGTAATGAATATTCGTAAACCTAAAAATCTAAATCAGTAATATAAGACTTCAAAAAAAAAAAAACAACACACATTGCTCATGAGCTGTAACGATCCTGATAATTTTGTTTTATCCTGGTGATGCCGATCAGGTTACTAGGATAGAGTTATTATTGTATTGTCATCGGTCCACCAGTGCAAGTTTTCAAGTCAATCAGCAATCTGTAAGTTGGTGAAAATTACGTATTACAAAAGATTTATTTAGTTACATAGATAAATACACGCGAAGCTAATGAAAGAGTGTTAAAAAACAGCCACAACAATATACTGTTCATTAAGAAGATAAGTTAAATTACAGCTTAAAAACATTGTGTAATTAATACCTTAGATTAAATAAATAATTCGAATGGCGCCAAAATGAAATTTAAATTATATTATATGCCGCAGTGGTTTTACAAATTGTTTTAAAGCCAACAATATGTAACGAAAACTCACGTCTCGAATAAATTTAAAATGTAGTAACGTGAATAATAATATATTTTTATTGCATAACGTGTTCACTTTTATTTTTACAGTTATTGCATATTATACAGTCCTAATCAAGAGTACGATAATCAAGAGATGAAGTGATGATAGAGTATTTTTCCAAGGTCCTAAGCGTGTATCACTTTGACACTCTGATGTAAAGTCAAAGTCAAAACTTTTTATTTAATTAGGAATTTAGACTTGCTTAAAATAATTTGTCCAAGTGTTTAAAAAGGTTTAAAGCTTTTATGAACTTGAAAATCTACACCGTTTCCTCATAAGACCTCAGTAAATTTAAATTTATACTTCCTATATACTCTTTGATTGAATTACTTCATAAAAGTGGTCATAATGTGTTTTATAAATATTGAGTGTAAGGGCGTCATAGTTTTTAAGAAGTTGGTAAAAATCACCTCGCACACATCCGCTCAATAAAATAAAATGATGTCTTACGTAGTTCGACCTTCCGCCCTCCCTCCATTGCGTGCACTAATCCCTTCACCGCTATAAACACAGCACCACTACTCCCAACACCACTACACTAGGAAAGACATACCATCGTCGGTAATACGACACGTGTTTCGCCTCTACACCAGGTATCCTCAGGTCAAGTAGACTCTGTGGTGGCTATTTATTATTATTTAGCTTTTGTTTGTGCTCTTTTTTTTATAAAAAATATTAATAATCTCATTAATTAACATTACTAATATTCCTTTTAACCACTCCTGGTAAGCTTGAAAATGCTTGTGTTAGGAGTGGTTTACGACAGTAGTCAAATGGCGGATTCGAACCCACGACCTTTTGAGTTCACAATCCGCGCCCTGTCATTAGGCTACTGTCGTTTCGTACTCTCGTCAAACTAGTACCACGGTAACTAGTACCCTCTTCAAACTAGGTAAGAGGTACGACACATCATTTTATTTTATTGAGCTGATATAGGTAAGTAAGTAAGTAATTCTTACCAACTTCAAATTAGTAGATTCCCGCAAAGTAACGCCTGATTCTATTAATTAACAGTTTTTAAGAATCAAATTGTCGACTTATTGGCATATCTAAATGTAAATTTACTATAAATTCTAATTCAGCTTATAATGAA
The DNA here is from genome assembly GCA_907164705.1 of Parnassius apollo. NCBI lineage: Eukaryota > Metazoa > Arthropoda > Insecta > Lepidoptera > Papilionidae > Parnassius > Parnassius apollo. The sequence goes on from CAJQZP010000023.1 coordinate 1,480,016, forward strand.
AAATCGACAAGTTTTAAGACAATACTAAAGTAGCATGTTCATATTACATGATGAAGTAATTTATAAATGATGGTGTCAACGTTACCGTGTAGTGGCCTTGTAAGAATATCCCCTACAATAAATAAATAAATAAAATCTGGGTGTCGTCAGTGGAGACAGAGGAAAACTAATCGGGAGATAGGCAGCAGTGTCTTTCTAATAACGTTTGAAGGTACAAAACTGTGGTTGCGAACCAAGCCAAGCGTGGCAACTGTGGCAACTATGGCAAACATCTCCCCTATGAGGCAATCCATGGGGGAGCCCCATGTTCAGCAGTGGACTTTAATAGGCTGTGACATATACGGTATCAAGTAACCAGTTCTCATCCCCAATGACCGTAAACAATGTGCTTGTTGGACATGGCAACTCCATTATTGTTATATTAGAAGGGATTTACCGTTATCACCACGCTTTGCAAGCGGAATGGATGTCGCAGTATACGCTGATTGCAGTCTCTACTTATTTTTTTAAATTAAATTTGCAACTGTTTATACCGTTTCTGAGCTCTTTGTCCCTATGTCGCTACTTAAGACACGTATGGAATAAAATGCATGTGCATAATCAACTTCTTTGTTTAGAATTTATTGCATAAAATTTATGCGATAAAATAAATAAGTCCGTAAAATTAGTTTTATAAAACTTTTAAAACTAATTTTACGGATTTATTCCATATTTATTTTATCACACATTTTAATTTCCCTCGTTTAGGGCACTTTACAGCACCCATGGTAACGGGGGAGTGACTAAAGTCGGAAATTAAAAAAATCGAATTAAACGCGATAAATTTAGTTTATTTCCATGTCTAATACTTGGTTAAATTCAAGAAATCATTAGATTCTTTATTCTTTGTCAGCCCCCTAAAAATCTACCGGAAATAAGCTTCTCCCATTTACCATGATAGTGGCGTTAGGCAGGTTAGGCAGGATCGCATTACCAGATGTGCCCTTGAGCCTGTGACCCTGCGAAGAGACAAGGTCAAAGATGCCTACTAAATTTATTGTTTTATTGCCTTTCGTAAAGTAGGCACGATTTGAATTTCGATAGATTTTAATTTATTTATTTATTCTTATATTTATCAGTGCCATAGGCTTCTATTCTGTTCACTTATTACACCCTATTTTATACGAAGGTCATCAAGTATATACTTTTTATAGGATAGGGTGACAAACGAGCACACAGTCCACCTGATGGTAAGTAGTTGCTGCGGCCCATGACATCTACATCTATCCTCAACTACAAATCAAAATGCAGATGCGTTGCCACCCGTGAGGACTAAGATAGTATGCCTCGTTTCCAGTAAAAAAGGTCTCCTTTTCTCTACACTCACCATAGGAAACACAGCAGCATTAAGCTATTGTTTTACGCTGGTATTCTGTGAGATCGTGGTCGTTCCCCGGTCAAGCCGACCCTTTCGTGCTACAACTATACTACTAATATAACTGCAGCATGGCTCTACCGCGTATAAAATACTATGGTTATACCGCTATAGCCACAAAATTTTCTGACTATCCCCGTCGTAATCTTTTACTATAACCACTGAACGAAAAACGAGATAATATTATCGGTCTGGGTTTATACGTTTCGCGTGAAGAGATGGTTGTACTGCTATTAGTCATAAAATTTTCTGACATTTCCCACAGTAACCTCTTACGACACGCACGGGACGAAAAATAGGGTAATATTGTGCGCTGCATCATACAACATACACGTTGGCGTTACGCACCCTGTTCGGAGATACCCAGTAGATGTATATATATATACGTCCTTACAGACTGCCTCAGTGGTCTAGTGATCGTGGCGATGAAACGCCACACGCTCGTTTTGGGCCAAAATCACTTATTGGGTTTTTTCTATCAGGTAATTCTCAATAGCAGCCTGGAGTCAGAAAGTTGGAAATATTTCACCCTCGACATCGGAAAGCACGTAAAGCCGTTATTCCTGCGCTATATCTCACTTCGGTCGCGTTGAATTATCGTCCCATGGGATTATGGGATGGGAGAGTTTAGGGAGTACACCTGTGCTTGTGCATTCACTCAGGCACGATAAAGCTGCACTTCGCAGTGGTTAGTCTCCGTTGAGAACGACCGCAGTGACCGAAATTCGATCTGGAGGACATTATTGTTCCGGATACAGCAGTCGCTGTACTGATTCTTGGCGCAGGTAACAGGTAGGTATAGTTTAGAGGCTGGTAGCAACATAAATATTCAATATTCTAAACTTGATAAAAAGGAGTCATCTAGTAAAAAAATTATGTAATTATTTATGTATTCAAGTATTTTATGTATATGTCGTCGCTAGTTAAATGGTGCACTTTAGTAAAAAGGCTAGGTTGTTAACTGAAGGGCTAATTAAGCTGGTTGGCTGCGATATATCGATTGATTTATCGAAGGTATCTTAAACTGCTTACGTTACGTCGATCTAACGATAAAGTGCAGTAGGTAAAAGAGATGGCGGTATTTACCATGTTTACGTCATACGTAAAATATATGGTGTGATACAGTTTCGAGGAAATGGTTTGACCTTACTTATTACTTTTTCAGGTATTTTTCCGATAACAGCTAAAAAAGTCTCAATAATTACTCTACTTCTGATACAAAAAACATAAACACGCGCGCACGTCACGGCTGAGACTGCGGACTTTTTTATTTAATAAGGATGACAAACGAGCACACAGTCCACCTCATAGTAAGTGGATGCTGTGGCCCATAGACATTACAAAACGCAGACTAAGATGGAATGCCACGTTTCCAGAAAAAAAGGAATCTCTACACTCATCATACAAAACAATAATTTAAAAATAACAAACATAATTTACGCTGGTATTCTGTGAGAGCGTGGTCCTTCCCCGGTCGAGCCGACCCATTCGTGCTACAACCGTAATACAGCTGCAGCGTGGCTCTACCATAAGTGGTACGTGGCCACGTAAGACTTCTATTTGGCCCGCTTCTGACACACCTCTTTCGCCTCCTTTACATCCATATTCAAGATATCATCCCATCTTCAATATATCGCCAATTTGGTCGATAACTTCCTTCTAGGGCGTCCCTTGCCGGCTCTGCCATTAACTTCTACAACAAAAATCAAACAAAACCACCAAGCAATACGTGGTAGTCAATTCTCTTACACCATCAAGCAATACGTGGTAGTCAATTCTCTTACACCATCAAGCAATACGTGGTAGTCAATTCTCTTACACCATCAAGCAATACGTGGTAGTCAATTCTCTTACACCATCAAGCAATAGTAGTAGTGGTAGTCAATTCTCTTACACCATCAAGCAATACGTGGTAGTCAATTCTCTTACACCCCCAAGCAATACGTGGTAGTCAATTCTCTTACACCACCAAGCAATACGTGGTAGTCAATTCTCTTACACCGCTACTAAATGGCACTTTTTTTGCAAGTACGTGGATAGGTAATTTATCAATGCTCTTTAGGTATTACGGTTATCGTATAAATAGGTACTTACTATTAATCGGTGGGACGCGACGTTGCAGCTCCGCCAATATTTGCAAATTGTAACACGAATAATGCGACGTTGCTATTTTGTTTACTGCACTTTTTAACAGGTTTCTTTTGAGTTCATTTTACAATTATTATTTATTTAAGTACATACAGTTTAAATTATTTAGCGTAATAAATTGAGATTTGTATAAAAACATTATGGTTGCTAGTTGGTCGCGATTCGTCTGCATTCTCCCGACATTTTAAATGATCTCCAGACTCCCGACAAAACTCAAAATCTCCACATAAATAGCTTCTCGGAAAATTGACGTTATAGCCTTTGATTCAAATAAATGTTGAGTTAGTAGGGGCAGAACTTTGTTTGAATTTCAAATATTTTCAGGATGCTACTAAAGGATCCAAATTGGTGGACTCTAGTAAACTCCAATGCTAAATACATGTGGCAACCTAAAAATTAACGTAACTGAGTAATTTAATCATAATAATAATGTCCTCCAGACCGTATTCCGGCCACAGCGGCCTGCCTCAACTGAGGCCAGCCATTAGCGCAGGACAGGATTGCAGTGCCCAAGTGTATGCGCAAGCACAGGTGCACTCTCTATTCCCTCACTCTCATAATCCGATGGGCGGTAAACCAACACGACCGGAGAGAGATCAGGCACAGGACCAACGGCTTTACGTGCTTTCCGAGGCACGGGGGTAAGACACCGCCAACTTCCTGACTCCGGGCAACTACTAAGAATTTCTTGACGGAAAAACTCAATAATTAATTTTTTGCCGGACCCGGGATTCGAATCCAGGACCTCATGATCAGCAGTCGCACTACTACAACCACTAGACCAACGAGGCAGTCTATATCTTAATATTGTTGATACTTAGTTATGTATCAACAATATTAAGTCTTTTTGTAGCCTTTTAATTTAAAAAATAAACTTTTTATTTTTAACAATTAAATTTCCCGATAACGACCCAAAATGCCGATATTTTCAAAATTTGTCCAGATATTTTGGTCTTCCGGTTTGGCAAACCTACTGCTATCGTGTTTTGGTCAGACATGATTGCAAAAAAAAAACAATCTGAACACCGTATTGATGTTTGTGAATTGAAAAGTAGGTATATTAAGGCATTGAAGTCTAATGCTCTTAAACTAAAGCCTGATCTTTACGACTTGTGAGATTAATAGGTAGGTATAATACAACAAAAAAGCCTCTCATACCTTAATTACCTTATCAAATTATATTATTTCCTCTTAATTCTTGCTTTCAGAATGTATATTCTAAACATTTTCTACAGCTGATTTTTATCTATAAAACCTATGTGTAACACTTAATTTAAAATATTTGATTAAAAAGGAAATAACTGTTTCCAAACCATTCATGGCATTCTCCTTAACAAAAAACAAATTTTATTAATCATTTACGTTTTGAGTTGTATAGACACTATATCTAAATCTTAATGTTACCTAATACACTTATATTTTCTTATATCTAGAGTCTAGACTCAGCTCCCAGGCCAGATCAAGCAAAGGTCATTCGACGGCGATAGCTCCGCTCAAACGAGCGCAGTGGAACGCGCGAAAACGCTTTTAATGTCAAGTTCGAATCAACTCGCCTTGCCACGTCATAACTTTAACAAAGGTTGAATAAAACTATTTTTAATAATTTTTTCGCAATTAATTTAAATTTTTTATTCAAGAATAAGAGATTGCAAAGCTGCAATTGAGAAGACAATAATTTATTAATCTAATGATTTCTTATATTTACGCGAACACTACACATTGAATAAAACAATTTATACGGATTTTATCGCATATAACTAACTTATTTTTAATTTCCGACGTTTTGGGTGCTTTACAGCACCTAGGGTTGCCAGGTTTTCAAAACTAAAAGCCTGACAGATCAGCGAGCTTAGTCGGATATATATAAAAAGGCTGGACACTCTTAACTTTGTAGTCATAGCATAACCTGAATTTTTTTTAAGTAAAACTATGTTTCTCTTTTACCTAAATCTTCTACAAAATAAAAAAAATGAATACATTCTTCTTTGTTATTAATCATTCAATATTCATTACACTATTAATTTCAATAATTGCAATAGTATGTATGTAAGTACATGAAAATTGTAATAAAATGGTCAAATTTAAAAAGCCTAATAAAAGCCGGACAGGCCGGACACCGTCTAATTTGGCTTTACACGCATCGATCACTAATATAGAACTATTAGTGATCGATGTTTAAACGCAACAAAAAAGCCTGACTACATCCGGTTTTATCCGGACACCTGGTAACGCTAACAGCAACCACGGTCATTGGGGCACTGAGATGCCTTACTCTAAAGTAATTACATACATATGTCAGTAATGACTCTGAGTAACTACTAGGGCTAACTATGACATTGGGACGTCAAACATCTCAGTGCCCCAATGACCGTGGGTGCTGTAATAGCGTACAAAAAAAATATTTTATTGTAACTACCTATTTAGATAACCTTCTAATAATAATAAACGTCCTGGAGAATTTGGTCACGGAGGTTGTTCAGGACAGTCGGATTATAGTGTTGAAGTGTGTGTGCGCAGACACAGGGGCACTCTATATTCCCTCGTTCTCATAGTCCAATGGGACGGAGAGAGATTAGGCGTAAGAACCGACTTTACGGGCTTTTCAAGACATGGTGATGAAGCAACGACAAATAATTGACTCCGGACTGTTATTAAAAAACATTAACTGATTTTGTATCGGCCAGTTTTCGATTCCAGGATCTCGTGATCAGCAGTACGACCACTAGACGAACAAAGCTAGACAACATTCTAGTTGTTATATTTTGAATTTGTGATACTCCTTAGACCTCTCATGAGGGTAACAAACGAAACAATAAAATAATATCCACCATCAAAATACCACCCGCACGAATATTTTTTTTATGAAAGCGAAGTGACAAACTACCGACAGTACACCTGATGGTACGTGGTTACTGCTGCCCACGGACAAATGCAGTCAACTTTAAACAAAGAAGTCTACCGATGCGTTGTCACCTCTGAGGACTAAGACGGCATGCCTCGTAGCCTGTTATTATTCTGGCTTTCCATACCCTTCAGACAGCAATACAGCAATACATTGCTGCTTGGTGGAATAACTAGGTAAGAGATTGGTACAGATTCCTAAGCATAAAAGGGGTCTTACCTAGTTGGTACTTTCCTTTCCATCCTTATGTCCATCCATTCATTCATTATATCCTATAAACGTCTACTGCTGAACATAAATCGTCCCCTAAGTTGCACCATAAGGGAGGGAGGGGGGCGCTTCATCCATCCGTCTATGAAAGTCCACTTTTTATTTAAAGAATAAGGGTGACAAACGAGCAAACAGTCCACCTGATGGTAAGTGGATACGTGGTTAATAGACATCTAAATTTATCTTCAATTAAAAATCAAAATGCAGTTGTGTTGCCAGCCCTGAGGACTGAGATAGGATGCCTGAGTGAATGAATAAATGAATGAATATGAATGAATGCCACTGTTGAGCTCTTTCTATTTTGTGCCAAGCTATTTCTATCTTGTTTTGGTAACATAAATGCTTGTACACAGTTATTATCAAAAAAAACCTTTCTATTTCTGAACATAGGTACCTCCTTTTGCCATAGTTGCCATAGTAGCAGGTAGTTTAACCGAATTTTTAGAATAAGAAAGAAAGAAATGTAGAAGAATATATATAAGAGATAGAGAATAGAAGATATAGAAAGAAGATATAGAAGAATATATATAAGAGATAGAGAATAGAAGATATAGAAAGAAGATATAGAAGAATATATATAAGAGATAGAGAATAGAAGATATAGAAAGGAAGATGCTGCTGACCGTCTCCTACGGTTTATATCCCTCAGTCGCTTCTGACCACACCCACAGAATAAGATGAGGTAGTGATTATTCTTACACCGCCACTACATGTTTCCTTATAAGGTTTCCTCTTTACCGACCAAATTTTATATTCATCGATTCATTTGAGTTAAGTCTGAGAACATAATACCCAATGCTCTTAGTGTTTATTGAAAAATGTAGGTGAAACGAGGCCGCAAACTACGTTGCAGCTGCAACTCGGTGGTTATCCGGTGCCGTTAGGAGGTTCTACTTACGTAGTTACGTGTAACACTTGATCTGTGGTTGTACATAAAAAATACGTGGCATGGCACAGAAGCAACGCTACGTCAGAACGGCAACGTAGACAACTAAGCCCGTTTTTTTAATTACTAGCAATAATGTAATCATAAAATGTGTGAGATCCACGTCGCAGTTATGTTATAGTTGTAGCACGAATGGTCGGCTCGAGCGGGGCAGAAACACGCTCCCACCTGCTATGTTATGGTGAGTGTAGAGAACCAGAGACCCATTTTTACTGGCAACAAGGCATACAGTTGTTCATGGCCGGCGGTCGACACATAGCGTCAGGTGAAGCGCATAAGGTTGTTATTTCAGTAGAACCTCTCTTACTTTAATTTCTTCAAACGTTTGTATCGGTGTCTTAATAAATACCGATACCGTTACAACCTATCAAAGTCCACTGCTGAACGTAGTTCCCCCACATAGATTACCTCGCAGTGGGGATATTTGCCACAGTTGCCACGCTTGGTAAGCGAGAATTGACAACAGCTGTATTTTTTATTTTTTTATTTTTAGTCTTTATTAGGAAGACGATGCTGCCCATCTCCTGATTTGTTTCCCTCTGTCGCCGCTTACGACACTCACGGGATGGTATGGTGTACTGAATATTCTTACACCGCCACTACACGACGAAGAATAAATAAAGTGACATTATGTGTACGATGCAAGGACATTATATGAGCGTTTAAGGATAACTTATAGCTGCCAAAAAGGCTACATTAAGCACATTATTGTAGTTGTACCGATTTGAAAACCAAATTCCCGATTATTTTTACCTTCCGTCCCGAAATTTGACACACTGAACCTGGTAACAATAAGTATGGACATCATTTAATTTACCTTATTGACATCTTTCTCACATTTAGCATAACGCAACAACATCGCGAAATGGTCCGTGAGGTCAACACATCGTCACTTATCAGTACGATGACCTTGTCGCTCCTAACCAGCGAACTCCGTGTTAAGTGGCAATTATAGCGTACGTGCTAACTGTACGTGCAGAACCACATGATTTAAGAATCGGAAAGAAACGGAATTCCGTTTCTTTAGTCATGTTACGGAACTTCATGTTCTGTGTGACAGATTTAAATGCTTAAAAAAAGATGGAAACTGTATTCGCGACTGTATTGGAAGAATAAACAGGAGATTTATTACAAGTAAAAGAGCATATTGTTTGTATTGTATCATCAACCTCATTACAGCCCATGAAAGTTCATCGTTGAGCCACCTGCATCCATTGACATCTTAAATCTCTTGCTTGCGCCGTCTTGTAGGGCTTTTTACTTCGCTTACCGGCACGAGGCTGACACTCGAGAACCTTTCTACTCCATTGGTTGTCGTTTATATTGGATGGAAAGAAGTGGCCACGGACTTATACTGCAGCTGACAACAGTGATAGCACTGTTGTCAGTTGCAGTATAGACCTGCAGGTTGAGTGTTGCAGGTATCAATCTGGCCTGGTTTCTGAGGTACTTCCAATAATAATAATAATTTCCTTTAAACCGAATTTCGGTCACGGCAGCCACTCTCAACGGAGACCAGCTATCTGCTCAGGACAAGATTACAGTTCTCAACTATATGAGCAAGCACTAGCACACTCTATTCCCTAGCACTCATAGTTCGACCAGAACGCAATCCGACACGACCAGAGAAAGATCGCGGGACCAACGGCTTTACCTGCTTTCCGAAGGACAGAGAATTTCTTAACAGAAAGACTTAATAACCAATCGTGACTCGACCCGGGACACAGAATACATACCCGGGATTCGAACCCGGGACCTCATAATCAACAATCACATTTACGTCCACTAGACCAAACCAGTCATCAATCTCTACCTGGTGTCATTCTGTAACTGCCACTAACGATACCTAAGCCCAAGACACACGTCAGACATGTGTATATTTAATCAATACGATCATAATTAAACTTTTGAAAGTAAAACCACGCTAGTACTACAAAAAAAAGATAATAAACTATTTTTTGTAATTTAATAGCTTCCGAAGTACGCTAAGAATAATTACGTACTCCGGACACAATTTCGGTCAGCCACTTGGGCAAGATTATACAGTGCATGAGTGAGTACACACTAGGCAGGCACTCTCTATTCCCTTGCTGTCATACTAGTTATCGCATCCTTTAATGTCCTCTAGACCAAGACAGCCCGTCTCATCGGAGAACAGCCATCTTCGCAGAACAGTATTACTGTGGTTTAGAGTGTATGCGCAAGCACAAGCAAGCTCTCTATTCTTTCACTCTCAGCCCGATGGAACCGACATGACCGGAGAGAGATCAGGAACAAGATCAATGGCTTGGCGCGATTTGGGAGGCAAAGGGGTGAGGCACTACCAACTTCCTGACTCCGGTCTGCTACTGAGTTTGGCCCAACTGTTTAGGATTGGGATTTGGGAATGTAACCCGGGATAACATGTTCTGCAGTTGCGCTCACGACGCTTCGAATAATTAAATCCTCGAGTCGAAAATTATTATTATATATAATATCCTCCATATATACCTCGACATATTATATAAATTATTTTATTCCTAATAGTTTCTTGCAGCCGGTTTTTACTCCTTTTAAAGTTTAACTATTAGAAAATATATTCAGTCGATAACAGGCTATTAATAAATACATTTAATGCTGCAATTAAAATATACTCATATTTTATTGTACGTACTGCTATCTGCAACTTAAGAACCAAGGTTAATAATGTCACACGACGTACCTACCTCAAAAACTGGCAGTGTTAACAACTGTCACTTAAATTATTTTTCGATGTCCTTACAAATTTTGAGTTTAAGATATTCGAAATATTTGTCACGCGGACTCCATTTGGCGGTTTTCCATTCACCAGCACGGCGCGTCACCGGTGCCGGGGCTTCGTTTTTCCACTGCGCCGGTGCTGGTGCCGGTCTACGCTCGGTTTTCGGGAAGAACTAACACAGAGTTCAGTTCTACGACACGTGAAAATGATCTTTGGAAGTCGTCGTATTTGTTTTTTTTTATATATGATAGGGTGAGAGACGAGCACACTAAATGGTTGCTGTGGTCCATAGACATCTACATGTATTCTCGATTACGAATCAATATGTAGATGCGTTGTAACCCGTAAGTACTGAGACAGAATGTCTCGTTTCCAGTAAAAAGGGTCTCCGGGTCTCTACACTCACCATACAAAACACAGCAGCATTAAGATTCATCATCATCATCATTACAGCCCTTCACAAGTCCACTGCTGAACATAGGCCTCCCCCAAGGTATGCCACAAAGCATGGTCCTGAGCCACTTGCATCCACTTCCTGCATGTTTTACCAGGTCGTCACTCCATCTAGTAGGGGGTCGCCCTCTACACTTCGCCTACCGGTACGAGGCTGCCACTCGAAAACCTTTTTTCCCCAACGGTTGTCGGTTCTTCGAGCTATATGGCCGGCCCATTGCCACTTCAGCTTACTAATCCGTTGGGCTATGTCGGTCACTCTGGTTCTACTGCGGATATCCTCATTTCTAAGTTTATCATGCAGAGAAACCTCGAGCATAGTCCTCTCCATAGCTTGCTGAGCAACTTTAAGCGTCCTCATACGGCCAGCAGTGAAGGACCAAGTCTCGGTACCATAGGTCATCATTCATCACTGGCAACAGGCACTGGTTGTACTATTTAATTTTCAGGTTTTGTGGTATACCTGACGAGAAGATGTGTCGCAATTTCCCGAACGCTGCCCAGACGTGTTGAATCCGTCGATTGACCTCTCGGTCGAAGTTGGACTTACCTAGTCGGACTATTTGTCCCAGATAAACGTACTCGTCAACAACTTCGAGCTTAGTGCTCCCAACCACTACGGGCACAGGTGTGGACATTAAACATGATCTTTGTCCATTTTGAGTTCATGAGTTTTGTCCATGTTCATCTTAAGACCTATCCGTGGGGAGGCATTAAGAGTGGATGAATTAAAATGTGACTTCTCTATGTTGATTAAATTTTCGTATTAAAATTAAGAGATATAACAAATATTGTACGTGGTAGAGCCATGCTGCAGTTATATTAGTAATATAGTTGTAGCATGAATGGGTCGATTCGACCGGGGATGGAACACGCTCTCACAGAATACCAGCGTAAAATAGTAGCTTAAAAACAAGATACTTAGAAGGAATTTAATATCCCCTATTGTAAAAGTTGAAAATGGACTCCAAAAAATATTTCAACTACTTCCGCACGAGCGAGTACACATTTCATCATTTCACAAGTCAATTTCGAGTCTTCGGCCCGCGCACACGCGCACACGCACACAGCTACAATTGATACGTACATACATGCAGTTTTGCCGGCCGGCACCGAGTGGGAAGCTTGCTGTCCCGGCATCATTGGGCAATGGACTTTTCATTTGCCGGCAAGGCTTCGGCACCGTTTTTCCACTGGGCGGTTCTGGTGAAGATCTACGCTCGGTTTTTGGGCAGTACCAGCAGTCCATAATACAGTGAAGTCTGTGTTAAAGACTTCAGTTCTACGACACGTAATAATGGTGATTTCTTAAATTTACGCGAACACTGCACATTGAATAAAACTAAATTTACGGATTCTAGCGCGTTTATTTAACTGATTTTACTTATTTTTAATTCCCGACGTTTCGGGTGCTTTACAGCAACCACGGTCACGGGGGGGAACTGAGATGTTTGACGTCCCCATGTCATTGTTAGCCCGGCTACCTTCAGTTTTTGAATATTAATTTTTGGTACGATTTACGCAAAACGAACTTACAGTATCTTGAAGTCGTATTTGTTTGTTATATTTCTTACATTAAATACGAAAATATGATCAACGCAGGGAAGTCACATTTTGAATTCACCTAATCTTAAAAATAAGAGACTTACGTTGATGGTCTGAAAAGTTTCCAACCTAATAAAGATACAAGACATTTTTTCTTAAAATATATTTTTATTTTTCTACACAGTCCCCTTGTAACTTTACATACTCCCAGCGATACTTCCATCTCTCTAACTAGATTTTCTCTGCAAAATAATAGTTCACGGAGGTGATTGCCTCCACATTTGACGGACATCTCTGTCCGCCGAGCGCAATTTTTAGATGAGGGAACAAAAAGAAGTCGCTTGGAGCTAGATCTGTTAAGTAAGGCAGATGGTAAGCAGTTCAACCGTAATTCGTGAATTTTCGCCGTGGCAACTGCTGATGTGTGAGACGGCGCGTTGCCATGGTGAAACAGGATTTTCTTTTTCCTTCAATTTGTCAAGTAATGATACGTAGTATTCTCCTATATTGGTTTTTCCAATAAGATAAACCATTAAGATAACACAAAACAGTCGCCATCACTTTCCCAGCGTAAAACAACCGTTTATGATTTTTTTGGAGCCGGTTCCCCTTCTGCAGTGCAGTGTTTCAACACTTCTTTGAAGCTTCCAAAGAAGCGCTTTTTGCCAAACACACAACCCCCTCTTGGACTCTACTGAATTAGAAGATTAGAACTAGATCTAGCTAAACCACCAGATGATTTATGACTGTATTGTCACTAATCAGGTGGTAAAATCGGTGGTTCTCAAGGTACCTTATGAGCTGACACTTCATAATGAGTTCCATTATTTTGGAGAACATGCCGTGATGATAAGCCTGAAGTTGGACGGGTCTGAGCGGTCGCCTTTTTAGATATCGGATACACTAAAACTGTCTTTCATAAGTTCAGGATTACGCCTATGGAGGAGTACCGGAAAAACGCGTTAGAACCGGTGCTAACTCCATAGCACATGACTTCAGCACAACAGGAGGGACTCCATCAAGCCTACTCGACTTGTTGACGTCTAGGGAAAGGAGTGTTTGCACACTGTGAAAACCGCACATCCATCATGATGTAAACACACCGCGGGATGGTCGGCAGTGTATATCCCCCCGTCATCGAGATCGAGTTGGATTCAAAAAGAGAATGTAAATGATCGAATTTCTCATTTGCAACATGGGTCAGTAAGTCGTTCTTCCTGTGCAGAGATGGAACAGATGGCTGATCGAAATTCTTTTGGACAGCCTTGGCAAAATACCTTAATAAAATTGGAGGTAGAAAACTGAACTTGAGTAGTTTGAAATCTTTGAATAACGTCCAGTCAGTTAACGAAAGACAAAAGGTACAAATAATGATTCTGTCTTATTTTTAGAATACTTTTTTTACCTCAAAAAGAAAGAGCAACAAGTAAAATACTTGAGGATTGCGTTAATATCTATTATTTGTTGATAATATTATAACAAATTTTATTCTGCACATAAGTGGTGCTTGCAAAGATAAGCTCAGCGTCCCCTCGAACCTTGCACCCTAGTCTCCAGCCTGATTAGCCTGTGGGTAAACCAGGCCCTGCTTGGCTACCCATTGACCATGAACTTTTTCGCACGTTCTTTTCGTAAGTGATTCACTTTTCATCACCAGTGATAAACCTTTTCAAAAATGGTTCGTTTTCATTACGTTTCAATAGAGAATCGCAAATGAGTACACGATTCATTAGATATTTTTCAGTGAACTCGTGTGGTACCCAAATATCGAGCTTTTTTGTACAGACTTTTTTAAATGGGTCAAAACTGTTTTGTCATCAATCTTCAATTCCTCGGCTTTGTCGTAACTACTAATATGCCGATCTTGCTCCACTTTTTCAAAAATGCCATCGACTTTATGCGTATGAGGGCGGCCAGAGAGAGCTGCATCTTTGAATTCAAAATTGTATTCAATGGTTCAAGAACTTCTTAAGGTTCTTGAACCATTGAATGGAATTAACTTTGTGCTACTTTTACTGACTGAATTTCTTCGTTAAGTTTTTTCGTTTGGACTGACAGAAAAACAATTAGAAAATGGAGAAAAAAATGGCAGGAAAGTGTTTTTCAATAGTATTGACTATATAAATCAGCTAGAGAAAAAAATGGCAGGAAAGTGTTTTTCATTTTTATTTGTTTTAATGTATTGACTATATAAATCAGATAGATACATACTGCACCACCAAAGAGATTTTTATTCAGTTTTATACCAACAAAATACGAAGAACCTTGTTCCCGACTTATTAAATCAGAATCTGTAAATATTATTGGTTACTTACAAAATTACGCGCACTTTCATAGTTTTCTTTGCTATTACGTTTTTTTTTCAGTCCATTCTTAAGCGACACTTACAAAAAAACCTATACTTTTGAATGGATTACGATGTCACAGAATAATTGAGGGTAACAAAGAAATTCAGAAAATTGACATGATTGTTGTTCATCACGCAATTAATCTGATGCTTGTCATTTTATTTATTAAGACAATCTTTGTTATATCTAAATACGATAATAGGCGGGACATTACAAGAACGACGTTATCATTCGTGTAATATCCCGCCGTTTATCGCTTTTTGCTGATTTCGATCCCGACGGCAATCTCCGAATACAATCACAAATTAGCCATATTGCACCACTTCTAAATCAACGCAGTATATACTTTAAGCAACAATACTTATTCATACTATATGTTGTATTCAATACAACATATTATGTATAAAATATTTTGATTTTGAGTTAATACTAGCAGCAGACACAAGCTAGTAGTACCAGTTACTCGACTCCACCGAGTCAGTAATTCATTCTTGGGGCGATGTATACGCTTTTACAACAAAATCCCAGAAAATATACAAAATTTGTCATACACAAAGTTCAAAAATGTTATTACACTAAGTTTTTATAAAAAGGGTTATTATAATATTAAGGAATTTATGTATGATAATAACCCCTGGGAAGGGTGATCGCTACCAAGCTATTTCTAATTTGTCTTGTGTTGTTAATTGTAAACATGATTGTAAGCTATTATTGGAAAAAAATAGTCCCGCTGGGTTTCTTGCTGGTTCTTCCCAAGACAGAGATTTTTTTTGCGAACCAGTGGTAAATTAAAAAAGTGACTTACAATAAGTATTGTTATAATCTACATTGAATAAAAAAAGTTTCTGTTTCTGTTTCTGATGAAAATTTTTATTTCGGTTTATTTTTTAGAATAAGGGTCACAAAAAAACACACAACCCACCTGATTGTGAGTGCTTGATGTGGTCTATTGACATCATATTTATCCTCAATTAAGAATTCAAATTTATTTATTTGCCAGAATGTATGTGCACAATAAAGTATGATCTTAAAATTATGTCTAATGGCCCATTTACATTACACCACAATATATTATGGTGTGCTATAATAAAAGTAACTCAATTGCGTCTTATTATTATATTCAAAATTATAATGCCATTTGAGTAATAAATTTTATAATATCAGATTATGTAATAATTTTACTTAATTGTTAATGTCCATACTTTCATGGTTATTCATAATTAATTAATTATTAGTTATAATATACCAATATTACTTATATGAGATTTATTTTTCACAAAAAGACATAAATTCATTTAGGTCGTAAAAACATAATATTTTAACCATTGTGTCAACCTTTTTTTTAAGTTTTTAAGTCTTTAAAGACGTTGGATATTTCATTATATACCTTTATATCATTTACATAAGAGTTACTTTTATACAATTCGAGCCTGCATTGAGGTAAATATAGCTTATGATTATTTCTAGGAGCTACATTTCGTTCAGTTACATCTATATGCCTTTCAAAGTGTTCAGGATGTTGTTTAACAAATATGCCTACTTTTTAATGTGCAAGCGTAGTAATTTCAAGATATTGTACTAATAAAATCATCTATAAAGTCCTTAATATTATAATAACTCTTTTCATACAATCACAATTACAATACAATTGTTTAAGAGTTTTTAAAGTATGATAACATTGTTAGGGATCCACCCCGACTTAGCCCGGATGATTTCTGAATTTCGAAAAAAGCGCCACCTACCGGGTTCGATTGTGAATCTGAACTATTTACGAATTAAAGTAATCACACACACAACATTTTATCAAAATCGATCCAGACGTTTAGGAGGTGTTCAGGCCCATACACACGTACAGAAGAATTATATATAAAGTTATACAAATATACGCCACGCCTCTTTAATATCTTTTGGTTAATATCGTGATAGATAAGTACAGATAGCCGATAGGCAAACAAGATATTGATTTTTGGAGCACTGAAAGTCAAGGGTAAACAGTACGGTCTCTTTTTAACCGACTCTAAAAAAAGGATGTTATTAATTAGACTGTATTTTACTTTTCTTTTTTCTTTGATTTTTTTATTCAAATAACCAGTTCAGTTTTTTCTATTATGTCAATAAGATCAAAAATATTATTAATGTTTCATCAGTATATGTACTCGTAATTTGTATCTAAATGTAATTTCGAAAACACATGATTTTCAAAAAAAATACCGAGGAAAGCTCGGTCATCCCGGTACTTAATAAATAAAATACGTATTAGTATTGTATTCTTAGCGAAACACAAAACCCAACTATCAAATGGATATTGTTTAATAATCGTAACATAATATGACCTGTTAATTTGACGTAAGTATATAATGTCAGCGTTCATTATTTAATATGGTTTCAGCCATTTTTATTTATGTTCAATGCCAAAAAATAAAAAAACAATACACTTATGGAATCCCCTGTCTGTCTGTCTATCATATATATGATATATTTATTTATTTATTTACACTTTATTGCACCTTAATTAAAAGGATTACAAAGGGCGGATATGTATATGTATGTCTATCAAAGACATTCTATTTCTGTGAGCGTTTCAAGTAGTTTTTTTATTTGTAGAATAAGGGCGACAGTAGAGCACACAATTTACCTGATGGTAAGTGGATACTTTCTTATTATGTGGCCCATAGACATTTACATCTATCCTCAATTAATGTGTTGCCACCCCTGAAGACTAAGATGGAATGACATTATGCCACATGTCTAGTAAAAGGTCTCCGGTTCTCCACACTCAGCATACGAAACAGTAGCATTAAGCTAATATTTTTTACGCTCCTATTCTTTGAGTGTGTGGTTCTTCCCTGGTCAAGACCACGTGCCTGTCGTGCTGCAGCTATAATATACCTGCAGCTACAGATGGCTACAATTTGTAGTTGTAAATAGTAGTATGTAGCATAGTTGTAAAATACAGTTACCTATCTAAATACAGACGTAAAATTAAATTGGAATTTTTGATTATCCTTTGGGATATCAGTGATAATAGGCTTGAAATACTATTTGAAAAATCAATAATTGAAATTTTTTTGTTTAGTGGAACAATAGTAACAGATATAGTCCAACAAGAAAAAAGCTAAAGTGCAGCGATAGACCATATTAGCACAATGAACGAAAGAAGAAAAAAAGAAAGGTTTTTATTGGCAGTCTCGTACCAGTAAACGCATTGTAGTGTGACCCTCAACAAGGTGGAGTGACGACCTAGCAAGAAATGAAGAAGTCGACGTATGCAGGTGGCTCAGGACCGAGCTTTATGAATCCTTAGGGGAGGTTCATTTAGCAGTGCTATTGTCATTGGCTGTAATGTAGATAAATGGTGATGAATTTTGTGTTTAATTCTATTGTTGGACTGGCAGCTTGCGACACTATTGCATATCATCCACATTTTTTTAAGTATATAACACGATATCTTCGAGGTTTGTTACTTAATTTATCCACTTACAGAGGTGCTATATAAATTTCAACTGCTCTGTTGGTCCAATGGTTGTAAGCACCATTGTTATTTGTGTCAAGAAATTCTCAGTACCAGCACGTATGTAGAAAGTAGCCGATGTTTCACCTCCGTGCCTAGGTTAAGCATGTAAAGCCGTTAGTCCTCGTCTCTCTCTGATCGTGTCGGATTGCTATCCCGTCGGACTGTGTGTGTGTGTGTGTGTGTAAGAAGAGAGAGAGAGAGAGAGAGAGCGATTAAGCGCAAACACTTGAACACTATAATTCTGTTCTGCGGAGATGGCTCGTCTCCGTGGACACTGACCGCTATGACCGAAATTCGGACATTATATTTTTTTCGAGGCGGCTCCGTGGTGCAGTGGCTTAGTCATGAAATGCGGCGCCGACGGCCTCGGGTTCGAATTCAAGACGGTTCAAGTATTTATATGTCCAACAAATAATTGTCCCGGTTCTGGATTTTTGTCCTGGTCTAATTTATATATGTAAACTGGCCTTAAGACACTGAAGAAAATCCTGGTATTACATACATACATACATACATATAATCACGCCTCTTTCCCGTAGGGGTAGGCAGAGACCACTTCTTTCCACTTGCTACGATCCTTACATACTTGTTTCGCTTCGTCTACTTTCATTATTCCCTTCATACATGCTCTACGGTTTATGGTACTCTTAACCTGGCCTTTTTTCAAGACGTCCCTAATTTGGTCTAGAAAAGTCCGCCTAGGTCTACCCCTTCCAGCACTTCCATTCACACTCGCCTTATACACTTTTTTCGTCAATCGTTCTTCATTCATTCTCTCGATGTGGCCAAACCATCTCAGCATACCTTTCTCAATTTTTGTCACTACATCTTCTTTCAGACCACAACGTTTCCTTATCTCACTATTTCTTATCCTGTCACTCAGTTTAACTCCTATCATACTTCTTAATGCTCTCATCTCAACTGCATTTATTCTACTTTCATGTTTCTTCTGCCATACCCAACTTTCACTTCCGTACATGAGTGTCGGAACCAACACCCCCTCATGCACAGCCAAACGAGCCTTGTTAGACACTTTCCTACTGCTCATAAAGGAAGTGCAAAGCTCCATTCACCATGTTTCCTGCATTCACTCTTCTTTCGATATCACTCTCACACTTTCCATCTCTTGTAAACTTTGACCCCAGATACACAAACTCTTTCACCTGTTCAATTTGTTCATCTTCAATCACGATATTGCTTACATACCGTTTTAATAAAAAAATATACATCAAAGAAATTAAAGATACCATTTTGAGTAGGTATACAACGATAGTAGAATATATATGATATTGTGGGTTTGGTGTACTACTCATAATATATTACTTACCTTTCCGCAACCTACAATATTGTTTAATAATTAACAATCCAGCATTTGCTAATGATATATAGGTACATATTATTTATGTGTGGTATTGTGACATGATGTATGTTTTATAAATATCCTTTGTTGACGCTCTCTAGCTAGGTCTACAACAGATAAACAAAACAAAACAATATTAGGTATATCGGACAGACCGCAAGATGCTTCAGTAAATTATACTAATCGATTACACTTATGAATACCCTAACGAGATAGCTCGGCGATTATGTAACTCTGGTGAGAATCAATCCACAAAAGCAAAAGTTGTATTTATAAAAGCCAAAAACTGTGAAAAAGTTATGTATTATCATGTAATATACTATGAGCCGAAAGTGCAGAAAGTAAGCGAGAAATTCGGGTTTGATTCCCGTTCATCATCTTCATCATCATTACAGCCTTCATAAGTCCACTGCTGAATATAGGCCTACCCCAAGGAATGACACAAATCATGATTCTGAGCCACCTGCATCCATCGACTTCCCGCATGTCTTACCAGGTCATCATTCCATCTAGTGGTGGGTAACCCTACTTTTCGCCTACCGGTACGAGGCTTCCACTCGAAAACCTTTCTTCTCCATTGGTTGTCGGTTCTTCGAGCTATATGAGCTGCGCATTACTACTTTTGCTTACTAATCCAGTGGGCTGTGTCGTTTACTAAGGTTCTATTGCGGATATTCTCATTTTAAAGTCTATAACGCAGAGAAACCCCTAGCATAGCCCTCTCTATAGTTCGCTGACTGACCTTGAGCTTCCTCATAAGAAGGATCACGCATCAGATCCATAAGTCATCACTGGTAACACGCACTGGTTGTACAATCTTGTTTTCAGGTTTTGACGTTAATCTGACGAGCAGATTTTTTATTTATTTATTTATTTCTGAAACTTACAACTATCATTACAGGATTAATTACCTAATGCGATAGTGTACTTCTCTAATTGATTTGTATTAATCATTTAATTTTTGTAACAAATTAGAAAATTGCTGTCTTTGTGAATTCACCCAGAGTACATACAATAAAATAGGTTAGCGGCGCCACGCTCAGAAGGTTGGTCCGACCTCGCGGCTCCACCACCAGTCGTGGGACGTGGCTGCCGCCGGCGCCACACACACCTCTCAGGAACACATAGATTAAGCTGCCCTAATATTTCAGCATTATACAATTTTCCTCGCAGTTTTAAAAACATACGAGGTGAGCGTGAGTTTCCTCCTAACTCTCAATTAATTAAGTCGTAATCTCTCGAACGCTGCTCAGCCGAATTGTATCCGCCGATTGACTTCTCGGTCGAAGTTGAATCCTATAATCATAGAGTAATTAGCCTAATAGTTCTATGCCTATAATATTGTTTACTTATTAGTTTGAGGTGGATTTTGATATATAAAAGTGGTGTGATTTTGTGTATGAAATGTCTGCGCATGGCAAATAGAAATAGATATTCGATGATGATATAAATTTCAAGGTTTGCTTGTCAGTGCGACTAAAGATTCTAGACGTCAACTGTCCGCTAGGTCAAGCTGACAGTGTTGCCGACATTAAAATCTAGATCGCGTTGTAGAGAACACTATAATCACTGAAATAATACTAGTTTTTACGGAATTTATCGCCTAAACTTATTTTTGGAATGTTACGCGATAAATTCCGATTTTAGTTTTCATTCCCCCCTAAATGTTAAGAATGAATTGATTTGATATTGATTCTTGATACAAATGGATTATATTTCAGAATTCAATCTACCAAAGTTTATACATACATCCGTTTTATAATACCTATAACCGTCTCGTTAAAAAAAATCGTTAACCGTTAAATACAATTTTTTCCCGTTGACAACCTCGCTGGCCCGTCAATTCTAGCGGGAAACCCGTCAAGTTGGCAACACTGCAAGCTGACGTACAAATCTCCCAAAAAATTCACAATGTGACATGATACGTTTATGAATTTGGTTAATAAAATACACAAGGACTCGGCTTTACGGTCTAAGACCTTTGCCTACCTCCATTGGCGGGAACAAGGCGGGAACTTGACCATTGGCGGATTGTTGTTCCAATTTTCTTACTAAAATTAAAATAATGGTTTAAAATGGGTTTTGATAGGAAAAGGTGATACAATTATGTACATTAAATGTCTACGTATAAGAACCATTTGTTAAAACGACGAAACAAGTACTACGATGTTCTTAAATTGTTTTACCGCTTAGGCGCCTTTAGAACTTGAGGTACTATTAAGATCGACCGTCTGCTGTCTTAACTTGTCATGAAAATCTCCCAAAAACTCCACAATGTGATACATAAAAATATTGTGAAGAAGTTTTGGAATAAAAGGATAATTTCTGTCCATATTAGAAAGCGGGAACTTGACCTCCGCTTGTAGTAGTACTAAAGCCCCATCAAAGTGCTCTGTGAATCTGACCGCAGCAGGCCAGCACAGGTGTTGATGAATCGAATCTAAGAGTAAGTGTTGTGTGAGTGAATTGCTGTTTCCTGCTGCCCATAGACTTGCTGCTGTTTTACTTTACTTATAATTACTTTAGCGGTTTAACAATGATTGAAAGTGGAACTTAATAAATGTCTGCAGACATGAACAATAAGTAAAATTACCTTAGGATTAGTTTAGGTCAATGATATAATATACAAATATTTTTACGTGGTAGAGCCATGCTGCAGCCTAATTATGGTTACAGCATGGATGGGTCGGCTCGACCAGGGAAGGAGCACGCTCTAATAGAGTACCAGAGTAAAATTGCAGCTCGGTGCTGCTGTGTTTCGTGTGGTGAGTGTAGAGAACCGGAGACCCTTTTCACTGGAAACGAGGCATTCCATCCTAGTCCTCACGGGTGATAACGCATCTGCATATTGATTCTTAATTGAGGATAGATGTAATGTCTGTGGGCCACAGCATCTAATCATGTTCAGTTGAGCAGCATTATTTTTTAGCTGGTTAAAGTAATTAACACTACCAGCGTTTGTTACTCTAGAATAACTGAAATAGACTTGTTTTTATGTTTAAAAGGACTTTGTGAGTAAATAACATAATATACCTAAGACTACCCAACTGAATAAACCTTTTTTTATCAAAGTACTAGTTTAAGTACTTTCACAGTGATCCTAGATATATCACAGTGATATCCAATAATAGTTGAAGTCAGTTTTTGTTTCTTGAAAATAATCCAGGTATAAATAGGTTGGTACTTAATATAACTTCCGATAGTTGCTGGTACATTTTAACTTACAATTTTTATTTCATACTCATTTACACTCATACTCATTCTGCCATTTAAATGTTTTATCTCTAAAAGAAAATAAATAAATGGATTTTGAAACCAAATTTATTGCAAAAACCTTAACATAAATTTATTATTCATCTACTATGCACAATATAATATTAAATTTGTATATGTAGGAGTGAAATTTCATTGTCTAACATTTCATTTGTTATTCTTAATT
Organism: Parnassius apollo; assembly: GCA_907164705.1. Lineage (NCBI taxonomy): Eukaryota > Metazoa > Arthropoda > Insecta > Lepidoptera > Papilionidae > Parnassius > Parnassius apollo. The sequence continues at coordinate 1,503,095 of CAJQZP010000023.1, forward strand.
TAATACAAAATATTTTCTTAAATTTTCAAGGCATTCTGATATCACATTGTTACTAATATAATGTAGGCAAATATAAAGTAGTTAGGTACTTTTATAATAACCAAATAGTTGTGGAATGCTTAATAGCTCTTTGATATAGATAGTTTATATTATTGTAGGTAAATTCTTAATTACATGTTGCCTATGGTTAATTATTATTGCAATCTCAATAATTAATATTAAATACCTTCATTATATGCTAATTTAAATTGACTATTTAATTATTATGCTAAGAATAGTAATCAATATCGAAATTTACTAGTGGCAAAGATACTGATGGTGCGAAACTTTACTATAATGTATACTATATCCATACAGTTTCTATTTTTAAAATCACATTGACAATTACTTGTATAAATATAAAAGTTGTCATATTCTAAAAAAAAAAACAATATAATCTTGAGGGAAAGTGTATAAATAAAATAATATTATTGTGCTCTATCTCTCAAAGATCGTACAAGACATATTTATTCCTACTTTAATATAAGGCACACTATTTGACACTTCTATTATTTCAATCTTCATGTAAATTTTATATCTTTCATTTCACTTTCTACTTTTATTTTTTTAATTTAATCTTTAAGTACACTTTTTGACAAAGTTACATAAAATAAACAAATGTCATGTTATAGTATTTTTATGAAAAATACTGATTAAAACTTTCATTTCATCAATATATTATGCTAACATTTTACAGTACTTTCTAAAAGTATTGCCCCTTCATCATTTTATTCATAGGTTAGAAATAAATTAACGACAACATACAGAATAGTATAAGTATTTACAAAAAAAATTTGAAGATTATTACGAACAGAAACAAAATTAAATAAATTATGTCTTAGATGCTAAAGACCAATTGCATAACTTATTAATTTGACAAAAATAAACCTACTAGTGTCTATCTTTCAAGTCTCACTTCGACTAGTAAATATCATGACATTTCTGTTCCCATATGCAGTGTGACAATTCCCTTGAAACTCTACCTATATGCAACGATTAGAGTGCAATATGTGCATATTATGTCTACAAAATACATAATGATTTCTTATTTACGCGAACACTACACATTGACATTTTGAATTCCCTGTTTCGAGTGATTTACAGACACCCCCCCCGCCCCCCCTCCCCGTGACCATAAAACATCAGGAATTTATAAGTTAGTTAATTAAACGCGATAAAATTCGTATACATAGTCTTATTCAATCTACAAAATACATTTAAATACAACTAGTTTTATAAAATCTGTAAAAACTAGTTTCATCCAAATATGCAGTGTCGAGTAAACATAAGAAATCATTCTACAAAAGACATTAGGTATATTTACTATGTTTTTTATTTTACATAATTTAGGTAAACAATGACTTCTTGACTCCAAAAAACGAAACAAATAAAAAAAAAACTTACTATGAACTGAATGATTGAGTTGCTACTTGAATTATTATGTAAATCACTCATTCATTTCAAGTATCAAATCAAATAAAACTTTCAATTAAATGGATTTTTCTTGTAATAACTAATTTTAACAATATGGCCATACTTTACTTACATGGAAACGAAAGTATGATACCATCAATTAATCAATGATGAAGATAAAAATAGTAGGTAATTAGTACGACTTAAGTACAATTTAAATGCGAAAATTTTGGAATATTTCAACAGTCGTTTAGTTACTATTGAATCGGAAATGACACGCTATACAAACTATATAAACAAGTAAAAAACGGTAATATATTCCCGAGAACGAATTGAAAGGCTATTAATCGGTTTTTACACAATATAGTTTCACAGCGTATCAATAGAGAACCCGAACAATACAAGGTTGTGTCGCAGTGTCTACGGGAAAGCGCCACCGCAAAAAACGCGCCTCTTTCGTGAATTGACAACTAAGAACAATAGGAAGAAACTGCTTTACTCACACTTCGAGAACAGCTTCATATGTCGGCCGCTTTCCAACACCATGCTCTTAAGATAATTGCAGATACGGATAATAAACATTTGCATTGTTCGCGATTCGGTGAAAACTGATTGCTCCACAATTGATCGGTTTGTGATCGAAGCTCATTCGTCTCTTAACGAAAACCGTACGGATTAAGAATTCTTGGAAAAGAAACGGCACTCACTTTACCCCGTTAGTCACAACAGACCTGTTATATGCACATTTAACATCTACACCATTACGTAGGAAACGCTTGAACGTGTATTAAAATACAAGTAGACCACACGACTTTGAACAATATCCCGTTAGTGTTGACAAGAAAATTAAGCAGCACCGGCTTCTTGTTTCTGTTGTATCATTGATTCCCACTGCGCTATGAGACGGGTTGAACTTGGCGCGAGGAATTCCTGACCGGGTGCTAGCTCACACAGCTCCGCCAGGGATTTCGCAGGCTTCAGACTGCCTAGAGAATCATTCCCCGAGCTAAATCTCGGCGATGGTGACCGCAACTCATCATTCAAGGCTTCATACAGCTCCCCTATTGACTTAGTAGCTTTTAATTTTCCTGGCAAGGGAATGTCTTCTTCGTCCGATTCAGAACTGATTTCATTATCAGTAAGATCGATATCAAAAGGCTTTTGTTTTTTTCTCATCTTCTTAAGCTCGTGTTCTCTATCTTTCATTTCTCGAAGTTCCTTTTGAATTTTTTCTTCGACAGGTACATATCCCTTCCGGATGGGCTTCCCTTCAGGAGTGCGTGTAATAGCATTTGGAGCCACTGCAACGGGCATGATTGCCCCTGGAGATATTAAGGGTTGTCCAAAAGTCACCGGCGCTGTCGGCGAGACTGGAGATGTTACAGATATCTTTCCTTTACTAGCAATAAATCTCTGCATGATACCCTTGGTTCCCGTTTGTGGTGTAAACCGGCGTGTGTATCCATTTGTGTTTAAGACAGTTTGCGTTGGAGGTGGAGACGGTGCTATAGGCCCTAGCAAATGAGATGTTGAAACGGCTCTGTTGAGGGTCTTATGAGGCTTTTCTGTTAAGTCTCCATTCACATGACCATTCTGTTTAGCTACATCTATTGTAGATTCGGACAGTAGCCTATTCATCCTAAAATGCCCTTCTTTAAACTCACGCTCTCTTTCTGTAACTTCTATTATCTCCCTTTGTATCCTCGATAGAGGATCTTCTTTCAGCAAAGACTATAAAAAAAAATTGGTATAAGTTACATAATTGCGTCAACTTATCTAATTAAATACGAAATCTGTACTAAGAATAAGATACGCTTGAGCAAGGACCCAAGAAGGTATCGCTGCCAAGAACACGATAGTAGGTACTTAAAAGTGTGTCTTGGTCTCTCGCGGTAACTTCAACATACTTGTTTCTATTGACCTTACGTCTACTTGTTACGATCTCTACAAATAATACAACGCGACTACACTATTTAATAGCATATGTTTTATAATTTTGCAAACTAGTCAAAAGTTGGACATAGGCTTTATTTCAGTCGTCACCTTATTCTGATCAATCAGTACCCATTACAGCCCATCAAAAGTTTACAGCTGAACATTGCCTCCCCCCCTCTCATAAATTGCCTATGCCATGATATTTGCCACAGTTACGCGCTTTTTATGCGCTTGTTATCAGAAAGGCTACTGCCCATATAGTTCTGCTGCACCTACAGCATGATATGGGCTAGTGGATATTCTGACACCGCCAGTACACGGTAGAGAAAAATGTATATAAACCAACGACTGGTCAACGTCCATGCCACGTTAAATACTGACCAAATCATAAATTGTATAAATCCTACAATTTCGTTTCGTCAACAGATTTTTAATCGAAATGATCACATGACCGAAATTGATGGACTAATGTTGTGACCGATAAAATAACTAGTAATTTGTTTTGCAGGTGTCTAGACATTAAAAGGTTTGTAAAGGATGTTGGTTAACGTGACTTTAATCATTTATTTTGAAAAATTATTTGACAAGTGGTAAAATTAAAAATTTGTTTCACCGGCTTCAATATAATTAATATAATGAGAACAACAGTCAACTATGTACGCATTATTGAGGGTAGCTCAAAAACGACTAGTCAGATATTGATTAAATTTATATAGGACTACACGAGAAGTACTAGATTTCAGATAAAAAACGAATCATCAAAATCGGTTCACGCAGACAAAAGTTGTGAGGTAACACAAAAAAAAACATACAGTCGAATTGAATACCTCTTTCTTTTTGAAGTCGGTAAAAAACAAGTTCTTAAAAGCATTACATACCGTCATTATTAAGTCATTAAGCATCTACATTTTATAACATTAGTGGATCATTAACTTAATCATCTCTAGATACAAATTTAAATTAACCTCTTTATTATGATACTAGCTGTTCCCCGCGACTTCGTCCGCGTGAAATTGATTACGATTAGATTCCATGGGTTTTTTTGTTCATTTTCCGATTTCCATTTTTTTTTTCCGCGGAATCCAAATTAAAGTATTTCAAGTCACTCCTTCTAACATCCAACTAACTGCCAGTGAAAGTCCCGTTTATATCGGTCCAGCCATTTCACAAACAGGCAAAAATTAAAAAAAAAATATTTTTTGTTGTAAGTACCATATATACTTCCATATGCATTTAGTAAAAAAGCTATTATTTTGACATTACAAACGGACACTTTTGTTTTATTTATTTGTTTAGATTCTAAATACTAAATTGGTCAAATAATTTAAGCTCTACTATTTGCGTTGATTATTGTAAACTCGAAATAAGAAATCTAGGTTTTTCCACGAACAAATTTCGCTATTGGTGTCGAGAAACGAATCAATTTTGCTGAGATCTCAGTTATGTATTGGAAAGAGGTCAGTCTTTACGGCATGCCGTGCAAAATACTCATCGACCTACGCAACACCGCGTGTTTGACTGAACTGACCGCAGATCACTTTCATCTGACTATATTGTAGCCAGTGGTTGCAGTCTCATGTGACAATATAATGTATTAAGGTAATGTACATGTACATGAATATAACATTTATGTTGCTTGCAACTGTATAAAGATTGAGTTTTTATTATAGACTAGCGATCCATCCCGGCTTCGCACGGGTGATTTCTGGATCTCAACAACAGCGCCACCTGCCGGGTCCAAATCCAAACCATCTAGGGACCCATTAAAACACACACAAAAAAATTTCATCAAAATCGCTCCAGTCGTTTTTGAGTTTTAGCGAAACTGACGGACAGCAAACCATTTTTGTATATAGATCAAAAAATATTTAAGAAAATAATTAAAATACATTACTCTATTTGAAACGCATTCGCATGCGTTTTGAATGCAAAAACAATTATATTTTACATCAAAGTTCATGAAAGTTATGTTTCGTATGAGGGTACGAGGACATTCTAGCGGTAACAGTTAAGCAAATAGCCTCAGTTCTTTACAAATTAAATTATAATAATCATTTATATTAATTCATGGTCATACAAACACGATAAGACAATAGCCACTCATTTGTTAAGGAACGTTCGATTGCAATAAATCGAACAATATCGAAGATAAATTGGTCGTTATCAGATATACAACAGTACAGCTAATCTCGACGCCTGGGACCGGCTTAGCTTACTTCGACACCTCGTAAAAAGATTTCTATACATATTTCTTTATTTATTTTTTGTATAAACACCTTAAGTACAGAAAAACATGCGTCCATCCAACCACAACTACACAAGCACCATCCGATTGTACCGTATCCCCATGCCGTCGACCTACGAACTCGCGATTAAGATCGCGTCTGATCTTAACTAGAGTACGATCGCATTCCAATATCCGTTCGGATACTCACTTCACCCATGGTGGAAAAATATACACTTTGAACAGGATAAACAGTTGATCACTGTAACTTCACGGTTTACACATCACGACACCGACACCTGGCACCGTTGTGAGACAATTGGAGATTGACGGAGCGAAACGTGCGTCGCGTCTGCCAGTCGCGGGCTAACGGCCTCTCGATCTCGTATCACCTCAGTTAATTGGCGCGAGAGTGAGAGGTACATAATCACCTGTAGAAAAGAGAAAGGCTTACATCACCTGGTGTTGCTTTACCGACGCAACCACTTTACCGACTAATCCCTATTTGAAATTCGAGCGCGGATTTACGCGCCGTTAATTTTGGAAGGGACACGCCAGTTGTACAGGATGGGGATGTTTTGGACTTGTCGTGAGCAGCCATGTGTGACCGAATAAACCTTTTCACTCATTAATTACTTTGTTAAGTAATATAATACCGCACAATGCACTATGGTGCAACTCCTGGAATCTAGCAGTTCGAATATTTTTAACAATAAATTACGGAAACAAGTCACACCACCAACGCGTATTTTATATTGAATTGCCTGGCGGTGTCACAGGTCCTCCCCCTGAGTAACCTGCATCTGAGTCTAAGTGTTACATAGAATGTATATAGATTTATTCCTTAGAATAAGGGTAACAAACGAGCACACAGTCCACCTCATGGTAAGTGGATGCAGTGGCCCATGTACACCATATCTATCCTCGATTAAGAACCAAAATACTAATACGTTGTTCCCTGAGGACTAAGATGGAATGCCTCTTATCCAATAAAAAGCTGCAACTTTACGCTGGTGTTCTGTGGAGCGTGGTCCCTTTCCGGTCGAGCCGGCCCATTCCTGCTACAACCATAATATAGCTGCAGCGTGCACTTTAAAAATGTTCAGGGACTCATCCTAATGCATTTGACCACAATTAGGTGTATAACTTTCCTGGGCAGTAGATTAAATCCGATCCGATATGTTAAGTACCTATATCAATGGATCCGATAATATTAGGGCGTTGTAGACTGACCTTTTTTTATAGAACAAGGATGACAAACGAGCACATAGTCCCTATTGGTAAGTGGATGCTGTGGACCATAGACATCTACATTTATCCACGATTAAGGATCCAAAGGCAGATGCGTTGTCACCCCTGAGGACTAAGATGGAATGTTCAGCGGTCTTAAGCTGCTATTTTAATTGTGTGGTAGCTATGTGGTGCTATGTGACCGTCGTCTTACCTCGGTCGAGCCGTACAAATCGGCTACAACGGATATAGCTGCAGTGTGGCTCTACCACGCAATGACCTGCAGCACGTCATCACTTATAGAATATTTACTTTTATTTTAACGAACCAGGCAGTCTTTATCAATTACATACCAGTTTCTGTAATAATGTGTTGCCAAAAAACTATTAGGAGTAATATAACTCCCGTTTCTTAGTTCGTTGTGACCATCTGGTCACAACTACTCTTTTAAGGAAGTTAAACGAAAAGAAAAAATAACTATGTACTGAAGTCGGGGTCTTAATTCTTCGATATCGATATTGGCAATATGTCTTACCCCTTTGAATCTAGAATGTACTGTAATGTAAGAAATATTACTAGTTAAAAGTAAGAACTAGAATGTCGTCTAATAGTAGTACATTAAAACTTCATCCCTAATTTTTTTCTACCATAAGGGGTGATTTTTTCTTAGAATTTATATGGAACCAACCCTGATAAATCTGTTTAAAAAACATAATTTCATATCAAGTTCATAAATAAAGAAATGTCCGAGCATTATATATATATATATATATATATATATATATATATATATATTGATGATGAACCGTGATAATCATATGGTTTACGCAGGTTAACGCTCGCTGTAAATATCACAGTACACGAGTAACCCAAGTTCGATCCCCGCCGGCACCAATGAAATTGTTAATTGCAGTTTAAGTGCTGATTCACCACGTGCTCGTCAGCGGTGAAGGTAAAACATCTTGAGGAAACCTGCATGTCTGAGAAATAAGAAAAAGTATTTCGAAGACATGTGAAGTTCGCCAATATGCATTAGGGCAGCGCAGTGGACACATCCTTGCCCTAAAACCTCAGAAATGAAGGGAGGCCTGTGCCCAGCAGTGGGTCGTATATAGGCTGTAAATCAATGGAAACCAACTTAAAGAGATAGCTTCTATCCGGGACCTAGGCGTTATTTTAGATAAAAAACTGCGCTTTCAGAAACACATTGAAGGCCTTCATAATGCTAGAATTCGTAATTCGTTACTGTAAGGAACTAAAACTAGCTACTTAAATTTTATTATATAACAACACAAGACATTTTTTTCTCTATTTTTGTGGGATTTTTATCGAAACGTCATGCCAACCCCACCATACCTTATACTAACTACTTCTAATACTAAAGAACAAAATATGAGAGTAAAATTATGAGTAGAGTACCTACTCATTACCTACTAGTTAAATAACTGTACTGAAAGTAGTGCGTCACTTATACTGAAGATCTGAAGATAATTATTCTGTCTTATTAGCAAACCGGAATAACTCTTGACAATTCTTGAGATTTTGATTTTGAGTTCGATAAAAACTTTTGCACTATATCGACATCCAAAACATATGCGTTAAATTCTTTCAACACAGCCTATCTTTTTCGTTCTTAACACACTATCGAGAAATGTTATGAATATCTTCAAGAACCAAGAAATCATGTGTTCTGATGACAAACATTGATTTTTTGCTACCAGTATTTGTATCTCCGATTCTCGTTCCTTACTGTATTCCAAAGGAATGTTAGGCTGGCGAATGACCTGAGCATCCGGTCGGGTACGGCGTCTGCTAATATCCGGGTCACGTGCTCGTTTCCATTACAATCCGGATCGTGCTTCAGTTTACTCGTAATCATGTATTGACTTGTATCGTCACTCAAATAGATTCTTCGTAAAACTTTTAACTATATGGAGGACGTGGTGTAAGTATGAGTGATCTATTGGTATTGTAATATGCCCTATATATATATATATATATATATATATATATATATATATATATATATATATATATATATATATATATATATATATCTATTTGTATATAATATAATAATGCCCAAGTTTGGTTGTAATTAGTAATTAATAGTATAACGTGGTAGTGACACGCTGCAGCTTTATTATGGTAGTAGTGTGAATGGATCGGCTTGACAGGGGTAGGACCACGCTCTCACAGAATACCAGGGTAAAATAGCAGCTTAATGCTGCTGTGTTTCGTAACGTCGTAACGCTGTCGAGGTGAGTGTAGAGAACCAGAGACCCGTTTTACTGGAAACGAGGTATTCGATCTTAGTCCTCAGGGGTGACAACGCATCCGCTTTTTAATACTTGATCGAGGATATATTACGTGGATGTATATGGGCCACAGCATCCACTTACCATTAGGTAGACTGTTTGCTTGTCTGTCACCCACATTTGTCAGTCACGAAAATTGGGTGACAACCCAATTTTCGTTTAAAAAATTGGTTGACCCTGCAGGCCATCCCTGAAACTTCCCGTTATTTTCAAATGTAAAGCGCTCGAAATTCCACCAAATTTTGACGTTAATAGTGAAAAATTTTGAAAAAATAGATTTTGCTAAATATATATATATATATATATATATATATATATATATATATATATATATATATATATATATATATATATATAGCAAAATCTATTTTTTCAAAATTTTTCGTTAACGACCAACCGAGATCAATCTAACGAACGAATCAACCGATTATGACCGGACGGCTGATTAGTTTTTGGAATTGATCGGTAAAGCCGTTTAAAAGTTATTCCAAACAAACCGTTTTCCAAAATTTTTATTTTTGAGATTTCTCAAAATCTACCGGTCCGAATTAGTAGGAAATCTAAGTTTGATGAAACACTTTGGAAATCCGCTTAGTTCATTTCAATCGATCAAACCGTTCAAAAGTTATAAGAGGTTTACATATACACACATACGCAATAAGTTAGTATGTGCAGAGGCGTTTCTTCTGTTATGGAACAGAACCGACACATCCTTGAATTGCTTAGTCCCAGGATGAACATGTGCTTTTTAAGACAACAATGTCCAGTTAGGGCTATTGCCGGAATACGCAATTTATTTTTACTTAATCCCAGGGCTTCTGTAACAAATTTACGATCAAAAGCCAGGATTAAGGTTTTAGAATGTTTTAAGCCTGGTGTGTTAGACCATATCTTAAGTGATTTATTGTGAGAGTTTCAAGGGTCAATCGGGCTAGGCTTCCTGAGATTCCACAAAATGGCTCAGGTCCAAATCGTGTACTCTTTGAGCACTCCCATGCAAGTTTGTAGGCACATTCATTGCCTACAATACCCGCGTGACCCGGAACCCATCTTAAGACCACCACCCCGTTATTTATCTCAGGGCGTTAAAACGGTTCACGCAGTCTCCAACTAGCTTCGAGTTCACTAAGTTTGACCTCAGCGCTGGCAGTGCTGGTTGACTATTTTATATAAATTATATGGTTGACGTAGTGTTTTTTCGGATTGATTTCCGCACTGAAGTATGGCAAAAATTTCTGCCTGGAAGATAGAGGTGAACTACCCGAATTCATACTAAGTTTGAATTTGGGGGCGTTCCCCGTAAATTCCAAAGCCTACGTCGAGGCCTCATACGGCCAGCAGTGAAGGACCTATATGAGGACGCTCAAGGTCGCTCAGCGAGCTATGGAGAGGGCTATGCTCGGAGTTTCTCTGCGTGATAGACTCAGAAATGAGAATAGTAAAACCAGAGTGACCGACATAGCCCAACGGATTAGTAAGCTGAGTGGCAATGGGCCGGCCATATAGCTCGAAGAACCGATAACCAATGGGGAAGAAAGGTTCTCGAGTGGCAGCCTCGTACCGGTAGGCGTAGTGTAGGGCGACCCCCCACTAGATGGAGTGACGACCTGGTAAGACATGCAGGAAGTCGATGGATGCAGGTGGCTCAGGACCGTGCTTTGTTACGTTACTTGGGGGAGGCCTATGTTCAGCAGTGGACTTGTGAAGGGCTGCAATGATGATGATGATGATGACGTCGAGGCCCATTTTAGACCCATCGGTATACCAAATGAGGCTACCGACCTCACAGGTAACCTGACCATTTAGCCAGTCTTCTCTGGAGGGTAGTTTCACTATATACTTTTTATCAAAAGTGTATAGTGGACGCTTGATAATATCTGAGATCATGCATAAGACCGGTGTTTCCTAAATTGAGTCGAGCATGGACTTCAATCTGTAGGAAAGCAAGCTCAGACCGCCCTGGGTGTTAATCCTACACAAACTAGCCTTCGCCTCCTTGTCTTGATCCAATGTCCAAGGGGTCATAGAAGTGCATTAAGATCCCCTCCAGGCGATGATCGCATAGCTCCAGTTGCCATAAGCAGGCAGTCATTTGTAGACTATTTAGTCTGTCCGTAGTCGTCATTTGGTTGACCTTGTTGCATCAGAGAGTGAAGGCGTAGGTGAGGATCGACCTCACTATGCTGCTGTACAGCCATAGTACCATACTGGGACGCAAGCCCCAGTTGTTCTCAACCAAACGACTGCACGTACCTAAATCAATGCCTCTTGGCATACGTTGCTAAGGTGAGGAGAGTTTCACCTTAGTTTATGGTCGATTGTTACACCCAAGTACATAACTTCAGAGGAAAATGGCACTTCTTTACCACTGAGTTTTGGTGTGACTAGTTTGTCCAACCGTTTCTTTTTGGTAAAGGGTATTATAACAGTTTTATCAGAATTAACCGATAAACTGTTAAACTGATGAACCGTACACCAGTTATTTATGGTGTTTAGCGTTCTTTGTATGATTGAATGTGATCTGTGATTAATGATCACAAGGTCATTAGCATAACCCTGTGTGTCAATGCGTAGGCTTGCAATCTTCTACAATAGCTGGGCAACCGCAAGAGTCCAGAGAAAGGGTGACAAAACACCTCCTCGTGGGCAGCCTCTTGTAGTTGCAACCTCAATCGAAGTTTGAAACAGCGCTATTTTTGCCTTTCTGTTTGAAAGCATCGACTTCACCCATCTGATGGTTTTGGGGT